>OW052069.1:20977222-21224250 GCA_932526445.1 Phragmatobia fuliginosa | reverse complement strand
CCTACACGTGTGTACCTCGTTTTCGGGGCTGCACCGTATAACACCTGAAAAATTAACAATAAACACTGAAAAAGTTCCTAAAAATCATAAAAATTTGACTTTAAACCATACTTACCGGACGTTCCGTGCCACTCGCTGCCGGAAGCTCGTTGTTTTTGACTACCTTGGCACCCTTGCTGTACACCACCACCGGTTGAACACCCTCCGACTTACCATCGGAGCAGGAACACCTGAAAACTTAGGAATTTTCATCAAAATTTATCAAAAATTAACGTTTTTCGACAATAATTTGGCAACCCTTTGGTCTATAACTACAAATTTTGCATATTTACATAGATAGGGCTCATCTAGCCGCGTCGAAAGACACCACTCCCGTCGAAATCCGACGAGTAGATTTTCAAAAACGGGAATAAAACGAAATTTCTAAGTGTCAAACCGAGTTTACCTAAGGGGTGATATCACAAAAAATTTTCATCTTAAACTTGCTATATAAACTTGCAAATAATATCGACTCGAAGCTATTGGCGGCTGAGATTCACATTGTTTTGATTTAAAACGCTGTTTAGTTCGTTTTATACACATTTTCTACGAAATTTTTAGGACTTTGACGCTTTTTAGTGTTTTTACTTATTTCAAACGCTAAAATCTTTGACGTTTGTCAACCAAATCTTTTGATTTTGGTTTTAAATAGTCGGCGTTAGTATCGCCTACACGTGTGTACCTCGTTTTCGGGGCTGCACCGTATAACACCTGAAAAATTAACAATAAACACTGAAAAAGTTCCTAAAAATCATAAAAATTTGACTTTAAACCATACTTACCGGACGTTCCGTGCCACTCGCTGCCGGAAGCTCGTTGTTTTTGACTACCTTGGCACCCTTGCTGTACACCACCACCGGTTGAACACCCTCCGACTTACCATCGGAGCAGGAACACCTGAAAACTTAGGAATTTTCATCAAAATTTATCAAAAATTAACGTTTTTCGACAATAATTTGGCAACCCTTTGGTCTATAACTACAAATTTTGCATATTTACATAGATAGGGCTCATCTAGCCGCGTCGAAAGACACCACTCCCGTCGAAATCCGACGAGTAGATTTTCAAAAACGGGAATAAAACGAAATTTCTAAGTGTCAAACCGAGTTTACCTAAGGGGTGATATCACAAAAAATTTTCATCTTAAACTTGCTATATAAACTTGCAAATAATATCGACTCGAAGCTATTGGCGGCTGAGATTCACATTGTTTTGATTTAAAACGCTGTTTAGTTCGTTTTATACACATTTTCTACGAAATTTTTAGGACTTTGACGCTTTTTAGTGTTTTTACTTATTTCAAACGCTAAAATCTTTGACGTTTGTCAACCAAATCTTTTGATTTTGGTTTTAAATAGTCGGCGTTAGTATCGCCTACACGTGTGTACCTCGTTTTCGGGGCTGCACCGTATAACACCTGAAAAATTAACAATAAACACTGAAAAAGTTCCTAAAAATCATAAAAATTTGACTTTAAACCATACTTACCGGACGTTCCGTGCCACTCGCTGCCGGAAGCTCGTTGTTTTTGACTACCTTGGCACCCTTGCTGTACACCACCACCGGTTGAACACCCTCCGACTTACCATCGGAGCAGGAACACCTGAAAACTTAGGAATTTTCATCAAAATTTATCAAAAATTAACGTTTTTCGACAATAATTTGGCAACCCTTTGGTCTATAACTACAAATTTTGCATATTTACATAGATAGGGCTCATCTAGCCGCGTCGAAAGACACCACTCCCGTCGAAATCCGACGAGTAGATTTTCAAAAACGGGAATAAAACGAAATTTCTAAGTGTCAAACCGAGTTTACCTAAGGGGTGATATCACAAAAAATTTTCATCTTAAACTTGCTATATAAACTTGCAAATAATATCGACTCGAAGCTATTGGCGGCTGAGATTCACATTGTTTTGATTTAAAACGCTGTTTAGTTCGTTTTATACACATTTTCTACGAAATTTTTAGGACTTTGACGCTTTTTAGTGTTTTTACTTATTTCAAACGCTAAAATCTTTGACGTTTGTCAACCAAATCTTTTGATTTTGGTTTTAAATAGTCGGCGTTAGTATCGCCTACACGTGTGTACCTCGTTTTCGGGGCTGCACCGTATAACACCTGAAAAATTAACAATAAACACTGAAAAAGTTCCTAAAAATCATAAAAATTTGACTTTAAACCATACTTACCGGACGTTCCGTGCCACTCGCTGCCGGAAGCTCGTTGTTTTTGACTACCTTGGCACCCTTGCTGTACACCACCACCGGTTGAACACCCTCCGACTTACCATCGGAGCAGGAACACCTGAAAACTTAGGAATTTTCATCAAAATTTATCAAAAATTAACGTTTTTTCGACAATAATTTGGCAACCCTTTGGTCTATAACTACAAATTTTGCATATTTACATAGATAGGGCTCATCTAGCCGCGTCGAAAGACACCACTCCCGTCGAAATCCGACGAGTAGATTTTCAAAAACGGGAATAAAACGAAATTTCTAAGTGTCAAACCGAGTTTACCTAAGGGGTGATATCACAAAAAATTTTCATCTTAAACTTGCTATATAAACTTGCAAATAATATCGACTCGAAGCTATTGGCGGCTGAGATTCACATTGTTTTGATTTAAAACGCTGTTTAGTTCGTTTTATACACATTTTCTACGAAATTTTTAGGACTTTGACGCTTTTTAGTGTTTTTACTTATTTCAAACGCTAAAATCTTTGACGTTTGTCAACCAAATCTTTTGATTTTGGTTTTAAATAGTCGGCGTTAGTATCGCCTACACGTGTGTACCTCGTTTTCGGGGCTGCACCGTATAACACCTGAAAAATTAACAATAAACACTGAAAAAGTTCCTAAAAATCATAAAAATTTGACTTTAAACCATACTTACCGGACGTTCCGTGCCACTCGCTGCCGGAAGCTCGTTGTTTTTGACTACCTTGGCACCCTTGCTGTACACCACCACCGGTTGAACACCCTCCGACTTACCATCGGAGCAGGAACACCTGAAAACTTAGGAATTTTCATCAAAATTTATCAAAAATTAACGTTTTTCGACAATAATTTGGCAACCCTTTGGTCTATAACTACAAATTTTGCATATTTACATAGATAGGGCTCATCTAGCCGCGTCGAAAGACACCACTCCCGTCGAAATCCGACGAGTAGATTTTCAAAAACGGGAATAAAACGAAATTTCTAAGTGTCAAACCGAGTTTACCTAAGGGGTGATATCACAAAAAATTTTCATCTTAAACTTGCTATATAAACTTGCAAATAATATCGACTCGAAGCTATTGGCGGCTGAGATTCACATTGTTTTGATTTAAAACGCTGTTTAGTTCGTTTTATACACATTTTCTACGAAATTTTTAGGACTTTGACGCTTTTTAGTGTTTTTACTTATTTCAAACGCTAAAATCTTTGACGTTTGTCAACCAAATCTTTTGATTTTGGTTTTAAATAGTCGGCGTTAGTATCGCCTACACGTGTGTACCTCGTTTTCGGGGCTGCACCGTATAACACCTGAAAAATTAACAATAAACACTGAAAAAGTTCCTAAAAATCATAAAAATTTGACTTTAAACCATACTTACCGGACGTTCCGTGCCACTCGCTGCCGGAAGCTCGTTGTTTTTGACTACCTTGGCACCCTTGCTGTACACCACCACCGGTTGAACACCCTCCGACTTACCATCGGAGCAGGAACACCTGAAAACTTAGGAATTTTCATCAAAATTTATCAAAAATTAACGTTTTTCGACAATAATTTGGCAACCCTTTGGTCTATAACTACAAATTTTGCATATTTACATAGATAGGGCTCATCTAGCCGCGTCGAAAGACACCACTCCCGTCGAAATCCGACGAGTAGATTTTCAAAAACGGGCCCGCCCACCCACCCATTCTCGCTTAGGCATATCAACTTTCAGGGGTACAGAGGCAGCAGGGGTAACCAACATTTTTGACTTTTATTTTATTTTATTTTAAAATATTTTTTGACTAACTGACACGTACTGCTACGTACTGTTTTACTATTTTAGACTTAAAGGACACCTACGACCCCCTTTACAGGTCGCAGAATCGGAGCTACATTGTGTAAAAAATTATTTTATTCTCATTCTTTTTGATTTGATTTCTCTTTGATAACTGACGTCAGACTATCAAGCCGGCATAATGATAGGAATACGGACGCCCATCAAAAAGCCGGAGAACAGGACAGACAAAAGCCCTCTGAACACCAGAGAAGAGGCCGAATCCTCCACTGCTACGACCAATGTAAGGCAAAGTGTGGGTGAATTGGAATCGGGTAAGATTGACCCAAAGCCTTGCACCTCAAAGGCACACCCTCACTCACCCAAACAAACAGTGGGCTTGGCACCGGTGGCGCCCCAGAAAATTAAACAAAAAACTGCACCCTCTCAAGATGCAAAAACATCAGCCCCCAGAACATCGATAGAGGCAACTGGGGCTTCGCCGGGGCCGAGCCAAGGAGCAGCAAAGCCGAGCAGTAGAACCGCCCAGGCCAAAGCGTGGCTCCAAAGAGCAAAGACCTGCGTGGGCGAGTCCCGAAATCTTAAGACGGACCTCAAGCAGGGGATCCTGAAAGCGGTCGACCACCTTTTCCTATTGGTGAAGGAGGCGGAGGCCTCAAGGGCGGCGGCACCACCTGCGAAACAGGACAGAGAGAAGGTAGCATTAAAAGAGACGGAAATGGTGGGGTCGACGACCATAGAGACGGAGACGCTGAAGAGGGTGCTCGAGGAGCATAGTCGCCTTCTTAGTGTTAACACCCAAAAAATGGACGAGTTGAAAGAAGCACTACAGGTGAACCAGAAAAGCGTCGAAAAGCTTTCCTACGCCAGCGCAGTAGCAAATCGGACCATTCCACACGCTCCCAAAGTACAAAACGCAACGCTCCACTCAATAGTCGTCACCTCAACCAAGGAAACGGAAACTGGGGACCAGGTCATAGACCATATAAGAAACGCTGTTAACGCGAAGGAGGGATGGATTACAGTCGATAGGATTAGGAAGGCGAGAGATAGAAAGATTGTTTTGGGATGCCGCACCGAAGAAGGAAGAGATAGAATAAAACAGAGGTTAGCGAGCGCAAAGGAGTTCCTGAAAGTGGAGGACGTCAAAAACAAAGATCCCCTCGTTGCACTTAAAGACGTCCTGAAAAATAACACTGATGAGGACATCTTAAAAGCCCTCCGGAATCAGAACAAGGATCTGTTCGATGGCCTCCCAAAGGGCGAAGAACGTGTTGAAGTAATCTACAAGAAGAGAGCCAGGAACCCTCATACACAACACGTGGTTCTGAGGGTCGCCCCAAAACTTTGGCTGAAACTCCAAGAGAAGCAAGTAGTCCATATAGACTTACAAAGAATTAAGGTCGAGGACCAATCGCCCTTGGTCCAATGTTCTCAGTGTCTGGGGTATGGACACGGGAGAAAACTATGCAAGGACAGCACTGAAAAATGCAGCCATTGTGGAGGACCCCACATGAGGACGCAATGCCCTGACTGGCTAGCCGGAACAGCCCCGAAATGCTGTAACTGTGAGCACGAAGGCCTGGATCGCGTTGAGCACAACGCATTCAGTGCCGAATGCCCAGTACGCAGGAGGTGGGATATGCTGGCCAGATCCCGAGTTGCATATTGCTAAGGGCAAGACTGGCAGGATGAGCACCCCAACCAGAAGGTATGTAGTAGCCCAAGCCAACTTACAGAGAAAGGAACTGGCGACCACCGAACTCTTTTTAGAGGCCAGTAAGCGATCAATCGCTTGGGCTCTGATCCAGGAGCCGTACGTGGGGGGGGGCAGAAGTATGAAGAGCTACCGAGGTGCGAGAGTCTACCAGTGCGAGGCTGATGGAAGTGGGAGGGTCAAAGCGGCAATAGCCGTATTTGATAATGACCTAGATGTCATTCCCTACCCGAAACTCACCACAAACAACATCGCTGTGGTGGGTATCCGGACCAAAGCCTGGGAAATCGCCGTAGTTTCATACTACTTTGAGCCTGATAAACCCATGGGGCCATACCTGAATCAGCTGACAAAAATAAAGACGGAACTGGGCATAGGAAAACTACTGATAGGCGGAGATAGTAACGCCAAGAGTACCTGGTGGGGAAGTGCGATAGAGGACTCCAGGGGAGAAGAGATGTCTGGAACGCTGGAAGACCTAGAGCTTCAGGTACTGAACACCGGAGACACGCCCACTTTTTATACAGTGAGAGGCGGTGTCATTTACAAGAGCCGAGTGGACGTCACGGCATGCTCACTCGACCTAATTGACCGAGTGGAGGGCTGGCGGGTTGACACAGGGGCCACGAGTTCTGACCACAACACCATCTTCTTTGAAATTAAAGAAAAAAGGGCAAAAGGAATTAATATAACTAGAACTACGAGGAAATATAATACTAGGAAAGCAAATTGGGAAAACTTTGAAGTAAAATTAAACGAATTTAAAATTGAAAATAACATTAATTTAGACAAAATATTAGAAATTTCAAATAAACAAGACTTAGAACTAGCTATAACCAAATACAATAAATTAATAGAAAAAGCATGCGAAGAAACAATACCTAAGATCAAAAATAGTGAAAAACTTACCTTCCCGTGGTGGTCAAAGGAGCTCGCAGCGAAGAAAAAGTAAGAAAAAAATACGATCATGTTTCCTCTTTCCGTTCGCAACTCAATTGGCTACCCATTCGATCACGCCGAAAACTACGCGCGCTAACTGTCCTATACTCCATCCTTAATAACCCGTCTTCACCAACATATTTACAGTGTTACTTCCAACTCCTGTGTAGTGCTCATGATAGAAATCTTCGCTCCTCTAATAACCTTCTCCTTCGTTGTCCTTCTCACACAACTGAATTTGTTGGATCATCCTTTTTTGTACAGTCCGTTCTTCTCTGGAATGAGCTTCCCCTCGAGATCAGGATGGCCACTAACGCTTCTTCGTTCAAGACAAAAGTCAAGCAGTTTCTAGTGAAGCAGCTGGCAGAATCAACCAAGTCCTAATTGTCAACTCTTTTTTGTATTTATTTGTGTATGTATATATGTATTTATATCTATTTAAGTATATATAGATATTCTATGTACTTTATTGTATTGTAAATTACACATTTAATATGTATTGTATATTATGTTATGTATTATGTTTATAAACTTGTATCAGTCGTGTCAGTTTGTACATAGGTAGTAAATTAATTTTATTTTTCACTAAAATGCACCTACTACCATTTTTCTCTGCATCACCCAATGGTTGACTGGTAGAGAATGCCTTAGGCATTAAGTCCGCCAATGTACCAATGTGCATGATGTATTAATAAATAAATAAATAAATAAATAAAAAGGAGGTCGCCAGGTTGAAGAACCGCATCCGCAATGCCGCCCCGGTCCGAAGAGCGATGGTCGTTGATGAGTACCTAAGAGCGAAAGAAAACTATGAGCGTGAAGCAAAGAATGCCCAAACTGCCAGTTGGAAGGAGTTCTGCAAGAAACAAGATCGGGAAGGACTCTGGGACGGGATCTACAGGATCATAAGAAGGACCAAAAGAAGACAAGAAGATCTGACCCTTGTGAAAAACGGTACACACCTGGACCCGAGAGAATCAGCAGCCCTACTAGCCGAGACCTTCTACCCGAGGGACAGAACGGACGAAGATAACGCAGACCACAGAGCTATCAGGGAAACAGCTAGCCGGGTTAACGAGTGGCAGCATGACGAGTATCATGACCCACCGTTTACGTCACTAGAACTGACTACGGCCGTGAAGGGCTTTAACCCTAAGAAGGCACCCGGAGCGGACGGCTTAACGGCGGATATCTGCAGTCGGGCTATCTGCCAGGACCTGGACGCTTTCCTTGCCCTCTTACAATAAGTGCCTAGAATTGGCACACTTCCCTAACACCTGGAAGGAGGCAACGGTGGTGGTCCTCAGGAAACCGGGCAAGGAAGACTATTTGAGCCCCAAGTCGTACAGACCGATAGGTCTTCTGCCGGTCTTGGGGAAGGTCCTGGAGAGAATGATAGTGGCAAGGATTAAATGGCAGCTCGTACCGCGGTTTAGTACTCGCCAATTTGGCTTTATGCCCCAGAAAAGTACCGAAGACGCCCTCTATACACTAATAGAACACGTACGGGACAAGTTGCGGCTGAAAAAGCTAATTGTTCTGGTGTCGTTAGACATAGAGGGCGCCTTCGATAGCGCATGGTGGCCAGCGATTAGAGTAAGATTGGCTGAGGAAAGGTGCCCGGTGAACACTAGGAGGCTACTAGACAGCTATCTCGACTGCAGAAAGGTTAGGGTGAGATATGCTGGGGAAGAGTGTACGAGAGAGACAGACAAGGGCTGTGTCCAAGGGTCAATCGGTGGGCCAATCCTTTGGAACCTGCTGCTAGACCCACTGCTGCAGGAACTCGGAAGTAAGGGGTACTTTGTCCAGGCTTTTGCAGACGACATTGTACTGGTAATAGACGGCGAAACAGCATCTGAGGTTTCAGGAGTCGCAAATGTAGCCCTCGCCCATGTACAGGAGTGGGGTGTCAAAAATAAACTGAAGTTCGCACCACAAAAAACACACGCAATGGTAATAACAAACAAGATCAAATATGACACACCACTCCTGAGCATGGCCGGAGTTAACATTGGCATGGTCACGAGTATGAAACTTCTGGGACTTACCATCGACAACAAACTTACCTTCAACGAACACACCACAAACGTATGTAAGAAAGCCGCGGACATATACCAACAGTTGTCGCGCGCAGCAAAGGTAAGTTGGGGACTCAATGTGGAGGTAATCCACACAATCTACACCGCAGTAATTGAGCCCATTATAACTTATGCGGCATGTGTCTGGGCTCCCGCCGCTGGTAAACTGGGGATAAGGAAGAGGCTAGGCACCGTCCAACGAGGATTTGCACAGAAGCTCTGCAAATCTTACCGCACCGTCTCTCTCAATGCGGCGCTGATACTTTCCGGGATACTTCCTCTCGACTTGCGTATACAAGAAGCAGCCGCCATGTATGCAGCGAGGAGAGGGTCGTCCAGGTTTGTGCCAGGAGATCGCGAAATCGAGGGTGCGGTAAGGTTTGCAGAAACATCGCATCCAGCCAAGCGGGTGGCCTTGGGGTTCGTATGCCTGGAGGACCAACAGCTTGTGAACAGCCGCGATGTGCAGACAGTGCGAATATTCACTGACGGCAGCAAGATTGAGGGGAAGGTCGGAGCCGCATTATCCTTATGGGATAATGACGGTGAAGTCCAGAACCTCAAACTTAGCCTTGCCGCGTACTGCACAGTCTTCCAGGCTGAACTACTAGCTATCTGTAAGGCAATGGATGTGATCCTTAAGCGCAAAGATATCGCCTACGAATTGTATAGCGATTCTAGGTCGGCATTGCAAGCGGTCGTGGACGGTGCCTCGCTTCATCCTTTGGCGTTTCGTGCTAGAACAAATATGGTTAGGGCACTGAACCAAAACAAAGATATTTCTTTGTTTTGGATCAAAGCACATGCAGGACAACCGGGGAACGAACGCGCGGATGAATTGGCGAAGGAGGCAGCATTGTCGTCGCGGAGGAAGCCGGATTATGACCTGTGCCCGGTTTCGTACATCAAGCGTCAAATCCGTCTGGATTCGCTTGATGAATGGAACCGGAGATATGTGTCTGCCGAGACTGCTTCTGTGACGAAAATGTTTCTTCCGAACGCAATAGAAGCTTACCGGGTGGTGAGAAAGGTGAGACCGACGTGACGCGGCTTCCCACCAGGGTGGCAACCGGGGGCCTCTGCGACGCGAGCGGGGGGCGGACAACCGGCGCGGGGGGAAGCCTCGCCTCCAGGCCGGCCAATCGCCCGTCCAACATTCGCGTCATAGCGTCGAGTGCCTGACGCAGCATGGCGTCAGGGAACTCGCCGCCAGCAGGGGCCTCCGGCCGAGACGTTGCGGGCGGGGCCGGGACCTCTACCCGAGACGGTCCGGGCGGGGCCGGGACCTCTGCCCTAGAAGGCCCGGGCGTGGCTGGGACCTTTGCCCGAGACGGCCCGGGCGGGGGCGGAGCCTCCGACTGAGACGGCATAACCGAGGCCGGGGCCGGAGCCCCTTGCTCGGGCGGCCCAGGAGGGGCCGCGTCCACTGGCTGAGTCCGTTCAGCCCGGAATTGGGCAAACTGCTTACTCAGCGCAGTCACCTGGGCCGTCAGACGGGCGTTGGCCTCCTCGAGGCGCGCCATATTCCCGCACAAGGTCCCAACAACCTCCGACAAGGCGGAGGAGGAGTCCTTCAGGGCCTTGACAAATACGCCCTTCAGGTTCGTGGACTTGATGGCCACCTTATTGATGACGGCCACCGCCGCATTCGCCCTCTCCTGCACGGACACGGGAGCTTGGGGGGGTTCTCCCTCCACCGGCTCCCGAATCTTTAGTAGGAGATCGGCGATCTCCTCCTCCGCTTCGGCTTCATTGCCCGCCCTTGTCCTCCTGTAGGACTCCGCATTCGAGAACACGGAGTCCGTCGGCAGTGACACAGGGGCTCGCGACTCGTCTGTGCGGACGCCCTTCGCGACTGGCGTCTCGATGGACGAGTCGCTGTCCGGATTGTTCGCCTCCCGCTTTCGGCTGTCGCTCCTGCGCGCGACCGCCGACTTAGAGCGTTCACGCTCGTAACGCCCATCTCTTCCTCTTCTTTGGCTCCCAGTAGTCCCTTTGACTGCTGGGAGCCCCACCGAGGTGGGCGGCCCGAGTGCCACCACAGCCTCCTTCGAGACGTCCGCTCCAGAAGAGCTCCTCTTCAGGATGCCCTTCTTCTTTCCCTTTCCGCTTTTGGTATCGATGTCAATTGTGCTAGCCAGTTTGTTGTTAGTTATTTCCGTTCCTTTTTCCATTTTATTTAATTTAACAGTGCTCATAATAAAACCCACGAGTGGGGGAGAAATAAAAGTCGACCCGGGCAGAGATCCCCCAATACCCGGGCAAGCGAAAATTTTTAACCCAGCCGAGGGGTCCGCAGGTACCTCGGCTTGGGGTGCGCTTACGACTGAACTTCCCATCAGCCATGCATCCCCTGGCCACGCACCAGAACTTGGGATTCGGGGTAATTTTTTAGAGAGGTTTTCTTCCTCGCGGTCCGGGCGGTTAAGCCAAGACCCACGTCCCCGATCAAAGCCGCGAGACTTGACCACAGCACTTCTCTCGGGATTACGCTATGCCGACGGTGGCAAGAGGACTACGTCCCCCTGCCTGCTCGGTGGTAGTGTAAGTACACGCCGAGCCCGCCATCCTTTCTCCACCGCTATCAGCGGGAGAAACTCCGACCCATGAAGGGTCCCACCTTCGGTTTTTTAACGAGGTTTCCTCCTCCATGCTCCGAGGAGCGAAGAGCCAGCAGGGCAACCGGCAGACACGCCCACCCCGCTGGCCGGGCCTTGCCCGAGAGCCGATGTCATGGCTTCCTCTCCTGCTAGAATATTAGCCGCTGGCGATAATCCTCTCCTCCAGATAACGCGGAGGAAATGAGGAGGAACAGTGCTATCGCCAGCGCCCAGGGTGCACCACGTGGAGGTTTTCTAGCCAGCAGCACCCCAACCTAACCTAACCTAACGTAACCTTTTTTTTTTTTTTTTTTTTTTTTTTTTTTTTTTTTTTTTTTTTTTTTTTTTACGTGTGGAAATCCCCTCGGATCGTCACCCCGCCGGGGCTCTCGACGGGGTGGTATGTCGGACTCGAACCGACTAAAACCACACGGTGTGACCTCTCTGCGCCTGTGTCTTGGGAAGGGGGCCAGGTTGTTATCGCCTTCTGGACCCCCCCCGGCGCCTGCCCGCACAGTTGCGGGCGCCATCTCCTTGTCCTCTCAAAATTTGGGCGACGTCCGGTCACACGCGGACGCCACCCCCTCGCGGCTGGCCTCTACAGCGGATGAACGGGGAAACCCATCCCGTCCACCCGCGGCCAGAATCAGGGCGGCATGAGGCGCAGGTGAGCGCGCCTTCGCCGCCCCGTTCGCCGGCGGCGGATCTGGTCCGAGTGGAAGTCGTCCTCCCGAACCTTCTCCGCCGCCTCCTTCTGCGAGATTACGTCCTCGCAGAAGGTTGCGACCGCGGTAAAACAACTGTCGCTACCGGCCATGGAGCGTACTACGACCGGCAGCGAGAGTTCCTCTCCGATTACTGCAGTGAGGGCCCGGCGCTGCGCCGCCCATGCGGGGCAGACCGCCAGCGTGTGCTGGGCCGTGTCCTCACTGCAGTCGCAGTGGTGGCAGGCGGGACTCGATTCCCTCCTTGCGACCGAGTGCAGATACTTTCCGAAGCAACCGTGCCCGGAAAGCACCTGCGTCAGCCGGAAGGAAAGGGTCCCGTGCTGCCGCCCTGCCCACTCGGTGATGACCGGCTGGAGAGCCTCCACGGCGGCGAAGCCAGCGCGTGGAGTCTCCAGTCGAGACGACCATCTTGCCAAGGTGGCTCGACGAGCGGCTTCGCGCCACTCGCGCACGTCCTCGGGCGGAGGGCGAGACCCGCTCTCCGCCCGGAATTCAGCCACTCGTCGATAGACTTCGGCGAGCACTTCCGCCTCCAAATCCCACGGGGGTGTTCCGGCCAATGCGCATGCCGCTTCGGTCGACACCGTGCGGTATCCGCGTATGGCTCTGACCGCCAATATCCTCTGGGGGCGCCAGAGGCGCGCCCTATTCTGGGCGGTCAGAGCCGCCGCCCACACCGGTGCACCGTACAGTGCCATCGACCGGACCACCCCCGTGTACAGCCGTCTAGTGGGAACACTGGCCCCGCCCAAATTGGGCAAAAGTCGCCCGAGGGCGGAGGCAGTGTCCACCAACTTTGGTGCCAGCTGTTTGAAGTGCTCGTCGAAGAGCCACCTTCCGTCTAGGACCAGACCCAGGTACCTCATCTGGGCCCGGACCGGTACGAGGACCGAGTTGACCTCTATCGAGGCGCCGGCGGGTGGACCACGACGGGGCCCATGAAAGAGTAGGGCCTCCGTCTTATCCAGGGCCACCCGCAGACCCAGCGCCTCGATGCGCCCGACCACCAGGGAGAGTCCCGTAGTGGCCAGGCGTGCCGCCTCCTGGAAGTTAGCCCCCCGGGCCGTGACTAAAGTGTCGTCCGCGTAGCAGATTACACCCAGCCCGGGGGGGAGACGCCCTCTTAGGGCCCAGTCGTATCCCATGTTCCACAGGAGTGGTCCTAGGACAGACCCCTGTGGAACACTGCACGACATGGCCCTGCGTCTCAAGACGCCATCCCGGTCCTCGTACATGACGGTACGCTCCTCGAGATAGTCTGCCACCAGCCGCCTCAGGTACTCTGGCACCCCGTGGTAGCGGAGTGCTTCCCCTATGCAGCCGAATGGCAGACTATTGAAGGCGTTGGCGATGTCTAAGGACACCGCCAACACCACTCCGCCGCAGCTCACGGCCTCCTCGGTCACGGCCCTAAGGCGCATCACGGCATCGATCGTCGAACGCCCCTCTCGGAAACCGAACTGGGCGTCCGACAGATCGGGGCCGACCTCGCAGAGGTGCCGGACGATGCGGGCAGAGAGTATCCTCTCGAAGAGTTTACCCGCCTCGTCCAGCAACACGATTGGCCTATAGGCCGCGACCGAGTCGGCGGGCCGTCCCGGCTTCCTCAGCAGGACCAGCTTCCCGCATTTCCAGCGCTCAGGGAAGCGTCCGGACGCCAGGCTAGCGTCCAACACCCCCCTGAGGTGGTCCGACATGTAGTCGAGGGCACGGGCCATCACTCGGGCTGGAACCCCGTCCGGCCCGGGGGCGGTGTTCTTGGATCGAATCCGCAGAACAGCCGCCCCTACCTCCGAATCCCTGACGGGCGGAACTTCGACCTCGCTGCCCCCGTCGTCTCCGGCTGATGCAGCCATCGACGGGGGTGTGTGTTCCGCCCGCTGCGGGAATAAGCCCTCGACCACTTCCTGCAGGAAGCTGGGCTGGAGAGTCTCCGTAAGGGGGGGGCCTGACGTGCGGAGCTTTTCACGCACCGCACGATAAGGGCGACCCCAGGGGTCACGCTTGAGACTCTCCAGCATCTCCTCTCTACTAGCGTCTTTAGCGCGGCAGATGGCCAGCCTCAGAGTTTCCCGAGCTGCTCGGTACTCCTCGTGAAGCTCACTCTGTCGCAGGAGCGCTTCCGCCTGTCGCTCGCCTCTGTTTCCATCGGCTCCACTGCGACCGAGCTCGCGCTGTTGCCACCGCTCATGCCTGGCGTGGCCGACGAGGAGCGTAAACGCTCCGATGCTCTCCGGCTCCCAGTAGTCAATTTGACTCCTGGGAGCCTCGTCGAGATGGGCGGCCCGAGTACTACGACCGCTTCTTTGGACGTGACTCCGTCCACACCCGAAGGGCTCCCCTTCAGGGGACCCTCCTTCTCCTGCGTCTGTCTCTCCGTTTCGATGTCCGTATTGCTTGCCAATTTGTCATTAGATTTTATCGTTCCTGTTTTACTTTTATTTAAATTTATCAACTCCATAACTGAACCCACGAGTTGGGGAGAAATAAAAGTCCGCCCGGGCAGAGATCCCCGATACCCGGGTAAGCGTAAATTTGAACCAAACCGAGGGGTCCGCAGGTACCTCGGCTTGGGGTGCGCTCGCAACTGAACTTCCCATCAGCCATGCATCCCCTGGCCACGCACCAGAGCTTGAGATTCGGGGTAATTTTTTATAGAGGTTTTCTTCCTCGCGGTCCGGGCGGTTAAGCCAAGACCCACGCCCCCGGACAGAGCCGGGATTACGTTATGCCGACGGTGGCAGAAAGACTACGTCCCCCTGCCTGCTCGGTGGTAGTGTAAGTACACACCGAGCCCGTCCTCCTTTCTCCACCGCGAGCAGCGGAGAAAACTCTGGCCCCTCCAGGGCCCCACCTTCTGGTTTTTTATCGAGGTTTCCTCCTCCATGCTCCGAAGAGCGAAGAGCCAGCAGGGCAACCGGCAGACACGCCCACCCTGCTGGATCAGGCCTTGCCCAAGAGCCGATAAACGGCTTCCTCTTCTGCTAGACTATTAGCCGCTGGCGATAATCAACCTTTTTTTTTTTTTTTTTTTTTTTTTTTTTTTTTTACGTGTGGAAATCCCCGCGGACCGTCACCCCGTCGGGGGTTACGGCGGGGTGGTGTGTCAGACCCGAACGGCGATAATCAACCTAACCTTTTTTTTTTTTTTTTTACGTGTGGAAATCCCCGCGGACCGTCACCCCGTCGGGGGTTACGGCGGGGTGGTGTGTCGGACTCGAACCGACTAAAACCACACGGTGTGACCCTCTCTGCGCCTTTGTATTGGAAGGAGTCCAGGGAGGGGATTTCCTTCTGGACTCCAACCGGCGCCTGCCCGCACTGTTGCGGGCACCATCTCAAAATTTACTCTCTAATTAGGCAACGTCCGGTCACACGCGGACGTCGCCCCCTCGCGGTTGGCCTCTACTGCGGACGGACGGGAAACCCGTCCCGCCCATCCGCGGCCACTCTCAGGGCGGCATGAGACGCAGGTATGCGCGCCTCCGCCGCCCAGGGCGCCGGCGGCGGATCGGGTCCGAGTGGATATCGTCCTCCCGGGCCTTCTCCGCCACCTCCTTCTGCAAGATTACGTCCTCGCAGAAGGTTGCGACCGCGGTGAAACAACTGTCGCTGCCGACCATCGATCTTATGACGGCCGGCAGCGAGAGATCCCCTCCGATGACTGCAGTGAGGACCCGGCGCTGCGCCGCCCAAGCGGGGCAGACCGCCAGCGTGTGCTGGGCCGTGTCCTCACTGCAGTTGCAGTGGTGGCAGGCGGGACTCGGTTCCCTCCTAGCGACCGAGTGCAGGTACTTTCCGAAGCAACCGTGCCCGGAAAGTACCTGCGTCAGCCGGAAGGAAAGGGTCCCGTGCTGCCGCCCTGCCCACTCCGCGATGACCGGCTGAAGAGCCTCCACGGCGGCAAAGCCAGCGCGTGGGGTCTCCAGCCGGAACGACCATCTCTGCATGGTGGCTCGGCGAGCGGCTTCGCGCCACTCGCGCACGTCCTCGGGCGGAGGGCGAAAGCCATTCTCCGCCCGGAAGTCAGCCACTCGCCGATAAACTTCGGCGAGCACTTCCGCCTCCAAATCCCACGGGGGTGTTCCGGCCAAGGCACACGCCGCCTCTGTGGACACCGTGCGGTATCCACGTATGGCTCTGACCGCCAGTGTCCGCTGGGGGCGCCAGAGGCGCGCCCTGTTTTGGGCGGACAGAGCCGCCGCCCACACCGGTGCACCGTAAAGTGCCATCGACCGGACAACCCCCGTGTACAGCTGCCTAGTGGGGACACTGGCCCCGCCCAAATTGGGCAGAAGTCGCCCTAGGGCGGAGGCAGTGCCCACCAATTTAGGTCCAAGCTGTCGGAAGTGCTCGTCGAAGAGCCACCTACCGTCGAGGACCAGACCCAGGTACCTCATCTGGGCCCGGACCGGTACGAGGACCGAGTTGACCTCGATCGAGGCGCCGGCGGGCGGGCCGCGACGGGGCCCATGAAATAGCAGGGCCTCCGTCTTCTCCAGAGCCACCCGCAGACCCAACGCCTCGATGCGCCCGACCACCCGGGAGACTCCCGTGGTGGCCAGGCGCGCCGCCTCCTCAAAGTTTGCCCCCCGTAATCAACCTTTTTTTTTTTTTTTTTTTTTTTTTTTTTTTTACGTGTGGAAATCCCCGCGGACCGTCACCCCGTCGGGGGTTACGGCGGGGTGGTGTGTCGGACTCGAACCGACTAAAACCACACGGTGTGACCCTCTCTGCGCCTTTGTTTTGGAAGGAGTCCAGGGAGGGGATTTCCTTCTGGACTCCAACCAGCGCCTGCCCGCACTGTTGCGAGCACCAACTCTTCTCTCGACTCTCTAATTGGGCAACGTCCGGTCACACGCGGACGTCGCCCCCTCGCGGTTGGCCTCTACTGCGGACGGACGGGAAACCCGTCCCGCCCATCCGCGGCCACTCTCAGGGCGGCATGAGACGCAGGTATGCGCGCCTCCGCCGCCCGGGGCGCCGGCGGCGGATCGGGTCCGATTGGATGGAATCCTCCCGGGCCTTCTCCGCCACCTCCTTCTGCAAGATTACGTCCTCGCAGAAGGTTGCGACCGCGGTAAAACAACTGTCGCTGTCGGCCATCGATCTTATGACGGCCGGCAGCGAGAGATCCCCTCCGATGACTGCAGTGAGGGCACGGCGCTGCGCCGCCCAAGCGGGGCAGACCGCCAGCGTGTGCTGGGCCGTGTCCTCACTGCAGTCGCAGTGGTGGCAGGCGGGACTCGGTTCCCTCCTAGCGACCGAGTGCAGGTACTTTCCGAAGCAACCGTGCCCGGAAAGTACCTGCGTCAGCCGGAAGGAAAGGGTCCCGTGCTGCCGCCCTGCCCACTCCTCGATGACCGGCTGAAGAGCCTCCACGGCGGCGAAGCCAGCGCGTGGGGTCTCCAGCCGGAGCGACCATCTCAGCATGGTGGCTCGGCGAGCGGCTTCGCGCCACTCGCGCACGTCCTCGGGCGGAGGGCGGAATCCGCTCTCCGCCCGGAAGTCAGCCACTCGCCGATAAACTTCGGCGAGCACTTCCGCCTCCAAATCCCACGGGGGTGTTCCGGCCAAGGCACACGCCGCCTCTGTGGACACCGTGCGGTATCCACGTATGGCTCTGACCGCCAGTATCCGCTGGGGGCGCCAGAGGCGCGCCCTGTTCTGGGCGGACAGAGCCGCCGCCCACACCGGTGCACCGTAAAGTGCCATCGACCGGACAACCCCCGTGTACAGCTGCCTAGTGGGGACACTGGCCCCGCCCAAGTTGGGCAGAAGTCGCCCTAGGGCGGAGGCAGTGCCCACCAATTTAGGTCCAAGCTGTCGGAAGTGCTCGTCGAAGAGCCACCTACCGTCGAGGACCAGACCCAGGTACCTCATCTGGGCCCGGACCGGTACGAGGACCGAGTTGACCTCGATCGAGGCGCCGGCGGGCGGACCGCGACGGGGCCCATGAAATAATAGGGCCTCCGTCTTGTCCAGGGCCACCCGCAGACCCAGCGCCTCGATGCGCCCGACCACCCGGGAGACTCCCGTGGTGGCCAGGCGCGCCGCCTCCTCAAAGTTTGCCCCCCGGGCCGTGACCAGGGTGTCGTCTGCGTAACAGATCACACCCAGCCCGGGGGGGAGACGCCCTCGTAGGGCCCAGTCGTATCCCATGTTCCACAGGAGTGGTCCTAGGACAGACCCCTGTGGAACACCGCACGACATGGCCCTGCGTCTCAAGGCGCCACCTCGGTCCTCGTACTCGACGGTACGCTCCTCTAAGTAGTCTGCCACCAGCCGCCTCAGGTACCCTGGCACTCCGTGGTACTGGAGTGCGGCCCTGATGCAGCCGAATGGCAGACTATTGAAGGCGTTGGCGATGTCCAATGACACCGCCAACAGCACTCCACCGCCTCTCACCGCCTCTTCGGTCACGGCCCTCAGGCGCAGGATCGCGTCGACCGTCGAACGCCCTTCTCGGAAACCGAATTGGGCGTCCGACAGGTCGGGCCCCACCTCGCTGAGGTGCCGGACGATGCGGACAGAGAGAACCCTCTCGGACAACTTGCCCGCCTCGTCCAGCAACACGATGGGCCTGTAGGCCGCGACCGAATCGGCAGGCCGTCCATGTTTTTGGATCAGGACCAGCTTCCCGCACTTCCAACGCTCAGGGAAGCGTCCGGACGCCAGGCTAGCGTCCAACACTCCCCTGAGGTGGTCCGACATGTAGTCGAGGGCACGGGCCATCACTCGGGCTGGAACCCCGTCCGGCCCGGGGGCGGTGTTCTTGGACCGAATCCGTAGAACAGCCGCCCCTACCTCCGATTCCCTGACAGGCGGAACATCACCCACGCTGTCCCGACGACGACCGCGACGGGCCATCGACGGGGGTGTGTGCTCCGCCTGCTGTGGGAATAGGCCCTCGACCACTTCCTGCAGGAAGCTGGGCTGGAGAGTCTCCGTAAGGGGGGGACCCGACGTGCGGAGCTTGTTACGCACCGCACGATAAGGGCGACCCCAGGGGTCACGCTCGAGACTCTCCAGCATCTCTTTTCTGCTCGCGTCTTTGGCGCGGCAGATGGCCAGCCTCAGAGTTTCCCGAGCTGCTCGGTACTCCTCGTGAAGCCGGTCCACCTCCTCACCGCCTCCGCGGTGACGTCGCCGACTCCGGGTGTGGGACCTCCGGGCACGTACACAAGCCGCACGGAGGTCCGCCAGCTCCTGGGACCACCAGTAGACCTCCTTCCGAGGAGGCCGACGGCCACGAACGCGGGGCATGGCCGCATCGCAGATGAGCGTTAACGCATCGGCGAAGCGACCAGCCCCCACGTCGACCTCCTCGGTCGGGGCCTGCGGAGACAGCCAAGAGCAAACAATGGCCGCCTCCTCTAGTAGGTCCCTGTCCAGCTTGGCGACAGCCCACCGCGGAAAACGGGAGGGACGCCGCGCCGCGTGACCCCTACTGGCGTCCTGGGACCGGGAGAGCTCGAATCGGATATAACGATGATCCGAGAGCGTCTCAACCTCTTCCAGGACACTCCAGTTCCTTACTCGTGCGGCGACTGCAGGGGTAGTGTATGGTATGTTACCACACAACTTTTACTGATATGATTTGATATGATATAATATGATAAATGATACTAAGATTTAGGAGCCTAAATGGTTTATTACTATAATGATTGATATGATACAAAATATGATTAGTTGCTAAATGATATTGAGAACACACGGCGCGTTCAGTGACCGGTAGTGAACTAAATATTAAATGGATTATAATAATGAATATTGACGGAATTGCTGACGCGATGTTTACAATTTCGCAATGTACGGTTGCACCGTACATGCTCCCGGGCGGCAAATGAGATGAAAGTGGGTGATAATTATGATAAAAGAAAATATTATGTCAGTATAGATTTACAATAAAAATATAACTTAACAATAAAGTAAATAGCTACTAATATTCAGAACTCATAAAGCACAGTGATAAATATAAGATCCTAATGTTCCTATTATTCTGTAATGGTAAATCTTGATTTAAGCACTGGAGATGTAGCTTTGTCTTTTTTTAAACTTGTACTGGGTGTTTCCAGAGTCTCACACTCGTTTAAATGTCTACGTGAACAGTTCAACCTTTCACAACACTTGTCACATGAGCACTCATTTGGTACACTGACACTGAAAGTGCTGACGGCTGGCTGCAGAACCGCAGGTACCTCCACCCGCGGCGATGTGACGGCAGGCGCTCTCGACCTCGCTGATACTCTGACTCGTAATTGGCATCGTAGTCGGCGCCACGCTACTATTATCCCAACTATTGTCATGATGCCGATAATTACGTAAATCGCTGTGTAGTGGTGTATATCATGGAATCTTATATCTTCTGTCAATGGTGTACTCTGTTTGATCATATCCAATTGATCTTTTATATGTGATAATTCTAGTCGCCTCGAGTCCAGATCGGTGTCATTGAGAAGCGACTGAATGGGCGATATGTTAATGATGTGATTTATGGGTGCAATCTGGAATGTATCTATATCTGGGGTAATATCTGTTCTGCTTGATCCTTGTCTATGACTGTATATGCTAAAGTTTTCTGATTTAATTATACATCCTTGACCTACGCTCAAAAGGCCTGTATGCGATAATTGTAGTGCAGTAACTTGATCCGGGCAAAACAAACGAAGACGGCACACGTCACAACAAAAGTATATATAATGGTTTATATAATTGACTTCTGTCCATTTGTTTGTACAAATACTTGAGATCGTTTTACATGATCCCGTTTTTTCCGAAACCAGGCATAAACTTTGATCATCCTTGATATGGTATATCGGTCTCTTAATGCTACATAAAACAGTTTCTGGACTTTGGTGTAAACAGGAATTGATGTTATTCTCAGTCAGAGATATAAAAACGTCTTTATTAAGGTTGATGGCGACATACTCTGATATAGGAATTATCTCAACCATTTGCGTCTTAACCAGAAGTGGTAAAGGCACTACTTTGAAGATTTCAAACAGATCTCTCGTAATCAGCGGAATTTTGACTTCAAAAATGAAATAATTTTCGGACACTCTGGCACGTACTCTTAACAAATTGAAAATTTTGACAAAGTCTATTCCGTCCACTGGTGATGATAGGTCCTTTGGGAGCTGACCCGAGATCACGTCTAGCTCACGTTTTAATTGCTCAGATGATATCAAGTGTAAGTTGTATTTGCCATGAAAAATATCGGTAATCGTGTCGATCAATTTATCCTGAATAGATTTTATTTGATACAAAAGGTTGTTAGCAATTAATGCTGACAAACTGAAGTCAGCGATAATGGAGCAATTTTCTGCGGTGGATTTTATGTTAATTATGGAGTTCTCTAAACTAAGTAATTTCTGATTTATAGATTTATGTTGTTGGTCCATAACAGTTTCTGTTCGCTTTAATAAATTAAATTCACTTTCTATAATAGACGTCTGATTTTTCCAAAGCATGGCCATATGATTCTGATTACTTTTTAATGTTTCGATGTCCTTTTCATATCTTTCTGCGAAGCGTTCATCTAAAACTCCAAATAAGCTATTGGCTAAATAGCCTACGCCGTTGATGAGACCGCGCTTACGTCTCGCACGCGCGTCGAACTGCTGACGCAACAACATACGGTTGTAGTGTTGTATTTCCTGGTAGCCGTGACGTAGTTGAATGAGGATTCCCTCGCAATGTGATACTTTGTTTATTTTTGTACATATAGTTTCTAAATATTCAATGTTCTTTGATAATGCTTTCATGCCGTTCCAGTACGGATCCATGTTGAAATAAATCACTAAATTCCATTCATCCCTGATCAAATGCATGTTACTGATTTTGTCAAAATATAAAGATTGATTTACAGGCAAGTCTTTGATATTGTATGTACACTGCGCTGAAGTTATCAATGTCATGAAAAATAATAAAAATGTTATCGCCATTGTTTTGAAGTCATATCTTTTACGAGTCGGTTTATTTAATTCCTTGCTATTAATTTCCGAGAAATGTGTTCTGTGTAATGGATCGCTACGTGATTGTTCATGAATAGGTAAAACTGATAACTTAATGATAGGTCGTTTTATTAGTCCATTTTTTGTTTTGATGGTGACGACTCTTACGTGGCCATCCTGTCCAGGGTGAAGCTCCATAACTCTGCCCATAGCCCACTTGCCGGGGGGTAAATTCATATCATGTATTAATACAATGTCGTTGATTTTTAGATTATTCTGTGCTCGTTTCCATTTGCTTCTAGAATTTAACTGGCTGAGGTATTCTGATTGCCATCTACTCCAAATGTCATGATAAATTTTCTGTGCTAATTGCCACCTCATTGGAAGGTCGGTTAGGGTATCGTATATAGTAAGATTCGGTCCGCTGGCTAAAAAGTGCGACGGAGTAAGAACGTCAAGATCTTCAGGGTCTTCTGACATGGGGCAAAGAGGTCTCGAATTCAAGCAACCCTCTATCTGCGTTAAGATGGTGTTTAATTCTTCATATGTGAGCTTTTGTTCACCAATCACTCTCCTCATGTGATATTTAAGGCTTTTGACTCCAGCTTCCCAGAGTCCTCCCGCTGACGGCCATGACGGTGCATTGAAATGCCATTCTATTTCCATGGCTGTAATTCCAGGCAAAGCCTGTTGTTGTATTTCTTGGAACTGCTGTTGTAATACGTGGCTTGCCCCCAAGAAGTTAGTACCGTTATCACTGTAAATGTGACGTGGAGTACCTCTTCGGGCAGCCATTCGATGCAATGCTGCTAAAAAGGTGGGTGTTGTGAGGTCGGAGACCAGCTCAATGTGTACGGCCTTGGTCGCCATACATACGAAAAGAGCCACGTAACCTTTTGAGGTTTTGACCCCACGGCCCTTGTTTATCTTAATGTCGATGAATCCTGTGTAATCTACGCCGGTATGATAAAAAGGCCTTGAAGGATTACATCTTGATGCAGGTAGGTCCCCCATAAGTTGGTAATGTTTATCGGGGTTATGTTTCCTACAAGTGACGCACAAACGCAATCGTGTTTTAATAGTTCGATTTCCGCCGATGATCCAATATTTCTTTCTTAAAAATGCTGACGTCAGTTTTGGGCCACCGTGAAATGTAAGCTCATGGCCATAATCAATGATTAAGTTAGTTAATCGAGTGTTATTGGGTAAAATTACTGGATGTTTCATTTCTTCGCTAATATAAGCTCTTCTAAGTCTCCCTCCAACTCTCAAAATACCTTCGTCATCGAGATAAGGGTTCAGGTTCAGTAACTTACTAGAAGTTTTAATTTTATTATTTTTGCTTAGCTCGGTGATCTCTTCCGAAAAATGTTGATTTTGTATATATTTTGATAATAATGATTTAGCTTTATGTAATTCTTGTAATGATAAAAATGATCTCCTCCTTTGGTTTCTACTTGTAAATCGTAGAACCATCGCTAATGCGCGGACAATTTTCATAAATGAACTACAATTCTCAATAAGCTGTTGTATAATACTTTCTCCCGCTTGCTTGATTACGACATTGACCTTGATGCTTTTCTTCTCTTCTACATCTGTTGTATATGATGATGAAATATGATTTTTAGGCACAGTAGAGTGCTTTAACCAAGATGGTCCATTCCACCAGAGACGATGTTCTTTCAACTGAGACGGTGATAGTCCTCTGCTCGCACAGTCCGCGGGGTTTTCTTCTGATTTTACATAGTACCACTGCTCCGCGGGTATTACTTGTACTATTTGGCTCACTCTATTGGCGACGAAGGTGTTCCAACGTGTTAAGTCTCCCTTGAGCCATCCTAGGACTACCATTGAATCAATCCAACAGTAAACTTTGATTTTATAGCCTTTCAGGCATTTTTTAACTTTGTCCATAAGTTGAGATAAGAGGACCGCTCCGCAGAGCTCTAATCGTGGCAGCGATACAGATTTGCTTGTAGGGACCAGTCTCGCTTTTCCGGCGACCAATGATATTGTTACAAAATTTTGTTTGTTGATTTTGCAGTATATAACACAGGCGTATGCCTTTGTGGAAGCATCACAAAACCCGTGCAATTCAATTTGATCATTTTCATAAGTTTGTATCCACCTTTCTATTTGATATTGATTAATGTTGCTAAGGTCTTCTCTGATTTTAAGCCATTCTTGATGTAAGGCATCCGGTAAAGCATCGTCCCAATTTATTTTTAATGACCAAACCTTTTGAAACAAAATTTTTAATTTAGTTGACACTGGTGAGAGCCAGCCAAGAGGGTCAAATAATTTTGAGATATTTGATAATAGTGATCGCTTAGTTGTCTGTAATAATTTTGATTCTATGTTGTAGTGGAAGCTCAATGTATCTTGACCGGGGTTCCAACTGAGACCCAAGGTCTTTGTTGATTCCATATGTTTAAAGTCATAGTCCTTTTGATTGTTTTCGTCTGAACTGACATTTTGTAGCAATTCCGACGCATTAGACTTCCACTTTCTCAAATTGAAACCTCCTGATCTCAGTATTTGTATCAATTCCTGTTGTATGCGTCTACCCGTTTCAAGGTCGTGTGAACCAAATAAAGTATCATCCATATATAGTGAGTTTTCTAAAATTTGTATAGCAGTGCTGTTAGGGTAATTCGACCTTTCATCATGCGCAAGTTGACGTAAAGTCATCATTGCAAGGAATGGGGCCGCTTTCATCCCGTATGTAACGGTTGTTAAACGATATTCTTTGATACTGTCTCCAGGATGTGATCTCCAAACGATTCTTTGCAAGTCCTGATCGCAATTATTCAACCAAATCATTCGGAACATTTTCTCAATGTCAGCTGTAAAACCGTATCTAAATTGACGCCATGTAATAATTAGAGTCTGCAGATCTTGCTGTAAATTCGGCCCGCGGTACATAAGATCATTCAAGCTGTAGCCGGAAGTCGTTTTGGATGAAGCATTAAAGACAACTCGATATTTGGTTGTTGTAGAGTCAGCTTTGTGAACGCAATGATGTGGTAAATAACAATTAATAACGTCGGGTTTCATGTTACTCGCAAGCGTCATGTGTCCGAGCGATATATATTCATTAATAAACAACTTATATTCACGAGCTATGTCTTTTTGCTGAATAAATTTTCGTTCGAGTTGTTTAAATTGTGCAATTGCCTTAGACTTCGAGTTACCTAAATTTTCTTGTAACGTGGACTTTAAAGGTAACCGAACTTCATATGTGCCATCTAAGCGTCTTTTTGTAGTTTCTTTGAAAAAATCTATGCATTTTTTATCTTCAGATGAATATGACTGGTTTTCATAGGGGGTTATATCTTCTATTTCCCAGAATTTGCTAATATCATCAATGTTTTTCAGGACTACATTGCACTGTAGTGTTCTAATAGTCTTGCCACATAAGATCCACCCTAAGCTCGTTTGCTGAGCGGTTGGAAAATTGTCTGATTTGCAAATACCTTCTAATATAATTTCGGAATATACTTCGCCCCCCAAGAGTATGTCAATGGGTCGGCTCCTGTAGAATTCAGGGTCTGCTAGCTGAATGTTATCCAGACAAGACCATGCTGGTTTCGGGAAAGTAACATTCGGTAAATTATTTATTAATGACTGCATGATAATCACATCTGTATGATGTAAGCAGTTCCCTCTGATAGATGTAAAATTAATGCTGACTGCTCCCGTGCAGTTGCTGTTTTTGGCCCCTACGCCTGATACGACACCCTTAAGCTTTTGGCGAGGGAGACCTAACAATTTAACTGCATTTTCTGTGATTAGTGACGTCTGAGATCCTTGATCTAACAGAGCTCTCATCTTGATGTAGGTGCCGTCTGCACCCTGTACCATGATCATAGCAGTTGGCAACAGTACTTCTTGAGCATCATCCTGCAATGACACATGCGAGTTCCAATGACCTCGAGTTTGTTCACCCGTATTAGAAACGCTGTTGTTTGCTAATTTTGATGTCGTTGCAGCGGGTGTCATGTGACCGTGCACGTACGAATCATGTAAAATGGTGTTATGATTTCCGTTACACGATCGACACCTTTTTTCTGAAAGGCATGCTTTATTATAATGATCATATAGACAATTACGACATAAATTATATTTCTTAACTATCCGCTTCTTTTCATCCGGAGACATGTTTAGAAATTTTTGACAGTAAAATATACCGTGATCGAATGTTTCACAAATAGAGCATTTGTATTTCGACTGATTGATATTTCGATTGTTATCTGGTGGTGATATAATGCGACTGCTAGTAGGAAATGATTGCTTCTGATACTGCGATTTTTGTTGTTTATTTGGGAATGATATATTTTGATTGTTGGTATAGTTGCTTTGGGTTGATTTGAAGTCTGTCTTCTTAGTCGACGTCTCTAATGTAATGAATTTGCTTTCTAAGAAGTTAAGAAATTCTTGCAGAACTGGCAACTCGCGTGGATCTTTTAGCGATTGGAGATATTCAGTATGGGTTTCAGGGTCTAGTTTGTTTGATAAAATATATATCAGCAAAGGATCCCAGGATGTTACATCGATACCCAAATTCTTAATTGCGTTCAGACATTCGTTTGTTGTTGCATGAATTCTTTTTATGTGATTTAGGGATAATTTAGGACTCTCTGGAATATTAAATAGTATACTTGCTTGAGACATGAAAAGAAGTTTCTTATTATTATATCGATGATTTAGAATGTCCCAGCATACAGAGTAATTGTCAGTGCTTATTGTAAGATGTTGAATTAGTCGCTCTGCCTCTCCTTTGACCTTGCCTTTTAGGAACTGCATTTTCTGAGCTCCGGATAGGGATGGATTCTTGTGTATTGTCTCTGTGAAGAGATCCCTAAACGAAGTCCACTGCCTATAATTTCCACTAAAAGTAGGTATTTCCATTTGAGGTGTGGTTTTGTTGGTAAATGAGGTGGACCACATTTTTTTGTTAATTGACCTTTTCATGTCATTGTAAATTTGTTCATAGTGAGAATATGTATCCTCATATTCCTTGTTCGAGCCTTCCAGCTCACTATCTAAATCCCAATGCAATGTGTCTATGACCGCCCACCGAGTCTGTAATGTCCTAAGTACATCGTCAAACTCCCACTTCTCTGTTACGGAATCTAAGTTTATGCCTGATACTGTTCGCTTGAATGCCCTAAAATTGCTGGCCTGTTTCCGTATCATCTCATCTGTTTTACTGTTTGTGCCTTTGGAAATCGAAGGAGACGGTTGTCTCATGCCTCCTTCACCCAGCATAATGCTCGGCTTCAATAACGGTGTAGACGGCCTGCTGCCGTCTTTAGACTGATAGTTTTGTATTACTGTGCGTATATTGTCAAATCGTGACTTTACTATCTCAAATTGATTAGCCGTGAAGTATTCACCTGATTTCACACCAAATCCACACAGCTTTACGTGGTTGTTCTGAAACTCTAGCCAATAGTTGTCGAGAGTGTCGAGACGCCGCTTAATGTAGTCAGGTGTCTTCCTATCCGATCCATCTTTCTTAAAATTACTATATAATTGCTCTAGAGCAGAAGCTAATTGTTGCTGAGTGGACAAAAGATCTTCCATGGTTGCCATGATACAAGATTATAAAAAAGGAAAGATCTTACTTGATATCTCGCTGGTAAAAGTAGACTGGTAGACCGCAAGCCCTGTTTGCTCACGATCACTCGCTGTCAGCAATCACAAGTGTCCACAAAGTCCTTTGATAGTTCGCTGGTAATTCACTTCACAATGTACACTATCACACGCGAAATGAAATGTCGAAGGACCAAAAAGATGTATGGTATGTTACCACACAACTTTTACTGATATGATTTGATATGATATAATATGATAAATGATACTAAGATTTAGGAGCCTAAATGGTTTATTACTATAATGATTGATATGATACAAAATATGATTAGTTGCTAAATGATATTGAGAACACACGGCGCGTTCAGTGACCGGTAGTGAACTAAATATTAAATGGATTATAATAATGAATATTGACGGAATTGCTGACGCGATGTTTACAATTTCGCAATGTACGGTTGCACCGTACAGGTAGCGAACGAAAGGTCCACTATCGACCCCCCCTGCTGTCGCACGCACGTGTTGGTGGCGCCCCTGTTCAGCAAACAGAGGCCCACCGACGCCGCCCATTCCTCGACGGCTTCGCCCCTGGCGTCCGTCGCCGGGGAACCCCACGCAATGGACTTTGCATTGAAGTCCCCCAGCACGAGGACGTGCCCAGACACCAATCGCCGTATCGAGGTCTCCAAGTTGTTGAGGAAGACCTCGAAGTCGCTCAGACTCCGGTTGGGGGAGAAATAAACACCATAAATGGTGATTCCCCCCCATTCGACGGCAACATATCCGGTACCCTTGTCTTTTAGCGACAAGGGCGGGGAATGAGCCGCCGTGGAGCTGACGACTGCCACGGAGCCGTCCCAGTCACCCATCCAGTTTGGACGGGGAGTTTTTTGACTTTTTAAAAAATTTATTGACGGATTGACACGTACTTGCTACGTACTGACCTAGGACTATTTTAAACAAAAAGGACACTTACGACCCCCTTTACAGGTCGTAGAACATTCACTTCGTATTTACAATTATTTTTTTTTTTCATACTCGTACATAATTAGGCGTACGTTTTTATCAACTAATTACACTTGTGATTGATTACATCTTACATTTAATCGTTAGGAATACTTTTGACCTCCACAACCAAACAGCGACAAGATGCACAGCTTAAAAACACCAGTCCGGAGAACACTAAATTTTACCCCCGAAAGTCCGGACACAGTGACTCTACTAAATATAAGACCCAGACCCCCCCCTCCTACAACCGAGGCTGGAGCACCATCGTGCAGGGTACCAACTGAGGCGCAGACTCAATCGCCGCCAGAAAAGCCCAAATACGCGTCAAGAAGCGCGGAGGCCAAGTCTCTCCTCGTGAAGGCCAAGACATTGCTTGGTCAATCGAGGAACATCCGAGCGGACATAAAGAGCGATGTCACGGCGGCGCTCGAGAGATTGTACCAGCTGGTCAAAGAGGGGGAAGATAGGAAGAAGGGGCCAAAAGCCGACGTACGAACAGAGCCGGCTGACGATGTCGAAGACGGGAATCGACTTACAGTAGTCTTGAGTGAACACATGAGGTCTATCCAGGAGCATACAGAAAGCATGAAAGACCTGAAAAAAGCACTGGAGACTCGAAGTAACGAAGAGCAGGCGAAACCTCCCCCCTTGTCTTACGCAGAGGCCACCGCCAGTCAAAGTACTGCTGGCCTGGGGACATCACCGAGGAGTACAATTCACTCCGTGGTGGTGACTTCAAGGAACGAGTTGGAGACGGGGGAGGAAGTTCTTAACAGAATAAGGCAAGCGGTGGATGCAAAAGAAGGATGGATTAAGGTGGAAAGAATCAGGAAGGCCAAGGACAAAAAGGTTATATTGGGGTTCAGCTCTAGGGAGGAGAGACGCAAGGCAAGAGAAAGATTGGAGAGGGATGGAAGTCAGCTCCTCGTCGAGGAGATGAAAAACAAGGATCCTCTTCTGGTGTTCCGGGACGTCTTGTCCGAGAATACGGACGAGGACATCCAAAAAGCCTTCCGGAACCAGAATGATGGTGTTTTTCATGGCCTTGAGGAGGGGGAAGACAGGATGACGGTTAAATACCGAAGGAGGTCCAAGAACCCGCATACTTGTCATGTCGTGGTGAGTGTCTCGCCTTCCATCTGGGCGAGGACCCTGAAAGCGGGGTCAGTTTTTATTGACCTACAGCGCATCCGGGTGGAGGATCAGTCCCCACTGATCCAGTGTACCCGCTGCTTGGGTTTCGGACACGGCAGGCGCTTCTGCAAGGAGCCGGCCGATTTGTGTAGTCACTGTGGCGGTCCACATTTGAACAGGGACTGCGCCGAGCGACTTGCAGAGGTGCCACCAAACTGCCGAAATTGTGCTAGGGCACAAATAGACAAAAAAGCACATAATGCCTTCTTTCTTGAGTGCCCCACAAGAAAGAAATGGGACAAGCTGGCCCGATCAACAGTGGCTTACACTTAACATCAACTTTCGGCGGGGTAGTTCCGGGACCGACAGGGGGAGGAATCTGCGCTTCGTGTGCTACTTGTACTTGGTCATCTGTACCAATAGCATACTGAATGTTATGGACAGATGGATATTGACGAAAAATCTTACCAGCCCTGGCCGCAGCGGCGTGGTGATTAATACTAAATGTCGAAAGTCTCATATAACTAACACTTTTAAAATAATAATAAATAAAAATTTAAAACAATTTAATTGGGCTCAATTTAATTACAAATGGAGACAATTAAAAATAGTTAATATAAGAAACAAAATAGAAATAGATAATATCACAACAACAAATAAATTAAAATCAGACAGCTATAAATTTTTAAACATTAACATAATACCTAGAAACAAAATCAAAAATATACATGCCGTGCCGTGGCGGTCCGAAAAGCCCTTCAAGGTAGCCACCTTAAAGATCCAAAAGCGCTGTGTTGCCCCGATGCGTAGACGCATAGAAGCAGAGGAGCACCTGAAAAACGAAGGAAATCAAGAGAAGACAATAATAAAAAATAAAAAAAGGAGTTGGGAAGACTTTCGCTGGATGCTGAACAAAACAAATAACACAGTCAAATAAATTATGCTGTCATAATATACTTAGCTACTATTATTGTACAGCATAAATAAATTAAAAGTAAGATTAGACAAACCAAACTAGTATTTAAGCGCAAGTTTAACAACACAGTACAATAGAACGAGAAAACATACATATACAAGATATACAAAGAAAATTAAAAAGCCCACCACCAAATCCATCCATGTAAGTTAATATAAGTCGTATGATAATAAAAGGAGATAAGAAACAGAAATAAAAGCACATAAAAGTAAATAGTATATCAACAGGAAATACCTAGTAATGATAAATAAGTAATAGAGAAACCATATAAATACAATTAATACACAAATATAAACAGAACATATTAGAAAAGCTTAATAAATAAACAAACAGCTAATAGAACAATAGGATAAAATTGAATTACGACACTTAAACAAAAAATTGCGTCCACCAATAACGGAATAAAACAAAATACATCAAGAAAGTAAAGATATAGACAGAAATTGATCTGATATATTACAGTGTGCGTTAATTAAAACCACACTCCAAAAGTAATTAGGAAATTAAATTGTCAAAAAAATTAAAATCGTTACACAAAGTCTCCGATTACGTTGGAGGTAAAATTGTAGGAGGGCGAAATGCGCTCTCCTTATTTTTAAAAAAAAAAAAAAAAAAAAAAAAACCTAACCAGCATCCCACCTGTATGGCATGAAAGAAAGTATGCGAGAAAGAAACAGTATGCTGCATGAAAGTGCGAGAAGCATTAAAGCGAGAACTAGTATGACAGGCAAAGTCTAGGAAAGGCTCCTAAATATAAATATAGGAGGTGCTAGTCATAAAAAAAAAAAAAAAAAAAAAAAAAAAAAAAAAAAAAAAAAAAAAAAAAAAAAAAAACCTAACCTTTTTTTTTTTTTTTTTTTTTAAAAAATAAGGAGAGCGCATTTCGCCCTCCTACAATTTTACCTCCAACGTAATCGGAGACTTTGTGTAACGATTTTAATTTTTTTGACAATTTAATTTCCTAATTACTTTTGGAGTGTGGTTTTAATTTGACCCTTGACCCTCTCTGCGCCTTTGTGTTGGAAGGAGTCCAGGGAGGGGATTTCCTTCTGGACTCCAACCAGCGCCTGCCCGCACTGTTGCGGGCACCACCACACAAGTGTACTCTCTAATTGGGCAACGTCCGGTCACACGCGGACGTCGCCCCCTCGCGGTTGGCCTCTACTGCGGACGGACGGGAAACCCGTCCCGCCCATCCGCGGCCACTCTCAGGGCGGCATGAGACGCAGGTATGCGCGCCTCCGCCGCCCGGGGCGCCGGCGACGGATCGGGTCCGATTGGATGGAATCCTCCCGGGCCTTCTCCGCCACCTCCTTCTGCAAGATTACGTCCTCGCAGAAGGTTGCGACCGCGGTAAAACAACTGTCGCTGCCGGCCATCGATCTTATGACGGCCGGCAGCGAGAGATCCCCTCCGATGACTGCAGTGAGGACCCGGCGCTGCGCCGCCCAAGCGGGGCAGACCGCCAGCGTGTGCTGGGCCGTGTCCTCACTGCAGTCGCAGTGGTGGCAGGCGGGACTCGGTTCCCTCCTAGCGACCGAGTGCAGGTACTTTCCGAAGCAACCGTGCCCGGAAAGTACCTGCGTCAGCCGGAAGGAAAGGGTCCCGTGCTGCCGCCCTGCCCACTCCGCGATGACCGGCTGAAGAGCCTCCACGGCGGCGAAGCCAGCGCGTGGGGTCTCCAGCCGGAACGACCATCTCTGCATGGTGGCTCGGCGAGCGGCTTCGCGCCACTCGCGCACGTCCTCGGGCGGAGGGCGAAATCCGCTCTCCGCCCGGAAGTCAGCCACTCGCCGATAAACTTCGGCGAGCACTTCCGCCTCCAAATCCCACGGGGGTGTTCCGGCCAAGGCGCACGCCACCTCGGTAGATACGGTGCGGTATCCGCGTATGGCTCTGACCGCCAATACCCTCTGGGGGCGCCAGAGGCGCGCCCTATTCTGGGCGGACAGAGCCGCCGCCCACACCGGTGCACCATAAAGTGCCATTGACCGGACAACCCCCGTGTACAGCTGCCTAGTGGGGACACTGGCCCCGCCCAAATTGGGCAGAAGTCGCCCTAGGGCGGAGGCAGTGCCCACCAGCTTAGGACCAAGCTGTCGGAAGTGCTCGTCGAAGAGCCACCTACCGTCGAGGACCAGACCCAGGTACCTCATCTGGGCCCGGACCGGTACGAGGACCGAGTTGACCTCGATCGAGGCGCCGGCGGGCGGACCGCGACGGGGCCCATGAAATAATAGGGCCTCCGTCTTGTCCAGGGCCACCCGCAGACCCAGCGCCTCGATGCGCCCGACCACCCGGGAGACTCCCGTGGTGGCCAGGCGCGCCGCCTCCTCAAAGTTTGCCCCCCGGGCCGTGACCAGGGTGTCGTCTGCGTAACAGATTACACCCAGCCCGGGGGGGAGACGCCCTCGTAGGGCCCAGTCGTATCCCATGTTCCACAGGAGTGGTCCTAGGACAGACCCCTGCGGAACACCGCACGACATGGCCCTGCGTCTCAAGGCGCCACCTCGGTCCTCGTACTCGACGGTACGCTCCTCTAAGTAGTCTGCCACCAGCCGCCTCAGGTACCCTGGCACTCCGTGGTACTGGAGTGCGGCCCTGATGCAGCCGAATGGCAGACTATTGAAGGCGTTGGCGATGTCCAAGGACACCGCCAACACCACTCCGCCGTCTCTCACCGCCTCTTCGGTCACGGCCCTCAGGCGCAGGATCGCGTCGACCGTCGAACGCCCTTCCCGGAAGCCGAATTGGGCGTCCGACAGGTCGGGCCCCACCTCGCTGAGGTGCCGGACGATGCGGACAGAGAGAACCCTCTCAAACAACTTGCCCGCCTCGTCCAGCAACACGATGGGCCTGTAGGCCGCGACCGAATCGGCAGGCCGGCCATGTTTCTCGATGAGCACCAGCTTCCCGCACTTCCAACGCTCAGGGAAGCGTCCGGACGCCAGGCTAGCGTCCAACACTCCCCTGAGGTGGTCCGACATGTAGTCGAGGGCACGGGCCATCACTCGGGCTGGAACCCCGTCCGGCCCGGGGGCGGTGTTCTTGGATCGAATCCGCAGAACAGCCGCCCCTACCTCAGATTCCCTGACAGGCGGAACATCACCCACGCTGCCCCGACGACGACCACGACGGGCCATCGACGGGGGTGTGTGTTCCGCCCGCTGCGGGAATAGGCCCTCGACCACTTCCTGCAGGAAGCTGGGCTGGAGAGTCTCCGTAAGGGGGGGGCCCGACGTGCGGAGCTTGTTACGCACCGCACGATAAGGGCGACCCCAGGGGTCACGCTCCAGACTCTCCAGCATCTCTTTTCTGCTCGCGTCTTTGGCGCGGCAAATGGCCAGCCTCAGAGTTTCCCGAGCTGCTCGGTACTCCTCGTGAAGCCGGTCCACCTCCTCACCGCCTCCGCGGTGACGTCGCCGACTCCGGGTGTGGGACCTCCGGGCACGTACGCAGGCCGCACGGAGGTCCGCCAACTCCTGGGACCACCAGTAGACCTCCTTCCGAGGAGGCCGACGGCCACGAACGCGGGGCATGGCCGCATCGCAGATGAGCGTTAACGCATCGGCGAAGCGACCAGCCCCCACGTCGACCTCCTCGGTCGGGGCCTGCGGAGACAGCCAAGAGCAAACAATGGCCGCCTCCTCTAGTAGGTCCCTGTCCAGCTTGGCGACAGCCCACCGCGGAAAACGGGAGGGACGCCGCGCCGCGTGACCCCTACTGGCGTCCTGGGACCGGGAGAGCTCGAATCGGATATATAGGTGATCCGAGAGCGTCTCGACCTCATCCAGGACACTCCAGTTCCTTACTCGTGCGGCGACTGCAGGGGTAGCGAACGAAAGGTCCACTATTGCGTGTTTACCCTGGGAGTCAATTAGACGACACGTTGATTGTAATGTTTTATTAATGACTCTCTTATCTCTGTAAGACTCCAACTAATTTAACTTAAACTACAGCTTATATACAATGTAATATGTAGACAGTTTTAGGTGGGGGCTACTATGAAATATTATTTACTTAATTGCTTAATTGACAATATGTTGTTTATACTTCCTTATTTAATATTACTATTGTTTGAGGGCACGTACGTTAACTTTAGTAAAACAATTATTTAATCACGTAACCGTGTAAAGATCTAAACTACTATTTTGCTGTGGCTTCGCCCATAGATATTCCCCCTCTAAAGAGAAGAAACATCCTTAAATTACTATACTATTATATATATTACTATTATATACTATTGTTGTATTTCTGGTTTATATATTATAATTGGTATCTAACCGTCTGGTGGGAGACTCTACCAGAACGTGTCCTTTTTTCTGTTTGCTTATCTGCTTGTGAAGATTCTGTTATCTTGTCTCTGATTGTTCGTTCGCTTATCTTGCTATTGTTTAAAATAAATGCTGGTTTGAGTCTATCGATAGCTATACTTTTTTGTTTTCCGTTTATCAAGATCGTGAAGATCTTATCATTGCGACTGATGTGCTGGATATCCGTACTGAATTGTGATATATAATCCAGATATCTGATTCGTCTAGGGGTATCATCCAATGATGGCTTCTTGTCGAAAGCATGCATTAGTGGTTTGTGATCCGTGTAGACTGTAAATTCTCGTCCTTCTATGAGTCTTCTGAAGTGTTTTATAGCCATATAGATTCCTAGCAGCTCTCTATCGTAGGTAGAGTATTTTGTTTGGGCTTCACTAAATGATTTGGAGAAAAAAGCTATTGGTTCCCATTTTGTTTTTCTTCGCTGCTGTAGTACAGCGCCTGCGCATTTGAGACTAGCATCTGTCATTAACGCTATTTGTGCGTTGCTGTCCGGATATGCCAATGTAGTTAATTGTCGAATGTCCTGCTTGCAGCGTTCAAACGCGTGGTTTGATTCCGTATTCCACTGGATAACCGTCTTATCATTTTTCTTACTATTAATTAAATATTTATTTAACGGTGCCTGATGCTTTGCTGCGTGTGGAATACTGCTTCTGTAGAAATTAATCATACCCAAAAAACGTCGTAACTCATTTACCGTTTGTGGTTTAGGGTACTTGTTTATAGCTTGAATCTTTTCCATAGTAGGAGTCAACCCTTGGCTCGTTATATGATAACCGAGGAAATCAATCTCCGACTTGGCGAATTCACATTTGCTTGTATTTATTGTTATGCCGTTTTTATGTAGGCGCTTAAACACCTCCTCTAAGTGTTCATAATGTTCCTTACGGTTATTTTTCTTGTCAGCGATAAATATGTCGTCCACATATACAAATACGTAGTCCAAGTCTCTGAATATAGAGTCCATAAATTTTTGGAAGGACTGTGCTGCATTTCGTAACCCGAATGGCATTCTGATGAATTCAAAAAGTCCAAAAGGGGTTATTATCGCTGTTTTCTCTGGTTCAGCAACGGGCAGTATGTGAAAAGCTTTCTTTATGTCTATCTTGCTGAATATTCCTTTTCCGCTTGCTACATACGTGAAATCGAGTAGCCTTGGCAGCGGGTACCTGTCTGGTACTGTTATTTTATTTAGTGCACGGTAATCTCCGCATGCTCTCCATTCGCCATTCTTCTTCTTGACTAAATGGAGTGGCGATGCCCATTGACTGCTTGAAGGACGGCATATTCCCATGTCCATCATATCTTGGAATTCTTGTTTTGCAATCCTGTATTTGTCAGGAGGTAATGGACGTGCTCGCGTAAATACTGGGAAACCCTTTGTTATTATTTGATGCTGTACTCGGTGCTTAGTCTGTAGATTCATTGATCTAGGTTTTGTAATATCTTCATATTTCTCTAATAATCCCTTTATTGGTTCCTGTAGAGAAGCGTTTATAGATCGCACGGATGCAATTTTTGTTCTTACTATTTTGGCAGGCGTTTTCAGACCTGTTTTTTTATCGATCAGTTTTTTTCCGTGTATATCCACTAATAACTGATAATGATTCAAAAAATCAGCTCCCAGGATTGGCATCTTGACATCGGCAATGGTAAATGTCCATTTAAAGCTTCGGCGTAGTCCTAGGTTAAGCGTTAAAGTGCGTTCCCCGTATGTATTTATAGGGGTCCCGTTTGCGGCGAATAATTGGTATTCGCATGCTTGGCTCTTATTATTTGTGCTATTTATAACCGAAATGTTAGCACCCGTGTCGACTAAAAATCTATAACCACTGTTTGAGTCAGTTATAGTTAGACGGTTTGCTGGGTGGATAGCACAGAGGCCCGTCGTATTCTGTGCTAATTTTAGTTTTCCGATAGCCTGTTATTTTTAATTGTATTCCATGAACAAGGCTTATTGCATCTATATGAATCCTGCTTGAACCGATTATGGAAATAACATAACCCATTATGTGAGTTTCTGTGGCGCGACCTTGACCGTGAATGTGGCGTATGTCGTGTTTGGTATTTGCTGCGTTGCCTAGGTTGATGCTCGCGTATGCTGCGTAATGCATTTATTTCTATTCGCATGGCTTCAAGTTGTGACGTTATGTTTGTAACTAGGTTAATGTCAACCGCTGTTTCTTGAATATTTCTTTTGTTGTAGGTCAAGTTCTCGTATATTTTATCGGCTGACTCGCTCCAGTTGTCTAACGACATATTGTTTGTAACCGATAATATCGCTGTTAGCGAAGCGGGGAGTTGCCTTAGCCACAGCAGGCGAATAGTGTCGTCGTTTATTTTTCCACATCCAGCTTCCTTCATTTTTCGCAGGAGCTGGGAAGGCTTCTGGTCTCCAAGGTCCATTTCTGCTAGTAGTCTGTGGAAACGTCGGTGTTCGCTCTCTTCGTAGCAGTTTATTAGACGTTCCTTGATGGTGGAGTACTTGTTTTCGCTGGGTGGGTTAGTTAGTATGTCACTGACTTGATGGACGACCTCTTTTGGTAGTTTGGATATTACCATGTTATATTTGTAATCTTCACCCTGTTTTTGTGGTGCTATTATTGCTTCAAACTGGGCGAACCATACGCGTGGGGAGACTGTCCAAAATTGCGGTAGTTTGTCTGTGACCGTGATTGCAGCAACTGATTCGCACCCCGTGTCGCCTCTTGATGGTGTTGTTGTCGGAGCCATTTTTGGGATGTGATAATTTCGTAATGCTATTGTTTTCTAGATTCACTGCTGAACACCATATAGGGTTCCGGTCGTCCCGGTATTATATCAGCACTAGAAACCAATAGATCACGTCGGGGTCACCAATTATTGCGTGTTTACCCTGGGAGTCAATTAGACGACACGTTGATTGTAATGTTTTATTAATGACTCTCTTATCTCTGTAAGACTCCAACTAATTTAACTTAAACTACAGCTTATATACAATGTAATATGTAGACAGTTTTAGGTGGGGGCTACTATGAAATATTATTTACTTAATTGCTTAATTGACAATATGTTGTTTATACTTCCTTATTTAATATTACTATTGTTTGAGGGCACGTACGTTAACTTTAGTAAAACAATTATTTAATCACGTAACCGTGTAAAGATCTAAACTACTATTTTGCTGTGGCTTCGCCCATATCCACTATCGACCCCCCCTGCTGTCGCACGCACGTGTTGGTGGCGCCTCTGTTCAGCAAACAGAGGCCCACCGACGCCGCCCATTCCTCGACGGCTTCGCCCCTGGCGTCCGTCGCCGGGGAACCCCACGCAATGGACTTTGCATTGAAGTCCCCCAGCACGAGGACGTGCCCAGACCCCAATCGCCGTATCGAGGTCTCCAGGTTGTTTAGGAAGACCTCGAAGTCACTCAGACTCCGGTTGGGGGAGAAATATACACCATAAATGGTGGTTCCCCCCCATTCGACGGCAACATATCCAGTACCCTTGTCTCTTAGCGACAAGGGCGGGGAATGAGCCGCCGTGGAGCCGACGACTGCCACGGAGCCGTCCCAGTCACCCATCCAATTTGGACGGGGAGGGACAAAATAGGGCTCCGCGACTACGGCAACACCTATCGACCACTGTGCCATCGTTTGCAGGAGGAGATCCTGCGCCGCGGCACAGTGGTTGAGGTTCGTCTGGACCAGGAGGTTGGAGACTTGATCCATTACTGGATCGTCTCTACAACCCCCTCCATGGGCGACGACGTCGTCGCCTGATTGACGTCGGAGGCAGCCTGGGTCGCCGGGCTAGCCTCCGAAGTCTGCCGAGAGGCGCGGGGAGGCTTGCAGCCCCCCTGCCCCATCTGGTGGTTGGCGGGCTTATTGCCCGCCGCACACATCGGGCAGTGAGGGGCGGCAGAGCACTCCGCCGCCTTGTGCCCGGGTCGACCGCAGCGGAAACATAGTTCGCTGCAGTCGAAACAGCTCTCGCACTTGGTGCGAGTGTGTCCCGCGACTAGGCACTTGAAGCACCTCATCGGCCTCGCAGCCAGAACCGTGATTCTGGCATTGACGAAGCCGACGAGCATGCTCCCGGCGTCGGCCAACACTTTGGCCGACGCCACGGGACAGCTCACCCACACCGAGCCGAGGCCTCCCGGGCCCGGCCGGACGATGCCGACTCGGATGGTGCCCGCGGTGCAGCCAGTCTTCTCCATGACTGCATCGCGGACATCCTCCGACGTGATGGAGTCGTCCAGACCCGATATGCGCAGTTCCGCGCATTTGGTGGGCCTGGCGACCTTGACACCGTCCTGGGCGGCAAACACCTCCCGCAGCCTCTCGGCGAAGGTGTCGGCCGTCTTGGCGCCCTCAGCCCCCGGGAACTCGAATACTCGAGCTCCCGTGACCTAACCTTTTTTTTTTTTTTTTTTTTTTTTTTTTTTACGTGTGGAAATCCCCGCGGACCGTCACCCCGTCGGGGGTTACGGCGGGGTGGTGTGTCGGACTCGAACCGACTAAAACCACACGGTGTGACCCTCTCTGCGCCTTTGTATTGGAAGGAGTCCAGGGAGGGGATTTCCTTCTGGACTCCAACCGGCGCCTGCCCGCACTGTTGCGGGCACCTACTCCAATTTCGACTCTCTATTGGGCAACGTCCGGTCACACGCGGACGCCGCCCCCTCGCGGTTGGCCTCTACTGCGGACGGACGGGAAACCCGTCCCGCCCATCCGCGGCCACTCTCAGGGCGGCATGAGACGCAGGTATGCGCGCCTCCGCCGCCCGGGGCGCCGGCGGCGGATCGGGTCCGATTGGATGGAATCCTCCCGGGCCTTCTCCGCCACCTCCTTCTGCAAGATTACATCCTCGCAGAAGGTTGCGACCGCGGTAAAACAACTGTCGTTGCCGGTCATCGATCTTATGACGGCCGGCAGCGAGAGATCCCCTCCGATGACTGTAGTGAGGACCCGGCGCTGCGCCGCCCAAGCGGGGCAGACCGCCAGCGTGTGCTGGGCCGTGTCCTCACTGCAGTCGCAGTGGTGGCAGGCGGGACTCGGTTCCCTCCTAGCGACCGAGTGCAGGTACTTTCCGAAGCAACCGTGCCCGGAAAGTACCTGCGTCAGCCGGAAGGAAAGGGTCCCGTGCTGCCGCCCTGCCCACTCCTCGAGGACCGGCTGAAGAGCCTCCACGGCGGCGAAGCCAGCGCGTGGGGTCTCCAGCCGGAGCGACCATCTCAGTATGGTGGCTCGGCGAGCGGCTTCGCGCCACTCGCGCACGTCCTCGGGCGGAGGGCGAAATCCGCTCTCCGCCCGGAAGTCAGCCACTCGCCGATAAACTTCGGCGAGCACCTCCGCCTCCAAATCCCACGGGGGTGTTCCGGCCAAGGCACACGCCGCCTCTGTGGACACCGTGCGGTATCCGCGTATGGCTCTGACCGCCAGTATCCGCTGGGGGCGCCAGAGGCGCGCCCTGTTCTGGGCGGACAGAGCCGCCGCCCACACCGGTGCACCGTAAAGTGCCATCGACCGGACAACCCCCGTGTACAGCTGCCTAGTGGGGACACTGGCCCCGCCCAAATTGGGCAGAAGTCGCCCTAGGGCGGAGGCAGTGCCCACCAGCTTAGGACCAAGCTGTCGGAAGTGCTCGTCGAAGAGCCACCTACCGTCGAGGACCAGACCCAGGTACCTCATCTGGGCCCGGACCGGTACGAGGACCGAGTTGACCTCGATCGAGGCGCCGGCGGGCGGACCGCGACGGGGCCCATGAAATAATAGGGCCTCCGTCTTGTCCAGGGCCACCCGCAGACCCAGCGCCTCGATGCGCCCGACCACCCGGGAGACTCCTGTGGTGGCCAGGCGCGCCGCCTCCTCAAAGTTTGCCCCCCGGGCCGTGACCAGGGTGTCGTCTGCGTAACAGATTACACCCAGCCCGGGGGGGAGACGCCCTCGTAGGGCCCAGTCGTATCCCATGTTCCACAGGAGTGGTCCTAGGACAGACCCCTGCGGAACACCGCACGACATGGCCCTGCGTCTCAAGGCGCCACCTCGGTCCTCGTACTCGACGGTACGCTCCTCTAAGTAGTCTGCCACCAGCCGCCTCAGGTACCCTGGCACTCCGTGGTATTGGAGTGCGGCCCTGATGCAGCCGAATGGCAGACTATTGAAGGCGTTGGCGATGTCCAATGACACCGCCAACAGCACTCCACCGCCTCTCACTGCCTCTTCGGTCACGGCCCTCAGGCGCAGGATCGCGTCGACCGTCGAACGCCCTTCTCGGAAACCGAATTGGGCGTCCGACAGGTCGGGCCCCACCTCGCTGAGGTGCCGGACGATGCGGACAGAGAGAACCCTCTCAAACAACTTGCCCGCCTCGTCCAGCAACACGATGGGCCTGTAGGCCGCGACCGAATCGGCAGGCCGTCCATGCTTCTGGATCAGTACCAGCTTCCCGCACTTCCAACGCTCAGGGAAGTGTCCGGACGCCAGGCTAGCGTCCAACACTCCCCTGAGGTGGTCCGACATGTAGTCGAGGGCCCGTGACCTAACCTAACCTAACCTAACCGCCGTTCCGCACGCTCTCCCGTCGCGTTAACAGCGTTTCTGAGTCGCTCCGCAATCGAAAAATATAAAGTGTGGTAAAAGTTAAGTGTTTATATAAGTGTGATACGTCAAAATTTGCGTCTCCGCGAGCGCTACCCGAAGGTGAAAACCGCGTGGAAATCGGTTGGGAATTGTAGATTTTCCTAGAACATTAACGTAAAATAAGTCAAAGTTTGTAGGTTAAAAAACCATAAAAGTGCGTTTTTCTCGAAAACAAGATAGAGAAGTGGTGATTTTTGAATTGTGGAAGGTTGCGTCTTGGAGGCACACGCCTTTTGAGACCCCTTCCAGAATTTTCGAGCGGGAATCTACGAAGATATAGCGTTTTTCCTGAAAACCACGTGGCCACGAGGTCCCTGTTCCAGGACCTCCAGGAAAGAACTGACCATTTAAGTTTATGAAGGAACAGGAGAGAGACACGGAACGGAAAAAAATTTCCGGAAAAGTGAAAAACTCAAAAAGTTGTGACAATTTTAAAAAGTGCGGAAATTTGACAAAACTTTGACAATTTATTACCGGGAAATAAGATCGATGACCCTAAATTTTTATTTTACCATCGTGAAGTGTAGTAAGTGTAGTGTATGAAAAAATTTACCCCGTGGGAACCAGACGATTTTCCAGGGAGATACAAACATTTTAAAAAGGTAAACAAACATTTCTTCATACACCCAGCGCAAAAATCGGGGAAACTTGTTTGGGGATTATAGGGCTCACACCCCTATCCCTAAGGACTCACTTACCACATAAGTTTTCCCCCTACTACACATAGAGTGTTTTTAAACTATCCCGGGAAAATATAATTAAAAATCGAGTGTATTACAACGATCCAAAACAGTAACATAGTGCATACTTCCGCTAAAACCGGAAAACTTTATTTTTAAGAACTGTGGCACCAAAACCGGGACTTTTAGGGATTTGTAAAACTACCAAACGCTTCCCGATAAAGTGTTCAACAAAATTGTGATAATCCCAGGACAAATAATTATTCATTAGGCGAGCTTTACGAAATTTAATAAACGTAAACAAACCACACACGGGAAAACCGTCGGGAGGAAAATTCTCAATACCCGAGGGTTGAACAACCCCAACACCACTTTCACATCTTCGTTCACATCGAGACCTACAAGTGGACACTTTTCCCGTGGAAATCGGACCACAAATAGCGAAATTGAAAAATTAGGTCAAATTAAATATTAAAAACCTAACATATAAATTCCAAGAATTTCTGTCGAATTCCTCAACTTTGGAGGCTAATATCTTCGGGACCAGCAGACTTAGAGGGAATCCAACACCGGATAAATTATCCTTGGGGTAAGGAGATTCCTATCGGCCCAAAAAATCCCCTAAGTTGGGACAACCGGTTTTCGAGGTAGAGGACCTGCCAAACAAACACACAGAACCTTTGAGGCTTAATAACTCCGGAACGGTGGCTCCGATCAGAAAAATTTCTTCAGTTGGGACGTAGCTCGCATTGAGACCTACCTATTGGTGCCTTCAGGACGGCTGAATTTCAGGCCGTTCCTGAAATAAACATTGTTATAGTTTTAATTACATAAACAAACAGCCCAAAATTTTTAAAATCATTAGCTTCACCGTAGCTGACACTCCCCTCCCTTCCCCACACAAGATCTGAAAAATTTTTGACCGGCTGGACCGAAATTGATGAGAAACCTATCAATAGATAGTTAGCTCGAAATCTCGGGACTGGCTGGTCCGATCTTGATCGGGTTTTCGGGTGAGGATTGAGGACTAGGAGACTCATCCTAATAACCAAGGAGTGGCATTCTACGAACAAATTCGAATTATTATTATTATTAAAATTAGTCATCAAAATTTTGAAATTTTATACTCACAAAAATTTTGGACTGTTACGGCATAGGGAAGCTGCCGTTCACCCTCTCCCCACCCCACGAAACTGAGACTTTGACCGGCTGAACCGAGATTGATAGGATTTTTGTCAATTGACAATCAGGCCGATATCTCAGGATTGGCTGGTCCGATTTCGTTCCGGTTTTCGGGAGTTGATAGAGGACTTAGTGCCCTATCCTCCCGAGGTAAGAGAGGCTCTCTACCTAGAGTCTTTAGGATATTTAAAAAATTAATTATTTTATTAAATTATTTAATATTAAATTCATTTCAGAAAACTAACTGATATATAGTTAGCAATATCCGCGACTCCACGTAGGGTTTTCCAGGACTTTAAAAATTTTCAAAAATATTTTTTGAAAATTTTTATTCCTTTTTAATTATCTGCTTCCCACTAGACTAGTGACATTGTACCTGTCTTTTGACGGTACAATTAGGTTAGGTATTTTAAACTGTAATATATATTGAACTTTTTGACTTTTTATCTTTTAACTGTATATGATTGAAATTTTAATAATTTAAATTATTGATTTAGCTTATATTGACATTGTACCTGTCTATTGGCAGTATAATTAGTTTTAGGTATTTTGGTGTATATATATTGGAATTTTAACTTTTTAATTTGAATTATTGACATTTTAACCATATTTTAATTGTTCAATATTGGAAATTTAATTTTAAATTATTAATTATATTATTTGACATTGTACCTTGTCTTTTGACGGTACAATTAGGTGTAAGATTTTAATTGTATATATTTTAATTGTAGATATTGACTTTTAACTGTACATAATTTGTAATTTTACAAATTGAATTTATTGTTTTTAAAAATTTTATATTTTAGTTTTATATCTTAACTCACTGACAGAGGTTTATACCTCTCTGTATTTAGACAAGCCCAATCAGGGCACAGCTTTTATCTTTAAATTTAATTTGTTTCTAAATTGATTATCCTGTTTTTAATTGTGACACAAACCCCCCTATACAGGGTCATTCACACATACACTTTTCCCCAATAACACACTCTCTCACTCTCGCAACATGCCTAACATGTATGAGACCCCTCCAACATCGCGCGCAGCTTCCGGTACAGCTACCTCGCCGTCGATAGTGCAGGACGCAGCCAGAACCTTTATACGGAAGCCCGGAACTAAACGTCGGTCACTCGACCTCATGGAACTGCACAAACGGCAACACAACAGCTACGTTAGCCAGTCGAGTGACCTCCTACTCCAGGAAGTTATGACCACCTTCGAGGAAATTCCCTCGAAGTGTGCGCAATACCCGCAAATGCGGAAGGATATTAAGAGCTTCCTGGAGTCGGCATCGGACAAGGGTCTCCGTATACTCTTCGAACTGAGTAGCAGGATTAAAGGTCTGGAGGAAAAGGTGGCCGAGGCTGCCAACGCGACGGTGATCGCGAGCACAACACCGGAGACCGCTCCCACTAACCCACAGGAGAATGCCATCCTGGCCAAACTTGGTGAGGTGGAGGACTCTGTCTTCACGTGGCTAAACGAAACCTATTTTAAATTAAGGGACAGAATCAGCGCCTCTGAGACTAAGATGGAAGAGCAGAGCGCTGAAATAATAGACCAAGTCCACGAGAAGATAGAGTCCACCTATTTCGACACCGATATAGCTGTGGAGGGGATGGTGGTGCGGGCGCAGACCCAGATCGAAGACCTGATCGGGACTGTCGCCCGGGACTTGGTAGTAGAGACCAAGTCCCACATCGGCGAGGCGATCGGTGAGGCTGTAAAGCTACAGAAGCCCGAGAGCCTCCCGACCCCAGTCCCCCCCATGACTTACGCTAGGGCCGTAGCGGCCGGACCCGGGCGCCGACCGGCACTTCACTCGGTGGCGGTCACCTCCGCGAACAGTCTTGAGACTGCCGGGGAGGTGCTCGCCAAGGTGAAAAAGGCGGTCGACGCCAGGGGTACCGGCCTAAAGGTGAGTAAGGCCAGGAAGCGGATGTTGGACGGGCGACTGGCCGGCCTGGAGGCGAGGCTTCCCCCCGCGCCGCTGTCGCACGCACGTGTTGGTGGCGCCCCTGTTCAGCAAACAGAGGCCCACCGATGCCGCCCATTCTTCCACGGCTTCGCCCCTGGCGTCCGTCGCCGGGGAACCCCACGCAATGGACTTTGCATTGAAGTCCCCCAGCACGAGGACGTGCCCAGACCCCAATCGCCGTATCGAGGTCTCCAAGTTGTTGAGGAAGACCTCGAAGTCGCTCAGACTCCGGTTGGGGGAGAAATATACACCATAAATGGTGATTCCCCCCCATTCGACGGCAACATATCCAGTACCCTTGTCTCTTAGTGACAAGGGCGGGGAATGAGCCGCCGTGGAGCTGGGCCTCCCGGGCCCGGCCGGACGGTGCCGACTCGGATGGTGCCCGCGGCGCAGCCAGTCTTCTCCACGACTGCATCGCGGACATCCTCCGACGTGATGGAGTCGTCCAGACCCGAAATGCGCAGTTCCGCGCACTTGGTGGGCCTGGCGACCTTGACACCGTCCTGGGCGGCAAACACCTCCCGCAGCCTCTCGGCGAAAGTGTCGGCCGTCTTGGCGCCCTCAGCCCCCGGGAACTCGAATACTCGAGCTCCCGTCTGGGCACGGCGCAGCCTCATCCCCGCAGCCCCGAACTCAGCGGCGAGCCCGGGACGGGCCCCTTTGAACAGGGCCGCGTACGTGAGCCCGCCACTGGCTGCCTCCGGCGACACGGTCACCACGACAGCCGCGGTCTTGGGCGGCTGCAGCTTCCGCGGCCTCTTCTTAGGGGCCACCGCCGGAGACGGCGGGGCTTGGGCTGCGCCTTGGGCGGCCTTCCTCGCCCGCTTTCGCTGCCGCTGCCCCCGCCTCTTGGAGGGCCCCACGACCTGCCAATCCTCGTTAGAGGGGGCTGGTCCCGAGGAACCCGTCGGAGGCGCCGGAGCGGGAAGCGGGGGGAAGTCCGCTCCACTTGGGGGCGCCGTTTGAGGCCCCTTCTTGGCCTGCGCTTTGGCCGGAGCCTTGGCTGGCGCTTTGGCCGGTGCCTTGGCCGGCGCCTGGGCCGGTTTCGCGGCCCCCTTCTTCGGTCCCTTTTGATTTTGGGGGGGGGGGGCGGGGCCGACGTCGCCGCCGCGTAGGTGACGCGGCTTCCCACCAGGGTGGCAACCGGGGGCCTCTGCGACGCGAGCGGGGGGCGGACAACCGGCGCGGGGGGAAGCCTCGCCTCCAGGCCGGCCAGTCGCCCGTCCAACATCCGCGTCATGGCGTCGAGCGCCTGACGCAGCATGGCGTCAGGGAACTCGCCGCCAGCAGGGGCCTCCGGCCGAGACGGCGCGGGCGGGGCCGGGACCTCTACCCGAGACGGTCCGGGCGGGGCCGGGACCTCCGCCCGAGACGGGCTGGGCGGGGAGGGCACCTCTACCCGAGCTGGGCTGGGCGGGGCCGGTACCTCTGCCCTGGGCGGAGACGACCCAGGCGAGGCCGGGTCCACCGGCTGAGCACACTGAGCCCGGAATTGGGCGAACTGCGCGCTCAGGGCAGTTACCTGGGCCGTCAGGCGAGAGTTCGCCTCCTCGAGGCGCGCCATGTCCCCGCACAGGGTCCCCACAACCTCCGTCAAGGCGGAGGAGGAGTCCTTAAGGGCTTTTACGAACACGCCCTTTAAGTTTACGGACTTGATGGCCACCTTTCTGATGACGGCCACCGCCGCACTCGCCCTCTCCTGCACGGACACGGGGGCTTGGGGGGGTTCTCCCTCCACCGGCTCCCGAACCTTAAGCAGGAGATTGGCGATCTCCTCCTCCGCTGCGACTTCGTAGTCAAGTCGCCTCCTCCTGTAGGACTCCGCGTTCGAAAACACGGAGTCCGTCGGCAGCGAGACAGGGGCTGCCGACCCGTCGGTGCCGAAGCGCTTCGGGACCGGCGTCTCTGCCTCGCTGTCCAGATCTTCGGAGTGCAGACGCTTCATGCTATCGCCCGCCCGCATCTCCGTCTCCATCGGCTCTGGGCGCGCACCTTCGCTTCTGCCCGCCACCGCCGACTTGGAGCGTATGCGCTCCGAGGATCTTCCTCCTCTTCCTCTTCGGCTCCCAGCAGTCCGTTTGACTACTGGGAGCCCCACCGAGGTGGGCGGCCCGAGTACCACCACAGCCTCCTTGGACACTAGGTCCACTATCGAAGAAGAGCTCCCCTTGAGGATGCCCTTCTTCGCCCTTCCTCTCTCCATTTCTGTATCCGTTGTGCTTGCCAGTATGTTGTAAGAATTATCCGATCGTTTTTCATTTGATTTTAGTTTATCAGCTTCCATAGTAAACCCACGAGTGGGGGAGAAATAAAGGTCGACCCGGGCAGAGATCCCCCAATACCCGGGCAAGCGAAAATTTTTAACCCAGCCGAGGGGACCGCAGGTACCTCGGCTTGGGGTGCGCTTACGACTGAACTTCCCATCAGCCATGCATCCCCTGGCCACGCACCAGAACTTGGGATTCGGGGTAATTTTTTAGAGAGGTTTTCTTCCTCGCGGTCCGGGCGGTTAAGCCAAGACCCACGTCCCCGATCAAAGCCGCGAAACTTGACCACAGCACTTCTCTCGGGATTACGCTATGCCGACGGTGGCAAGAGGACTACGTCCCCCTGCCTGCTCGGTGGTAGTGTAAGTACACGCCGAGCCCGCCATCCTTTCTCCACCGCTATCAGCGGGAGAAACTCCGACCCATGAAGGGTCCCACCTTCGGTTTTTTAACGAGGTTTCCTCCTCCATGCTCCGAGGAGCGAAGAGCCAGCAGGGCATCCGGCAGACACGCCCACCCCGCTGGCCGGGCCTTGCCCGTGAGCCGATGATATGGCTTCCTCTCCAGCTAGAATATTAGCCGCTGGCGATAATCCTCTCCTCCAGATAACGCGGAGGAAATGAGGAAAGACAGGGTTATCGCCAGCGTTTCCAGGGTGCACCACGAGGAGGTTTTCTAGCCAGCACCCCAACCTAACCTAACCTAACCTAACCTATAAACAAAAAGCGTCAGTTTTATATATATGCTACTGTTTGCTACTGCTCACGTAATTCGTTCTACTTTACTTCTATGTATAGTATGTATGTATTTACAAAAAAAAAAAAAAAAAAGTATGTTTATGTATTTATATCAGTTGTCTAGTACCCATAACACAAGGTCTGCTTAGCTTGGGACTAGATGATGTTGTGTGTCAGATGTCCAAAAATTTATTTATTTATTATTTATTTATTATTACTGTAACCCATAAATGTCAAAATAACCACTATATCAATTCCTCTTCAAATGAAGGCAAAGCAACTCGGAAAGTGATCAATGCTATTAAAAACAAATACCCACAGGAAGGCGTTCAGAAACTGGTAATTAACGATGACGTAATAACTAATCCTACGGGTATTGCAAATGCCTTAAACGACTATTTTGTGAATATAGGAAAATGTAGTAACAGCTTACAATGTGAAACAAAATCAAATATAAATAAAATGACGTGGAACTGTAAGACTGTATTTATGCCTCCAACAAATCTCTATGAAATATCAAAAACTATCGCTGCACTGAAGAACTCACCAAGCGTGGGATATGATGGTATCAGTACACAAATATTAAAAGATGTGGCAGATCTTATATCATATCCCCTAAGTTATACTACACTCATTTGCAAAAAAAACGAGTGGTTTCGATTTTCTTCCTGGCTGAAAAAATTAAAATACCAAAAAGGTTTTAATCATTGGAACATGTTACTGGCCAGTTATAAAAGTGCCATAATGTTTATAAGAGTACCTTCCAAATTCAAATTTTTGACTGAGCCTGGTTTTCAAAGAAAACAACTTTTAACTACATTTTGTGGCACGAATTCCCTATAGTTCATATCGACTCTAATTAACTTTTTGTAAATTTTTATTAAATTATCTGATGTCCTTGATATTTAAAAGTATTGTTATTGCTGTTTAGCAATCTCGAAAATGGTAGATAAAGTGATAAAAGCGAGCAAAATTATTACGTTGCTTGAAGAAGGTTGCAGCCAATGCTTCGTGGCTCAGAGGCTAAATGTGAGTCGGTCGACAGTTCAAAGGACCTGGCAGCGCCATCAAGAGACCGGTTCCGTCAAAAGAAGGCCTGGTTCTGGCAGAAAGACATGTACCGAACCCCGGGATGATTGTTTTCTAGTTAGTCAAGCGTTGAGAAATCGCAAATCTTCTTATGTGGACCTCAAGAACAGACTCGAAGAAGTAAGAAATGTGCAATTAGTCTATGGACGGGCAGGAGGAGGCTTCTCGCTCTTATATACACAGCCATCGCCCGGCACGCGGCCCTAAATTACTCCGTGGACATCGAGTTGCCAGGCTTAGCTTCGCTCGACATTGTGTGTTATGGGCGAAGCCATAGCAAAATAGTAGTTTAGATCTTTACACGGTTACGTGATTAAATAATTGTTTTACTAAAGTTAACGTACGTGCCCTCAAACAATAGCAATATTATAAAATATTAAATAAGGAAATATAAACAACATATTGTCAATTAAGCAATTAAGTAAATAATATTTCATAGTAGCCCCCACCTAAAACTGTACACATATTACATTGTATATAAGCTTTAGTTTAAGTCAAATTAGTCGGAGTCTTACAGAGATAATAGAGTCATTAATAAAGCATTACAATCAACGTGTCGTCTAATTGACTCCCTGGGATAACACGCAATAATTGGTGACCCCGACGTGATCTATTGGTTTCTAGTGCTGATATAATACCGGGACGACCGGAACCCTATATGGTGTTCAGCAGTGAATCTAGAAAACAATAGCATTACGAAATTATCACATCCCAAAAATGGCTCCAACAACAACTCCTTCAAGAGGCGACACTGGGTGCGAATCAGTTGCTGCTATCACGGTCACAGACAAACTACCTCAATTTTGGACAGACTCCCCACGTTTATGGTTCGCCCAGTTTGAAGCAATAATAGCACCACAAAAACAGGGCGAAGATTACAAATATAACATGGTAATATCCAAACTACCAAAAGAGGTCGTCCATCAAGTCAGTGACATATTAACTAACCCACCCAGCGAAAACAAGTACTCCACCATCAAGGAACGTCTAATAAGCTGCTACGAAGAGAGCGAACACCGACGTTTCCACAGACTACTAGCAGAAATGGACCTTGGAGACCAGAAGCCTTCCCAGCTCCTGCGAAAAATGAAAGAAGCTGGATGTGGAAAAATAAACGACGACACTATTCGCCTGCTGTGGCTAAGGCAACTCCCCGCTGCGCTAACAGCGATATTATCGGTCACAAACAATATGTCGTTAGACAACTTGAGCGAATTAGCCGATAAAATTTACGAGAACTTGACCTACAACAAAAGAAATATTCAAGAAACAGCGGTTGACATTAACCTAGTTACAAACATAACGTCACAACTTGAAGCCATGCGAATAGAAATAAATGCATTACGCAGCATACGCGAGCATCAACCTAGGCAACGCAGCAAATACCAAACACGACATACGCCACATTCACGGTCAAGGTCGCGCCACAGAAACTCACATAATGGGTTATGTTATTTCCATAATCGGTTCAAGCAGGATTCATATAGATGCAATAAGCCTTGTGCATGGAATACAATTAAAAATAACAGGCCATCGGAAAACTAAAATTAGCACAGAATACGACGGGCCTCTGTGCTATCCACCCAGCAAACCGTCTAACTATAACCGACTCAAACAGTGGTTATAGATTTTTAGTCGACACGGGTGCTAACATTTCGGTTATAAATAGCACAAATAAGGAGAGCCAAGCATGCGAATACCAATTATTCGCCGCAAACGGGACCCCTATAAATACATACGGGGAACGCACTTTAACGCTTAACCTAGGACTGCGCCGAAGCTTTAAATGGACATTTACCATTGCCGACGTTAAGATGCCAATCCTGGGAGCTGATTTTTTGAATCATTATCAGTTATTAGTGGATATACACGGAAAAAAACTGATCGATAAAAAAACAGGTCTGAAAACGCCTGCCAAAATAGTAAGAACAAAAATTGCATCCGTGCGTTCTATAAACGCTTCTCTACAGGAACCAATAAAGGGATTATTAGAGAAATATGAAGATATTACAAAGCCTAGATCAATGAATCTACAGACTAAGCACCAAGTACAGCATCAAATAATAACAAAGGGTTTCCCAGTATTTACGCGAGCACGTCCATTACCTCCTGACAAATACAGGATTGCAAAACAAGAATTCCAAGATATGATGGACATGGGAATATGCCGTCCTTCAAGCAGTCAATGGGCATCGCCACTCCATTTAGTCAAGAAGAAGAATGGCGAATGGAGAGCATGCGGAGATTACCGCGCACTAAATAAAATAACAGTACCAGACAGGTACCCGCTGCCAAGGCTACTAGATTTCACGTACGTAGCAAGCGGAAAAGGAATATTCAGCAAGATAGACATAAAGAAAGCTTTTCACATACTGCCCGTTGCTGAACCAGAGAAAACAGCGATAATAACCCCTTTTGGACTTTTTGAATTCATCAGAATGCCATTCGGGTTACGAAATGCAGCACAGTCCTTCCAAAAATTTATGGACTCTATATTCAGAGACTTGGACTACGTATTTGTATATGTGGACGACATATTTATCGCTGACAAGAAAAATAACCTTAAGGAACATTATGAACACTTAGAGGAGGTGTTTAAGCGCCTACATAAAAACGGCATAACAATAAATACAAGCAAATGTGAATTCGCCAAGTCGGAGATTGATTTCCTCGGTTATCATATAACGAGCCAAGGGTTGACTCCTACTATGGAAAAGATTCAAGCTATAAACAATTACCCTAAACCACAAACGGTAAATGAGTTACGACGTTTTTTGGGTATGAGGCTCACCACTATTATTAGAGACACAAATGTAGTTTAAAGTCCCATCACAGTTTTTTTACAAGGTATAAGGATGTTTCTTCTCTTTAGAGGGGGAATATCTATGGGCGAAGCCATAGCAAAATAGTAGTTTAGATCTTTACACGGTTACGTGATTAAATAATTGTTTTACTAAAGTTAACGTACGTGCCCTCAAACAATAGCAATATTATAAAATATTAAATAAGGAAATATAAACAACATATTGTCAATTAAGCAATTAAGTAAATAATATTTCATAGTAGCCCCCACCTAAAACTGTACACATATTACATTGTATATAAGCTTTAGTTTAAGTCAAATTAGTCGGAGTCTTACAGAGATAATAGAGTCATTAATAAAGCATTACAATCAACGTGTCGTCTAATTGACTCCCTGGGATAACACGCAATATGTGTCATGGACTCATGAAGACTGGGATAGGGTATTGTTCTCCGATGAAGCCAGGATATCTCTGCATGGTGAAGACCGATGTCGGCGAGTGCTACGTAGATGAGGAGAACGCTTTGCAGAGGCATGTTTTGAAGAAATCACACCTTATGGAGGGGGCTCTGTTATGTTTTGGGCAGGAATAAATTCTATGGATCGTACGGAGTTAGTCTTCATCGAAAACGGTACACTGACTGGACACCGATACATAACGGAAGTTCTAATTCCTTATGCACAACCCGCTTTAACCGCTCTTGGCGAAAACTCAATTTTTATAGACGACAACGCTCGCGCCCACCGGTCTGGCGATGTGGAAGCGTAAGTATATGCTGATGCTAGAAGTCGGAATTCGTCGTTTGGACTGGCCAGCTAGAAGTCCGGGCCTCAATCCCATAGAGCATGTCTTCGACGTTCTGAAGCGACGAGTGAGATCAGTGCAGCCGGCTCCGCAGACCATCAGAGAGCTAAAGAATGTGATTACCGCGGAGTGAGAACGTATTCCCCAAGAAACCATAAAAGATATACTCGCTAGCATGCCCAGACGAATGCAAGCCGTGATTTCAGCAAGAGGGGGTCACACTCAATACTAAACTTTTATCTGCTTTTAATGTATTCAATAAAAACAAAGAAATTATCGCGTTTCATTTTTATTTAGCGAGCAGGTACAATAATAGTGTTTTGAGCTTAAACATTATTTTTCAATAATTTATTTAAAATTATATGATAAATCTGATGAAAACTATTCCTTTCTAATTAATTTATAAAATTCTGAGGATAACAATACCTAAAATGGTTAAACAAACAAATAGTAACTATAAAATAGTTCTTTGCTTAAGTGCCCGTTTTTTTTGCAAAAGAGTTTATAAATATCTGTATAGAAAATGGTACGTATCCGGTAAAACTGAAAATTGCAATGATCAAACCACCACAAACCAATTATAGACCAATTGCTTTGTTGCCTGTATTTTCCAAAATCTTCGAAAAACTGATATTTAAATGCATATATAACATTTTTGAAACGAACAAGTTATTCACAACATCTCAATATGGGTTTAGGAAGAATAAATCGATAAACTTGGCACTGTATGATTTCTTGTATGAGGTTTTGATTAATATTGATAAACGACAACCAGCCATAGCTCTTTTCATGGATATTTCAAAAGCATTTGATCGTGTCAATCATGAAAAACTGCTCAACAAACTCAATACATATGGTGTCAGGGGTAATGTACATAAATTGCTTGAATCCTATCTCAGAGACAGTAAACAATTCACAGAAATAAGAAGGGTATCTTTAACGAGTAAAACTGAAAAGACACAAATATCTAATATCAAACATGTAGTCTCGGGGATTCCCCAAGGTAGTATTTTGGGTTCTCTTCTGTTTCTTATTTATATAAATGATATGCCTACTGTGACAAAATATAAAATGACCTTATTTGCTGACGATAGTACGATTCTATGTACTGGTAATAATTTGATATATCTAAAAAATGACATTTATACATCTGTGACTACAAATACAATGGCTCGATGGCAATGACTTAAGTATAAATTTGGACAAAACATATTTAATGCTATACAAACAAAGATATAGAGAGGCACTGAGTTTAGATGCAACTTTACAGAACAAGAAAATCGAAGAAATTGATGTTACAAAATTTTTGGGTCTTTACATTGACAGTAGATTGAATTGGGGATCTCACTGCTAATATATCTATAAAAAACTGAATCAGTTCTCGTATGCATTGTATAGGCTAAGAAAAGTCGCAAATCTGCCTACCCTGCTCACAGCCTATCATGGCTATGTTGCATCTACTCTTCGATATGGGATAATTTTCTGGGGGAACTGAACGTTAAAAGATGATAATTATATTTATTGCTCAGAAACGTTGTGTCAGAAATATGTCATTTGCAACCGACTGAGTCGTGCAGGGCTCATTTTAAAAACTCAGAATTTTAACTTTGCCTTCCCTTTTTATATACGAGGTAGCAATATTTGTCAACACTAACCTTGATTTATTTGAGTTTCGGACCAGGCTCAGAATTGCGACAAACTATCAATAGTAGCTAGCAGAACGAAGATATTGCTTAACAGTGTTTTTTGCTTGGGTATTCGCATGTACAATCAAATCCCATCAGCAATAAGGAACATAGTCGAAATAGACCGTTTTAAAAAATAATTACGCCACTTGTTACTTGAGAAATGTTATTACTCAGTCAAGGACTTTTTGCAGGAGAGTTCTGATTGTTATGTTTAGCTGTTATGTAATTATAAGTGACTGATAATGTGATGTGTATAACGTATTGTATAGTTTTTAATTTGATTTTGACATTTACATCTTATTTGATTGTAATATTTAATTAACTTAATTTTAATTTGTAAATATTCTATGCTTAAATGGCAGGATATAGCTGAACTCCATATTTTGTAATTATTTTATGTACCTATGATCCACAATAAAATAATTTGAATTCTCCTTACACTTGAATCTCGTCAAGTATTCGGAGAACCCACCATGCCCCGTAGGCATGGCTTCCTTGATTGTCTGCAGCCTGGGACCGATAGCCAGTGGTGTTGTGCTTGTGTGAGGGTAAATTCCTGCAACCAACCACGGAGCTGGCCGAATGGGACACGCACGACGGGTTCGGGTCCAAAAACCGTCGCGCCCGAACCCCTCCTAGCCAGTTCTTGGGCCGCATCGTTACCTAGTGATCCGCTATGTCCTTTTATCCATTGTAGTGTCACTGAATCCCGGTCGAAGTCGCAATGCGTTCTAACGCAAGTATAACTTCCAAAGTGACATGGGGCATGACGGGGTATGATCTAACCTTGTTTTTCAGGGATAATTTCGAGCGTGAGTACACAAAAGTGTGTCAACGTGCTAGCACGAACCGTCCTGATGCGTAGGATGAAGGTCAGACGATCGTCAAAAGAAACCTGATCTTGGAGAGCTCGCTTAAATATAGCTCCGCCGGGGCGATACGGTGGAATGCCGCAGAGGTGAGCGTTGCGTAAGAAACTATATATTTATAGAGCCTCTGACAAGTTGATGATCGCTGCCGGTATTAAACCTATTGACCACTAAGACATCTCTGAATATGTGCCTTTTGTTTGCCATGATGAAGACAATCTCATTTCCAATCATAGCGTCGGGACTTTGCCACGTCCATCTCTGTTTTGGCTGGTTCTTGAAGAAAGTTCGGTGTCACTATCATCGTCTATCGACTTAATTAATTGGTGAGTGTTGATATGTTTGGTTGGTCAATTGTACATTATGAGTCAAGACAGTACTGTTACAAAAAAAACACATGTTATTGTAGGATTCAAATATTTATTACATGTCTCCTAGAGCTAAGATCAGATCACAAAATACTAAATATTATAGCCGTCAAGGTCTACTACACTGTTACTGCTAAACATTCGCAAGTCTTCAGAAACGTTGTGGTTGACACCATCAGTGTGAACAGGTTTAATGGATTGCAAAGGCCCTCCATGGTAACCGCTAGGAGTTCCATAATCATCAGCAAAATATTGTGGAAACTACTAGATAAGCCAATTAATACTACCGGACTTTATATTTCGACCATTAGTGCTACTAGGAGTCCCAAAATCATCAGAAACCCAATGGGTTCTGACTACAACGAAAAGTAAAATTATAACTATACGTTATGACTGTTAGCGACCAGGACGGCCAGGTTCACCAGGTCCACCACCATCGCCAGGGCGGCTAGGGCGGCCAGGGCGACCAGGACGGCCGCTAAACCAGCGATCCCAATCAAAATCTGATTCATACCATCCATAACCAGGACGGCCAGGTTGACCAGGTCCGCCACCATCGCCAGGACGGCCACCGCTCCAGACATCCCAATCCGAATCTGATCCATACCATCCATAACCAGGAACACCAGGTTCACCAGGACCGCCACCATCGCCAGGGCGCCTAGGTCGGCTAGGGCGACCAGGCCGGCCACTATACCAGCCACCAGGACGGCCAGGGCGACCAAATGGACCACCTCCACCACCACCACCACCCCAACCACCACCACCACCACCACCCCAACCACCACCATCACCGCCACCCCAAAAACCACCAGCACCACCAGAACCTCTGACGTCAAAGCTTTTCAGACCTAAATGAAATAGAATACAAAGTAGATTAGAGTTAGCTAAATCGGACCAGCACTACCCGTCCTGCGTTCAACCAAACAAACAAACACTCTTCAGTTTTAGGATATTACTATAGATAATACATATAATATATTAGGTATTTATTGACTGCACGGATGACACGGTGGTTCATGTTGGCATAACGTCGATGTATGTATTATATTTATAAACTTCCCTTCGAACATGCCTTGTATGTTGGTCAAAATCATTTGAAGACTTAGTTCGTAGCAGATCTAAGCTACTTCAGTTTCAACTTCAACCATCACTAGCACCAGAGTTATAGGTGTCGTTGGCGATTAAAGCCCATGCTCGCCGTGCTCACTGTTAAACTATTCTTCTTTAAGGAAAATATTAGGCTCTGGAAATATCTACTAAATAGAATATTATATACTAGCCGCCCGTTGCTCTGCATCGGGACATATGCCAATAGAACAAAAAATGAAAATTTTCAAACTATAGCAAACTCTTTTCAGACTTTCCACACTCAGAAAAGTGGACTAAGTCTGTTTTTGGCTAAACAATCTTCGAAATCATCCGTTTCGTCCTTCGATTCCATAACAAGCAACATCGTCTCATTGCACATGCACTGGGCTTCAATTTATCAAAACTGTGATTAGCGTTGTAAGGTATATATATAAATAGAGAAATCTAGTTTCTCATTATCACACATGACTATCAGACATCATCGTCATCATCTTTGACCCTCTGCCTACCCTATATAGGATATAGGGGTGATGTTACATAATAATATAGTATGGGTATAAAGTGATTTGTTTTGCTAAGAAATAAGACCAAGATGTTGATACTTATCCTTAGTTTGTTCGGACGTAAATATTAATTATTTTACCATGTAAAAGTAGCTACTGTGATAAAAGTGTAATCGGTATTGTACATTGATGTATTAAAAAACCCAAGATACACACTCAGCGTCTCAAAACCGTCCTCATAAAATACGCGCACAATTTAAAATTGTGCTACTATTTCAAATAGTCTCGCGTCGCTCGCGTCTCTGTGAGCTTGTTAAAAATGCCGAAGTGTTCGATGCGGAATTGTAAAAATATTACGTCAAGAACGTTAAAAAAGGATAGGATATCGTATTTTCGGTAAGTAAAAGAGTTTGTTAATTTGTTTTTGTTGTTTTTACGACTAAATATCGGAAGCAATATGTGATTTTGATTTATTTGTCTAAAAACTTCACTCAACAGTCCAAGTATAATACGACAAATTCCAATGGCCGCTTTTTCAGTGTAAGAACGACAATTACACCGTTTTATTTTAGTCGCATAATCCAAACGACCCTGTTCTGAATTTAATGGAATCGATTTTTTTTATTGTGTTTAAATTTTTAATTAAGTATAAGTTTATTTCATTTGAACTTTTTTGTATTTAGTTTTTAATAAGATTTTAATAGTTACAAAATATACAGGGTGTAAATAGACGACTATCGAAAACGAAAGATGCAGCTTCAGCACCTTAAAACCTATTGAAAAAAACAAACCGTTGTCCTTAAAAAAAATTGTAGCCGGAAAAAACAACGTGTAAAGATTTTTATTGATTTCAGAAGCCAGCAATGTACTGCGCGCAACGAGTAGCTAGGTGAATGCCTTTCATAACTATTCAATTTAACTACCTACGCATCGCGGCGTCGGTAAAGATGCCTAACAACGAAAAACTGTATTCTACTTATCTAATTCGCCGGTAGCCTTTGTCGAACCAGAAATAGCTCAAATGGAGCTCCTTCTCGGTCATAGCACAGCTGATTCCTACCCGAGGCTTTCTCTTAACAAGAACCAAGACATGTCCTAAACTGTTCTTCCACTCGAAGACCAACTTCTAAGCCTCTTCCATGCCTATGGGGTATAACCCTCTCATTATTCAAAACTCTCTGGTGACTTACCTATCACGGTAAATACGCAAGACTATGTCTATCAATTTATTAAATTTAGTCCTACTACCACTATAATCACTGCGTATAGGTAAGATTATTGTTCTTAAATATTATACTTACACAGATTTTAACTAACACTTATTTAATCACAGAAGAGAATACACAAGGCGCGGCACAGAAAGCAAAGTAAATTACAGTTCAAGCAAAAGAATAGAGAAATAGAATTATTTAGACAATATTATGCACTTAAATGTTTTGCGTAAGCGCGGAGTTAAAGTATTATGCCAAGCAACGTAGATTCGCGGCAAGAGCGTACGGCTCACTGGCTCGAGGTGTCGGCGCCTCGGCGGCGGCCGGGCGACAACTTGCGCGGGCGCGGGCGGTACCTCGTCAACTGCCGAGTACGCACCGCTTAAGTTGGCGTAATGTTATAGTAGTAATGTAGCTAAATACGAACGCAGAAAAAAGCCAGATTAGTGATTGATTTTGTTTAAAGTTTTCTGTCCAACGTTATCAAGTAAATGATGATGAATGAATGATGAAATTCAATAACGTAGGAAAATAAAGTTTTGTACCTATCTAATACAAATTTATCTACATAGACAATTGTTTACGCAGGTACACGCTTCATAAACTTACGGCTTTACATTAAAATGTAATGTTAAAGTACCTATAGGTTCTTTATTATTTTATTATGTTAAAGAACCTATAGGTACTCTAATATTTTGCATTTTGTTTAGAACTAAGGTTTCTTAGAAGTTCTGTTTGAAAAATTAAAGCAGGCTGTGATTTCTAGGTTACTATGATTAGTAGGCAAGCGCGGTCATTGAACCGCGCGCGACTGAACTGTGCCGACCGACCTCTGGTCGTCTGTTTTTATTTTGAAATACATTGCAGTTTTATTGATTTTATTTGTTTATTGGCTTTCTAAATGAGATAATTAGGTTGTTAGTGTCCTATTATGTTGTACTATGTGTATGTAACCAGAAAAATACAAAAAAGAACTTAGATAAATTAACATATATTTTGCGTTTTTTTTTCGCTAAACCTATTCAGTATCATGATCCGAATGCAACCATGAAGTTTTCGATTTCAGTCTTTTTACACCCTGTATAATAATAATATTATAGTTATTAATCGAATTGCAAAAGGAAAGGAGGTCGTCCAAACTACGTTATTATTAAAGTTCGTAAATATTATATTACCTATTATATTGATTAATTAGGGGACAACTTATGGGTTTGCGACATACTGCATGCTAACTTTCACATGGATTAGAAGATCGATGTTTGTGATTAGAAGCTATTGTGGGTCGAAAAGTATAACGGCGGCTCCACATTAGTGCCGTGAATTCAGAGTGACACCCCCCTGGTAATAATATGTTCTACTACGAAAAATTGAAATAAATGATTTTAAGAGTTAATATTTGTTTCATTGATGTATACATGTCCTACCCAAAAACATATTTACGCTCGGATAAAAGTATAATTATGGGCTTAGAACACAATTTAACTAACTCTTAAAATACTAACTCAATGTATTTAAATAAAAAAAAATTACAAATATTCATCTTCACTCCATGTTCTGTCCTGCCGGCTAGCTTCGGTCGTAAAATTTGATTGATCATTGTACACTGCTTTGTAATAAAAACTTTAAACAATGCGCGTAAGGTCGAATTTGCAAAAGATATCTTTATAGCATAACTGAAACTACCCACATTGATATTTTTATACATCAATGATTAAGTAGGATAGTTTAGTATGCCGCTTTTGTTTGAGACTGTGCATCTAGGGTTTTTATATATCAATGGTATTGTAGACTATTTTGTAGATATTAATGTTTTCAATAAATGTAGTACATCACTTTGCTCTATTGTCACCAGTTTTCGTAGCGTAGGCAAATTAGTGGTTGCATTGAGTATTTTTATAACACTTCGGGTTACATTATCGATTTTTTCATACGGATCCCTAATTTTTTTTAAAACTTTCTATGGCCCATGTCCATCATGGACGATTCTGATAATGAAAGAATTTTTAAAATCGGTACGAGGCGTGCCTTTTAATTTTAGTGTTTGAAGAAAAAAACACAACTAGAACCTTATAGTATTTTTTCTTTTTTTTAAATTGATTCACCACGTAGCTTAATACACTTATCCATTCGCTCAAACCAGTTACTATAACATTTATTCCGCTCTAAAGTAGGGGTGTTTAAAATGGCTGACTTGAAAGCGTCGACTGCTTCTTCACCGGACTTTAACCTTGGACCAAGAAGACTTTTCTTAATTTTAGGAAATTTAAAGAAATCGTTTGGGCTCAGGTCGGGACTGTATGGAGGATGCTCAAGAATTGCTACTTTTTCCTGCTTCAAATACTCAATCATTTGACGACTGACTGCACTGACTGACTGACTCTGACTGCACGGTTGGCCTAGTGGCTTAAGCGGTCGCCACGCCGCTTCCTACTACGCCAAGTGTCGTGGGTTCAAATCCCACGTAGGACAACACTTTGTGTGATTCACAATTTGTTGTTCTGAGTCTGGGTGTTCTTTGTGTCCGTTTCATGTATGTTTGTAAAGTCCCCCGCGACACAGGAATTTATATTCCTAATGCGGGAGTTGTCTTTTAAAAGAAAAAAAAAAAAGAAAAAAAAAAAAAAGACGAGCGCTGTGTAAGCTTGCGTTGTTGTGGTGCAGGATGATGCGTCGCTTTGAGTTAGATTTTCGAAGTTCGGCGATGACTTGTGGTAAACAAACTGTGGTATAACGCTCTGCGTTAACCGTTCTACGATCTTCAAGTGCAATAGTGGCAAGATGGCCGGTTTTTTCAACTAACGTGGCCATCTTATTTGAAGTGCTTCGAGAACGAACAACTTTAGTCGGCTTTGGCTCGTCTTGAAAGACCCAGATTGTAGATTGTTGTTTGGAATCAGGATCGTAGGCATACATCCAAGATTCGTCACCACTGATGATGTCATAGACGTGATTTAACTCTCCTCGGTTAAACCTTTGCAGAGATTCCTTACACCATATGACGCGGGCCAACTTGTGATCGTCGGGAAGCAGATGCGGTATGCAATGGCAAACTACCTTTCTCGCACCACGCGCTTCATGCAAGATCTTCTGAATGGTTGTCCCTGAGATTCCTAATAAAGCCTCTATCTCTCGATACGTCACATGACGATCTTCGAGAATTAGTTGTCTCAAAGCAATAATGTTATCTTCAGTGAAGGCGGATTTTGGGCGTCCATCGTGAGATTTGTCACTTACACTAGTATGTCCACGCTGGAATTCTAAATACCAGCGTTCGACAGTCTGCAAACATGAGGTTTCATCACTGAACATAGATGAAATCTCTTCAAAACACTGAAGCCGTGTCAGGCCTCTTCTAAAGTTGTAGAAAATGTTCGTGCAATACGAACATTTTTTTCAAAAAGATTCATTTTCGTACGTAACCTGACAGATTTCAATCGACGTTGTGACTAAACAATAGCATTAATCCTAATACTTTCAACTGTTTTGAAATTCAAACATTAAACACATTCGAATATAGAATAGTTCCATATTCAAAATTGTCGGAAAATTTGGAAATGACAGAACTTAAAAGGCATGCCTAGTACAGTAATTTCGGAGCCTATTCATTTCAAACAAACAAACAATCAAATCTTTCGTTTTTTATAATATATGTTATATAAATACCTTTTGCTGATTGAGCTTTCCCTAACCTGGAAGCAAACAAAGAAACCATCTGTTTAGTAAGCCCTTAATCATTCCAAAAAAAATGTTGGCATTACATGAGGCATTTAAATGCCTCATGTAATGCACCTTAAGCCTTCGGAGGGTTTCCGAAATAGCACTCAATGCCGACGAATTCAAAAAGTGTTTTAAAATATTTTAAAAGCCTTTTTGTTTTCAAATAAAGAGTCTACCAATAGGGATGATCTGGTTTTGACAGCTCATAGCGGCCATGTTTGATGATGGATCTTTGACGTCTCGTGACATTTGTGTTTAGTAAGGGTTACAATTTTATCATGTCACATTTCACTTTAAACCAACGCTTGGGAATTGTCCAAAATTATTACGCAAATTCGCGTTCTCCTACCGCTACAGTAAAAGCGCTTCGCGCAAAAAACAGTCGTTATAGTGCTCCTTCTGTGCGCGCTATAAATCGCATAATTACAAAATTTGAAAGTGAATTCACTCTCCACGATATTGTGCCTGTGAGATAAAGAAATGCCCGTAGTGAACAGAATATTGCAGCCGTTCAGGCCAGTGTTGATGCGAATTCAAAAAACGCCGTTCACAAGAGTTGGGGCTCTCTTTAATGACCACCTGGCGTATTTTGCGGTTGGATTTGGGCTTACATCCATACAAAATCGTTTTGTCACAAGAATTGAAGCCATTCGACTATCGTATCTATCGTGAATTTGCCGATTATGCACTGGAAATGATGGAAGCCGATGATGATTTTCATCGCACAATCATCTTCTAAGATGAGGCCCATTTCTGGCTCAATGGATTTGTAATAAACAAAATTGCCGCTATCGGAGTGATTCAAATCCACGTGTGGTTCATGAAACACCAATGCATCCGCAAAAAATAACAGTTTGGTGCGGTTTATGGTACGGTGGAATCATTGGTCCGTACTTCTTTGAAAGTGACTAAGGAAACCCTGTTACTGTGAATGGCGAGCGCTATAACTCGATGTTAATCAAATATTTATTTCCGGAATTTGATGATATTGATGCAGACGACCTTTATTTTCAACAAGACGTTACACCGCCACACATGACTCGAGTGAACATGGAATTATTGCGTGGGAAGTTTCGTGAATCGTTAATTTCGAGAAATGGACCGATCAGTTGGCCACAAAGATCATGTCATTTAACACCTTTAGACTATTTTCTTTGGGGTCACATCAAATCTAAAGTGTACAGCAATAATCCAGCTATAATCCGTGACCTAAAAACCAACATTCAACGAGCCATAGCCGACATACCGGCCGAAATGCACTGCGTCATCAAAAATTGCCGTAAGCGGGTGACCGTCTGCAGAAAGAGCCGCGGCGGTCATTTGGCCGATATATTATTTAAAACATAAATGGCATAAAATTATCTATCAAATAAATCAATCGGATGCATTTTTCATAAAAAAAATGTGTGTTTTATTCAATTTTTAAACCAGGACGTTCTTATTGGTAGACGCCATTTCGTAACGAATAAGCGTTTCATACATTTCGGAGCATATTCACGTGAACACATCAATTATCTAAATAATGTTTAAAAAATAGTTTGATTATTTAATCAAAATATCTACTAATTATCTATACATTGCTGCCATCATCAATAGAAAGGTCATTTATGCCTTTGCGATAGAACTCTAGTGATCTAGATCCTACAAACTGAGTAAAAGCATTTTGTACTAAGTAAAAAAAATACGGAGGGTGACGAATGGTTTCTAATTGCAGTTCCTATAGATTTACGGTTTTGTCGTGCTGTATGTCGTGTCGAGGTTTCGCGACATGAAGCAATAATGATGAAGATCGATTCATGAGTTTGTTTTGCTATCATTGTTCGGAGTTCGAGACGGAGAGTTTCTATCTATCTATGTATGTGGCCACTATTGCTTAACCAGATCTGAGAAAGCTATAGTGAATTACACCATGCTGAGACCACCAAACAGTTACCATGACTTTTTATTGATAAGCTTTGCTTTAAGACACTGTTGTGGCGGTTGACCTGGGATCAGCCATAAAATTATGAAAAATATTTTAATTTGGGGTAGCTCTCCTACACGTAAATGGGGATGTTTTTTTTTCTCCCAGCTACCCCATCGTGTGGGGTGTCATTAGATAGATCTTTTAAAAACAATATAGGGTTTCTAAGACGATTTTTTGATTTAGGTATCCGTTTGCGAGAAATTCCACTTTAAAGGGCACTTTTTTGTAAAAACTGGGCGTCCCCCCCCTCTAAAAGCTAAACGGCGGGCTCAAAAAATTTGGAAAAATTTCTGGTGGTAGTCCATATAATGAACTTTAAAGAAAAACTATAACGGATGAGATGACTTTGTTAGTTCAGGAGATATAGAGGCTTAACTTGTAAAATACGCTTCGTTGGAAAACGTCATACAAAATTAACGCATTAACACGTAACCATAATAATTATCTATTGGATACGATTTTAAATCCACGTACCATAATGGGTGACTGAGGAACCCTTTCCTGTGCGTGGCCTAACACGCACTTGGCCGATTACATACTTTTTAATTTTATTGCTTGACGAATGTCGCACATTTTTTAAAAGAAGAACCTCATTGGAACGATTTGAAATAAGTTTCACTCAAAAATCTCAAACCATGAGGAAGAACCATCATTAAAATAAAACGGTAATTTCATACTTTAACCCCTATTATTAAACTATTTCAAAATTTCCTATAATCCCGGTATCGGTACCGGGATCCCGGGATCTTATCGGAGCGAACCCGGGATCCCGGTATGGAAAAAAGTCCGGGTTTTTTCAATCTCTAATTGAGACGTTGCTAAAACGATTTATTTATTTCATTACTTTAAGCACAAATACATGCATCGGCTTAATGTCTAGGGCATTCTATTTATATTTTAGTAATGTTGAATCTAATAATATATTTGATGAGCTAATACCCCGTTAAATCTGCCAATTCGCCCAGTAAACCCTCCTTAACCTTCATTTAAATGGCGAACCGATTTCAAGCCATCCTGACCTCGAGAGGAAATGTATTCCACAAGTGAACAGATTAGACAAAGAACGAAGATCCAACGAAACCAATAGGGTGTGAAGGGTAAAGCAGGAGAAGTAGAGTAGATTTATCGATCCATTTGCGAGTTATTAAACTCTATGGCTCTTTACTCTGTGGTGTTAGTGACACTACAGAGCGGTTGATGATGAAATATATTATAGCAATAACATATATTATGCGAAAAGTTAACGTTTCCCAACGTTTTGATACTCACCCAACTGACGACAGCCAAGATAATATTTGCATTGGTAAAAGGAGATCTCTGGAAACAGAAAACTTGAAGTTATATTTGATCAATCGATTGAATTCACAAAATAATGGTTTTGGTAGTAAAGCCGCGTTGATTTCACCACGAGCGGACCGGAGCGGTACTGCCCTCACACAGGAGACCAACCACATATGACAGCATTGGTGCGGTCGTGTTTCGTTGGTGAGTGCGGCCCGGAGGCCCCCCCGGAGTAACGCCAACAGCATTGAGCATTTCAACAGGCCGTTCCAATGTGGCTCCCTTGTCTGCACTCGCAACACCGCCAACACCATGGTGGCCACTACTCTTAGATACTACTCGTGCTTTCTATCAGACAAAAGTCACTTTGGCAGGGTCATATAAGAAAGGGAAGAGTGTATTAGTTCCTATCTGAAAACATTTTTAACAAATACAATAAACTGATTTCAAATAACATCAGACGAAAACTTAAGTGCTTACAGAAAACTGGACTTAATTTGAGTAGCTTATGTTGCAATTTATGTATGTTAGGTACCTAAAATATGATTGAAGTCGGTGCCAAGGATTGTGAGTGGTCTGTTACTAATAGCTTTTTTGTAAGTGACGTATTGTAATAACATATAATTATACCTTTTCCCTGACTTTCAATAGATTTTAGGAACCCAACGCACAGTAGTTGTCATATAGTAATTTAGTCCAGTCAGGCAAAACTTGCTATTTCTATATTTAAATCAAACAGGTTAATTAACCTAGATCCCAGAGAAAACATTGGAAATAAAGGATCAGTAAAACCTCTGACCCCGGACCCTCGAATACCGCAGGGTTCAACTAGTCCTTGTATAAATCCGCCGCATACAGGCCATACTATATATAAGACTTCATTACTTTGTTGTTACTAGTGACTTTTGCACAACTCCCAATTACCTTTGAAGTTTCAAAATAAAGCTTTACCAGACACATACAATGAGAGCCATTGTTCGTATCTCTTGGTGACATGGCTAGATTACTTTGTCAGTACGGGAATATTATTATAAAGTTAATACTTAGTTATAAGTTAAAATAGAACGTTAGAAAACGCGAGTGATTTTAATTACACGATTGTCTTAAGGTCGACACTGGCGCTCGGCAGATTCGCCCGTAAGTGATTGTCGATCGTTACAACAGGTTGTTCCTCCATCCCGCGAAGCTTGATCTGGAAACGACAGACGAGTCATTTTTAAGAGAGACGATTGTAAGATGCCAGTGAGTGTTTTTGAGTAGTGCAATTCAAATGTTCAAGTATAATCCGATTTGGCATCCAGTTGAACAAAAGTAACTATGATTTCCCACCACCATCCGGCTTTACTATAAAACTAAATGTAGCAAAACTCAATAAAAGTAGGTATGTCACGTACCTCAGAACTGCCAGCAGCTACGGAGGCATCAAATACTTTCCTCAAGGCCTTTTGAACCGAAGACGCCTTCTTATTTTGCTTTAAAAGGTGCAATAGACGCAGCGCAGAGTCCGTGGTCCAATTTTTTGGCTCTTCAAAGCCTTTGGGCCTCGGTATGAGAGAAGCTACAAGAGGTAATTGAGTATTTAAATCATTTTATAGTTTGCAGTGCAATATAGTTGTGTGTGTGGCAAAAATGCTAAAATTATAAAAGTGAACTAAAACTAGAAAATACCACCCAAAACAAATGCGGTGATAAATGTAGTCGTGATAAATTATCCTTTGCCCGTAGATAACAAAGTATTATCTGTCCCCACCCACCACCAGTAACACAAATAAGCTTACAAAACAATGCATTAGTCTGATGGTTCCGTAGTCGTACGTGTATTTTCCGTGTCCAATAAATAATTGTTATGTTTACTTAATATTTCGTTATTTTTGTACGGAGTTTACCAAATGAGCGTATTTTACAAGTTAGGCTTCAATAACTCTTGAATTAACAAAGTTATAAAAGTATTATAGTTTTCCTTTAGGGTACATTATCAATTTTCTCATATTTTACGAACCAGCCTTTTAGCTTTTAGAAGGGAGGTGTCCTGTTTTAACAAGAAAAAAGCTCTTTAACAAAAAGATCGTGTCTGAGCAACCTCTCAATGTTTCTAAAAGACCTTTTTTTTTTTTTTTTTTTTTTACGTGTGGAAATCCCCGCGGACCGTCACCCCGTCGGGGGTTACGGCGGGGTGGTGTGTCGGACTCGAACCGACTAAAACCACACGGTGTGACCCTCTCTGCGCCTTTGTATTGGAAGGAGTCCAGGGAGGGGATTTCCTTCTGGACTCCAACCGGCGCCTGCCCGCACTGTTGCGGGCACCATCTCAACTCTAAACTCTCTAATTGGGCAGCGTCCGGTCACACACGGACGCCGCCCCCTCGCGGTTGGCCTCTACTGCGGACGGACGGGAAACCCGTCCCGCCCATCCGCGGCCACTCTCAGGGCGGCATGAGACGCAGGTATGCGCGCCTCCGCCGCCCGGGGCGCCGGCGGCGGATCGGGTCCGAGTGGATATCGTCCTCCCGGGCCTTCTCCGCCACCTCCTTCTGCAAGATTACATCCTCGCAGAAGGTTGCGACCGCGGTAAAACAACTGTCGCTGCCGGCCATCGATCTTATGACGGCCGGCAGCGAGAGATCCCCTCCGATGACTGCAGTGAGGACCCGGCGCTGCGCCGCCCAAGCGGGGCAGACCGCCAGCGTGTGCTGGGCCGTGTCCTCACTGCAGTCGCAGTGGTGGCAGGCGGGACTCGGTTCCCTCCTAGCGACCGAGTGCAGGTACTTTCCGAAGCAACCGTGCCCGGAAAGTACCTGCGTCAGCCGGAAGGAAAGGGTCCCATGCTGCCGCCCTGCCCACTCCGCGATGACCGGCTGAAGAGCCACCACGGCGGCGAAGCCAGCGCGTGGGGTCTCCAGCCGGAACGACCATCTCTGCATGGTGGCTCGGCGAGCGGCTTCGCGCCACTCGCGCACGTCATCGGGCGGAGGGCGAAAGCCGTTCTCCGCCCGGAAGTCAGCCACTCGCCGATAAACTTCGGCGAGCACTTCCGCCTCCAAATCCCACGGGGGTGTTCCGGCCAAGGCGCACGCCGCCTCGGTAGATACGGTGCGGTATCCGCGTATGGCTCTGACCGCCAATACCCTCTGGGGGCGCCAGAGGCGCGCCCTATTCTGGGCGGACAGAGCCGCCGCCCACACCGGTGCACCATACAGTGCCATCGACCGGACAACCCCCGTGTACAGCTGCCTAGTGGGGACACTGGCCCCGCCCAAATTGGGCAGAAGTCGCCCTAGGGCGGAGGCAGTGCCCAATGTTTCTAAAAGACCTATCTTAACCTACCACTTAAGATGGGGTAGACAACAAAAAGCATTCTCACTATACGTGTTGGGTTTTCTCAGATAAATAAAAAATATTTTTTGTGATTTTATTTTAACACTATCGATGTGATAGAAACACTTAACCATACAAAGTTTCATCTTTCTAGCACTAACCGTTTGGACGGTAAGTCGAGGAAGTCATGAATTACGGAACCCTAAAAATAGGTGAACATTTTTTTTAATCTACTATTTTGACTTCTGACTTTTTCTAGTACAGAGAAACAGCCTAGCCATTCAACGTGACAATGCCGCCAGTCTTTTGGAAAAGCTACCAGCAAGCGATGATATGAGGGAATTTGACGCTTGTATTCTTTACATTTTATAGTTTCTAAGGTTGTAGGCTGTAATCTCTGAATTTATATTACTAAACCAGTCTTGGAAAAAAATACCTTTTGAAGGGGCGTTAGGAAAGACAGTCTTTTGTTTAGTAAATTAAGTAATATTATCACAATACTCATTATGCTGTAATATTAATGTAAAACATCATGTTGTTGTCACTTCTATTTATTAATTCAGTTATTTGACTTGAGTGATTTTTGACTAGCCCAAACAGGGTCCTTAATAATCACAACTTTTAATTTTATATTACCTAAAAAAAAGTCCGTTTCACATCGACTACATACCAATGTGGGCGTGTCTAAGAGAGAGACCTAACAGTCTGTGAGCAGTCTGTATCTGTATCTAATGTTTACCTGATATATCAGCAGGAATACGTCTCTGCCCAGTCTTCATGACTACATCTCGATAGTGTTTAAGGACGCGGTCCAGATACACCTCAGAATCTGTGCTTGTTATGGGTGGCGCTGCCAGCAACGCGACACCAATTATTGATACTATTATCTGAAGAAATTATTAATATTAAATAAAATGTATTTTCTGTAACGCCTCTAAGTCGCTATGGCTACTGATACTGACACATACATGGTGTAGGATACTTGGTGTGGCGACCAAATAACAATACAGATCATAGTCTCCCATGGGAGTCGTTAGAGGCGACTAAGGAATTGAACTGCGTAACACAGCTTAGTTGCAAAGAGGAAGATAAGACGTAGCAAACCCTGTACCAGTACGTGCTCCGTTGAGCCGGTGTGGTGTATAGCAGTTAGCAAAAATATCTGTTTACCTTGCAGGACATAGTGCAGGCAGAGGCTGGCGCGTGACTGAGCCCCCGTTATCGTCTGCTATTACTTATTGTATATTCGTTCATTATAAACTCTGATAGGTACATTATTAATGAGTAAAACATTCGTTTATAGCGGAAATAAATGCTTTTAATTACAATAAAGATATAGTTCGTTTAACTTAATATATTTCACTCGTTGACTGCCTTGTTGATCTATGCGACTGCTGATCAAGAGGTCTCGGGTTCGATTAACGTTTTGGTCCAAATATTTGTGTGATCCACATTTGTGTGATCCACAAATATTCCTTCCCTATAACTCCTGAACTAACAAAGCTATCTAAGCTGCTATAGTTCTCCCTTAAAGTTTATCACATGGACACCATCATGATTTCATTTAGATTTTTCGAGCCAGCCGTTTATCTTTTAGAGGAGAGGGACGCCCTGATTTTGCAAAACAGTGCCCTATAAAGTGAAATATCTCGCAAACGGTGAAATATCTATAAATCAAATAATCGTCTTTTAAACCCTTTATTGTTTTTAAAAGACCTGTCTAACAATATCCCACATGTTGGGGTAGCCGCGAGAAAAAAAAAACATCCCTACTTTACGTGTAGGGGAGGTTCCCCAAATAAAATTATTTTTCATAATTTTATTGTAGCTCTTTGTCGATGTAATTACAACACGTGTTCATGCAAAGTTTCATCTTTCTAGCACTTACCGTTTGGACGGTAAGTCGAGGACGGACGGACGGACATGACGAATCTATAAGGGTTCCTAAGTCATGAACTTCGGAACCCTAAACAGGACATGCAAACAGAGCCATTATACAGTTTCAAATATACCGTCGAGTCTGGTTTAATTATAGTGGTATTGAACGTCGTTATTATCAAGCAGATACCGTCGTGAGAGTAAAGGAAATACCGAAGTTGAATGCCTTTCATAACTATTAATTTAACTACCTACTACGCATCGCTGCGTCGATAAAGTTGCCTACTAACGAAAATACCTACCTAGTGACTATTTAATTTTGATTTTATTTATTTGATTCTGATTTGATTTGTTCTTCCACTCGAAGATCAATTGTTATGCCTTGTTAACGCCTTTGGGGTGTAATCCTCTCATTATTTAAAGCTCTATGTAAGGCAGCCGTGACGCATTTCCGCGGGCTTCACAATATCACATGTCCGTATTCCCTCGCACTAAACATTATATATAATCACTTGTTGTGTTGTAACAAATGTTATAATAAAAGTAATAAGAATAACTTAACACTAAAACTAGGTAAAAGGAGTATAAGTACGAAATAAATATTTAATTATCTCACTATACCTACTAAAAAACTACGACACAAATTTACTCTCGCGAAAGGTCTACTTGAGGCCAAATAAAATGCACCACGCAAGCGTCCAGCCATTACGAACATTGAAGACCGACTAGTCGTCGTAGCAGTTACCCTAGTTTCTTTTGAATTTATCCCTAAAATTCCCTAAACTACTTTCATAAATCCTTTATTTAGGGAACATAAATATAATACAGAAAAAAAACTTCAGCATATTATTTAATATAGGTTTATATAATAACAAAATGCCTACAGATTATTTATTTGTATTTCTATTGTATTTGTATTTTATGGAATAGGAGGGGGGGGGGATGTTTCACATTAGTTTTCTGTGAGGCCGTGGTATCAGTCCGGTCGAGCCGGCCCGAAGCGCAGCTCTCCCACGGTATGTAAGAAGAGCATTCAGATTGCCGATTCGGGATTGGTAACCAGGAAACCGTAGTGACGGAATACAGGGAAGTGAAGTTCGAACTTATAGGAATGGAAGCTTCCGAGGTGGATGATACCGGTACGAAAGCAACAGAAGATCGCCTTCATCAGCTCAACGCTGGTCTAGAAAACGGCACGGACAGCTCCAAGAGTGATGCCTCCGAAGCAGGCTCCCCCCCCCCCGCCCAAGACACGGGCGGGGACGTGCCCATCAACGAGAACCTCTTCCTTGACGAGGAACTGGAAAATCTAGATTTGGAAGACTGAGAGTTAAGAAACTTTTTATTTCGTCATAAATTATCGCACCATCTTGATTTTAAACAATTAGTATGATCGCTGAATGTGGATATATTACATTGCAATAAAAGTCTATATTTCATATATAGTTAGTGCCCGCCTATTCCTAATAGCAGCCCGAAGTTTAGCAGTGATTCACGCCCGTGCCTCGGACAGCACATAAAGGCGTCTGTCTCGGTTGTCATGAACATCGGTCAGGAACATCTATGGTAATTGAACTAGTTCAACCTTCGAATTTCAGTTCTCCTTTAGGGTTACAGAGGTCCTATGTATGTATGTAAAACCGGGTGAACTAGTAGCCGACCCCAAATAATATGGGGAATAAGGCTAGGAAGAAGAAATGTAAATAATATTGTGTGTTTGTAATAAAATCTGCCACTGTCGAAAGGTGAGGTATCGAAATCTCTAATTTATAAGTTACAGTAGAAGACTCACTCTGAAAAGTACTTTAAAGAAATAGGGACCCTTGGTGTCATAAAATTAAGTTCAATTTAGATCGCACAGAGCCGAATCACCTACAATTATATTTATTTAAATCCATCTATGAAGCGCTCATAGCCGAGTGACCTTAGGTGATTGGAAACAATCACCGAGGGTAAGCAACGACGGCGCGGTCGGACCTGGATGGGTGACCGTTTGTGGCATTATATGTAATGAGCGTTTCCTTGATTCGGAGGTCACGTTAAGCAGTCGGTCCCGGTTGTTATCATAAGATAGCAGTCGTGAAGCTTAGTTGGAGGCCTTCGGGCGACTTCAGAACAATCAACGGCAGTCGCAAGTCAAGTCCCAACCCACGCTCGACCAGTGTGGGGACGTATGGCCTTAACCCACTCCTGAGAGGAGACTGAGCCCAGCAGTGGGACGTGATGGGTTGTTGATGATGAAATCTTTCTATCGTGTAACTCTTATCTGTCCTGATGATATTAGGGTTGTCTCCTATTAAAAATAATTTGAATCTTTAATAACTACTTTTTCTGTAGTATATCACTTTAGTAAATAAATTACTTTCCAAATAAACATAACGTAGGTATGTAATTGATAGTAGTTCTTTAATTATAATATTATAATCGCGCATACCTACTTACGTTTTGGAAACCTCCACGGGAAGTGAGACAGGCTTGATATTACTCAAAGATATTGTATCACGCCTAGTGATGGGTCGAGGGCGAAAACAAATACGGGCGGAAAGGCATAAACTGGGCAGATTGGGCATAAATAAGTTTACGCCCGAGCACTGGGCAGAAAAAACTAATACCTTTGTTTTGTGAAAAACAAAGGTTATCATAATCTAATTTTAGTTAATTTAAATGAAAGTCAGTATGTTGTAAATTATAACTTATGATTAATTATTATTTATACATTTTTGTAATCAAAATCACAAATAATCACAGTTAGTTTCATTATTTTTGTCGAAAATTCGTAAAAAAATAACAAATATAACTCTTGTAAATATGTTTAATAATAATAACATTTTTAATAATCTTTAATCTTTTTTATATTTTTAAATGTATTTTTTAGATTTTTATATTTAAAAATTTAATGAATATGTATTTTGATTTCAATAAAGAGAACAATAATAATAAGTGGCAGCTTGGCAGTGTAGAATAAAACGAATTGTTGAGTCCAGGACACTCATTGCCAAATTAATTGCCTATGAATCTAGTAATACGCTACCGAGAGTCATGCGCTTTATGAAACAGGCATTTTTGGGGACTACCATCAGTCCTCAACAGTATATGTGAAGTGTCAATAAAGAGAATAATAATAAATCTTTATTTTTGTCCCTCACACAGAAATTTTACAGTTCCATCATTTCAATTTTTAAAATCTAAATTATTAAATCAATCACTTAATGTCACTTAAATACCTTCAGTTTCATTAACATCGTCATTTAAGTCGATGTTAGACGTTACATCAAAGAATTCGATTCGACTGGTTGATATTGATGGTTGATCATCATGAGACCTATTAACTTGACTCTTATCATCATCAGCATCATCGAAAAAATCTTCAATTTCTGAATCCGATTCTTTGAAGTTGAATAACACATGGATGAGCAACACATTTTGGCACTCCGTTGTTTCTTTCAATAGCACGTACGGAAATGCTCGAATCATTTTCGATTTCTTACAGAACCTCTGCTTCAACGTTGGCTCTGGGTATTCCTGCATTTAAGCGGGCACCAGGTAAATGCCCTTTCGAGTGTGCTCGGTGTATATTCATAAACACTCGATGGTCTGGGTAGCGTTCAGCATTCGGATGTCTATCGCGGTACGATCTACTTGCAGCATGTCCATTGTGTCTGCACTCTCCATAGATCAAATTCATTGCAGCGTATTTTGACGTTGAGTAAGGGCTCATACACTCGAACGGCATGTTGTCGACGGCAGCCGTTGACACGGCTCGACGACAGCCCTCGACGCGTCAGCGGTAGCCGTCGACCTATAGCAACATTGCAATTGTAGCGTGCCGCGTCCGCCATTTTGTCAGTCGATTGCATATAGTTCAAGAGTGCGCAGGCGTCGGAAATATAAATTGAAAGCATAGAGTAATAAAACAATAAAAACAGAGCATTTCATCAGAAGAAGTTATTAGCGATTTTAATAATCCATAATGAACGTGTTTTTATTTTTCGTTTTTGTCGGCTTCGACGAAGTAAAAGCAATAACAGTGTTTCTTCTTCTAAATCCGTAAGCTCTTATACTATGTTACAGTTGGATTGTCGGCTGCCGTCGACAACATGCCGTTCGTGTGTATGAGCCCTAAGATGACGGCATCGTTTTCACATAGAGGCAATCAAGTCCAAAAAACCAGAGTCACAAATAAATCACAAAGCCAACGTTGTCAGTGTGAGCGTAACAGGAACACAAATAGATGTGTTATTACACAACTATTTGTGACCACGGAACTTTTTTTTAGTTAAACTAGTAAAACAGAACGTAAAGCCATTTTTGATATAAAACAACATAATGTAAATTTGACGTCTTTCTCATAAACATTTTTTTTTGCTAAGTTATATTTAAATGTACTAAGTATTATACCATTTCGGATTTATGAATACTAGCGCCATCTTCTAAAATTACTTGCCACTATGGATTTGATATTTTTTGTATTTTTGTAGTGTGATATGCAGGGCTCGGAATAGGTAGTTTAATTTTATGTACCTGCGATTTTGTGACATCAATAGTATGGATATGCCTGTGAAATCCCGGGGAACTTATTTTCAGTAATTGTAAAAATATTATATTGAACTTTCAAAATAGTATTTCATCTTTTAGCTTATTGTTGTAATAATAAGTTGTTAACATAAAATTTTACAATAAAAACGTAAAGAAACGAATAGCAACAATAACGCTAAGGAATGCAAAGTATGTGACCGCTTGCGCGTGCGGTGCACGCGGCACGCTTTCTTTATTGCTATCTCTGTTTGATGCGTACTGCCGTCCTGTTCTACCATAGGTGTTATGTGACGTTGTTACCATCAGCGCAGTTGCATTTTGTAACTTGGAGTGTTCGTGCGTCTATTTCTGTGCTTTGTGTTTACTACCACCTTATTTGACTTCGGCTTGTATTTTTGGATTTGTACCTGTTCTACCTGATTACCACGGCAATGACAACGGACAACGATCTGTAATTCGCTTTAAATATCGTCAAACTTTGGATTTGGATAGTGTGGTAAGCCTCTCATAATATTTTATTTATAAAAGCAGTATTAATTACAAAAAAGCATGTTTTAATTGTGTGTTTAGCGCGTATGTATATGCAGGGTGTAAAAAGACTAAATACGAAAACTTGATGGTTGCATTCAGACCATGATACTGAACAGGTTTAGCGAAAAAAAAATGCAAAAAAAATGTTAATTTATCTAAGTTATTTTTTGTATTTTTCTCGTTACATATACGTAGTACAACATAATATAATCCTAACTACCTAATTATCTCATTTATAAAGCCAAAAAACCAATAAAATCAATAAAACTGCAATGTATTTCAAAATAAAAACAGATGACCGGAGCATATGCACAGTTCGTTCGCGCGCGGTTCAATGACCGCCGCGCGTGCCTACTTTTACAAACAGAACTTCTCAGAAACCTAAGTTCTAAGCAAAATGCCTAACTTTATGAAGTGTGCACCTGCGTAAACAATTGTCTATGTAGATAAACTTGTATAGTTAGGTACAATACTTTATTTTCCTACGTTATTGAATTCTTTTTCTGCGTTCGTATAATAAAATCATTCAACATCATCATTATCAAAGAAATTCAAGTGAGACATTTATCCTGCGCCGGGAATCGAACCAATGGCACCGTGCGTCTGAAGTCGCCTAGACGTGTGGGCCGCGCCGCACTCCAATTGAAACTTCTTTAATTTTAATAATTACCTAAAGTCATAGTATTCGCGCGTTTGTGCGCCGCATTGTCGGCAAACATCAAAGGGCCTTTCGGCGCGGCGGCATTTTTCCAAGAATTTTAATTTCTCTAATAATATTGTTACCTATGTAATATGTATCGTATTGGTTACTGGCTACGACGCCTAGTCGGTCTTCAATGTTCGTAATGGCTGGACGCTTGCGTGGTTCATTTTATTTGGCCTCAAGTAGGCCTTTCGCGAGAGTAAATTTGTGTCGTAGTTTTTTAGAAGGCATAGTGAGATAATTAAATATTTATTTCGTACCTAAACTCCTTTTACCTAGTTTTAGTGTTTTAGTTTTAGTGTGAAATCCGGAGACATCACGGCTAGGCAGCCGTGATGTCTCCTGTAAGGAAGCTCTCTGTAAGGCTACAAAGAGCTTTAAATAATGAGAGGATTACACCCCAAAGGCGTGGACGAGGCATAAAAATGTATCTTCGAGTGGAAGAACAGATCAAATCAAATCAGAATCAAATAAATAAAATCAAATAGTCACTACGTAGGTAAGTAGGCAACTTTACCGACGCAGCAATGCGTCGTAGGTAGTTAAATTAATAGTTATGAAAGGCATTCAACTTGCTACTCTGTGCGCGCAATACATCGTTGGCTACTGAAATGAATAAAAATCTTGAAACATTGTTTTTTCCGGCTACGATTTTTTTCAAGGACAACTGTTTGTTTTTTTTAATAAGTTTTGGGGTGCTGAATCTGCATCTTTCGTTTTCGGAAGTCGTCTGGTTACACCCTGTATAGTTGGGATAGGAATCGTATTTTCACTATTTTTAGAATAATACATCCAACTCGTTATTTTTTTATTATTGTTTTCTAAGTTTTTTAAGCTTCCGCAATTAAAACAAGTAACCCTTATTTTCCTCCGTTTGTCTGTCTGTCCGTCCGCTGCCTAGCTTTGTGAGTATTAGTGATAGAAAGATGTAATAAACATATTAACCACGCCGACAACTATATGGTATGTGTCAACTGATTTGTCTTATTTAACAAACAAAAATTTGTGTTACGTACTTACTATTAAAACTTGTTCTTTCTTCTTCTTATTATTATTATTTATTTTAGGATTAACTTGAAAATGGCCAAGAGAAAGGAAGAGACGGTATTTATTAGTTAACGTAAAATAAAACTAATTCTTAAAAATAATTATGTTCTTACTTTCGTCACAAACACACACACACACACACACACACACACACACACACACACACACACACACACAGACACACGCACACACACACATACACACACAAACACATGCGCTATGCAAACGAGTATGCACAGAAAGAATACATGGCACTCGGAAGTGTTAAGCTGTTTATGTTTGGCTATGATGTGACTTGTGAATTTACTCCGCATAATTGTGTAATATATTTTTAAAAAAGATACTGGTTCCCAACATACAGCTCACGCTAGTTTAGGAATCAGGGCTTATATCCATTTTGTAAAACTTGATTTTATGCAATAAAGAGATATTATTATTATTATTATTATTATGAAGTGGATTGAAAATTTCCCAGAAATGCTTTACGAACATTCTAATGGTACCATTTACTGTTCGAAATGTGAGAGCCATTTCGATGCCAAGAAGAACATTTTTTGAGACATGTTTGCGGAGCCGTACACACTGGAAAAAAGCGAACCGTTCCAATAAATTTTTACTTTGATTTGATTCGGTTCTTGATTTTATGCAACATTCCCTGGTCACAGTTGAACAATCCTGCGTTTGGTCATTTCTTCAATAAATATATGTGCAAATGTACACATGAAGACAGAACCCTTCCCAGTTAAGCATTGCTGCGTAAAGTTTATTTAACTAAGCTATACGACAACAAGATACAAGAAATTCACACAGCTGTTCGAAACAATAAAATATGGATTTCAGTTGACGAAACGACAACATTCATGGGTCGAAACGTATTACATTTACTTGTGCGGCCTTTATTTAGTGACATGCCGAAAAAACCTTATTTACTTGTTAGTAAAATATTAGATATTGTAAATGGGAAAAATGTAGCACAATTTGTCGAAGAAAGTTTGAGAAATATGTGGGGCAATAGTTTTGAAGAAAATTTACCTAATGTTTTGATGTTGTGTTCAGATAGTGCAGCATACATGCTTTCAACTGGACGTATTTTAAAAACTATATTCCCAAATATGAAACATGTTACATGCTTGGCTCATGCATTGCATCGTGTAGCAGAAAAAAATAGGGAAGAATACAGAAATGTGGACATGCTAATTTCCAACATGAAAAAAATATTTTTAAAAGCTCCCAATAGAGTCAAAATCTTGAAGGAACACTATCCTAGTATGCCCTTGCCTCCAGAGCCAGTTATAACTCGGTGGGGTACATGGCTAGAAGCTGCTTTGCTTGTACTATAAAAAATATTTTAATGAAATATCACATATTCTTTCTTTATTTCATGATGAAGAAGTACAATCTATAAAGAAAGCGAAAGAAGTATTGCAAAATCCTAACCTTCGACGTGATCTAACCTTTATTGAAGAACATTTTGGAATAATCAGTATTGCAAATTTAAAATTAGAAAACACAATGTTGTCATTAACAGAGACATTAGAAATTTTTGACGAAGTACGAGCTGTCATAGGCTGGAGTTCACATGAACCAATAATAAAAAAACTTGAAAATGTTATGGATCGAAATCCTGACTTAGATTTTATGATTGACCTAAACAAAGAAATCGAAAATTGTTTGGACGCTAATTCTTTACAAAATTGTTATAGATATATAACAGATATATCTTTTTCGCTTTATAAATGGATTATGAATATGAAAAGAAATTCCTTGACACCCAGTAACGCCGAGAAAATCATAGCATTATTTTATAATAAACATGACGATGTTGATTATGTTGGCGATCTTCAATTCGAAGACGAATAATTACACCATCGGAACAACACTAGTGCTTTAATGTTAATATAAATATATGTTTATTTTTAAATTTGATTTATATTGTAAACGTGCAATAAATATCTGTAATATCTGAAAATGATTTTTTTCCTTCTCCTATAAACCTACAAATAAACAATAAGTGTGATTTTCATGATTATGTAAAATGACATAAGTGTGCTTTGACATTGCATTGCATCATTTAAGGTCCCGGAAATCACGCTGATTTTAGGTTTATCCATGTTATGCTTACATTGACTTTATTTCTGAAAGTACATAAAATTAAACTACCTATTCCGAGCCCTAGTGATATGTCAAAGTAACGTGAAAAAATCGGCCTAGTGCGTGTCAGGCCACGCACAGGAAAGGGTTCCTCAGTCACCCATAATGGTACGTGGATTAGAAATCGTATCCAATCGATAATTGTTATGTTTACGTATTATTGCGTTAATTTCGAATGACGTTTTCTAAGTAAGCGCATTGTAAAAGTTAAGCCTCTATAACTCCTGAACTAACAGAGTTATCTAATCCGTTATAGTTGTACTTTAAAGTTCATTATATGGACCACTATCATGAATTTTTCTAGATTTTTTGAGCCGTTTATCTTTTAGAGGGGGGGGGGGGGGACGCCTTGTTTTTAAAAAAAAGAGGCCTTTAAAGTGGAATTTCTCGCAAACGGATACCTAAATCAAAAAATCGTCTTGGAAACCCTTTATTGTTTTTAAAAGACCTATCTAATGATATCCCACATGATGGGGTAGCCGTGAGGAAAAAAACATCCCCACTTTACGTGTAGGGGAGGTACCCCAAATAAAAATATTTTTCATAATTTTATTGTAGCACTTCGTCGACGTAGTTACAATACATATTCATGCAAAGTTTCATCTTTCTAGCACTTACCGTTTGGACAGTAAGTCGAGGACGGACGGACGGACGGACAGACGGACATGACGAATCTATAAGGGTTCGAAGTCATAAACTTCGGAACCCTAAAAAGATTTCTTTTATAAAATTGAAGTTTAATCTTAACAACTTTTTTCTTATTTTTGTTTTTATAAATATGAAGTTTTATTTGTATCTGTATAAAGATGGAAATGACACAAAAAAAACTTTTTTATATAATTGTAAAATGAAAATATTTATTACATGTCTCCTAGAGCTAGGGTCAGATCACGAGATGTCTCCTTAGGTTCAAGTTTACAGACGTTCAGATCGATTATTACTGCTGTTTCAAAGTCTTCCGGAACGCTGTGGTTCAAACCACCAGTCCGACCAGGAATAATTGATTCTCCAGGTCTACTATAGTTAATTCTAGAAGTTACAAAGTCAGCAAATGAATATCATAGAGTCTACCAGATCAATCAGGTCATGGAAGGACCGCATTTTATAGGACGACCATAATTGCTACTAGGAGTTCCGAAGTGATCAGTGACCCCGTGGTTTACGACCAGATCGAAGTGTGTAATGAAAACTATACCAGCCAGGACCGCTATGATTGTGAACTGTTACACCAGGAGGGGCTGAACCGCCACTCCAACTATAAGATCCTCCTCCAGGTGGACCAATGGGCATTCCAGTTACCCAATCTTTCCAGGCGCCTGCCCAATCTTTACCACCCCACCCGCCCCACCCGCCCCATCCACCACCTCCACTGTCTCCACTGCTTCCACGGCCTCCGCCGCCGAACCAAGCACCCCTGTTTCCATGTTCTGCTGATCCTATGGAAAAAGTTAACGTATAGCGCTTGTGGTACAGTGCACTAACATTTCATGAGAGGAGAGGAGAGGCATGTGCCTAACTAGCCACTGTTAAGGGCTGTTCATTTTATATAACAACTTTGCCTACAATATATACAATGACGGACTGAATGCCACTAGCATTCTCTACCAGTCTACGGTCGCGGCGTCGGGTGGTGTGAATCAAATAAAAGGCACTACATTTTAATTAATATGTCGTGCTTGGTATCATTGTAAATAAGGTTACAACGAACGATTCTAATATATATTTATTTAAATACTAGCTATTGCCCACGGCTCCGCTCGCGCCCTAAAGTATGAAAAATAGATGTTAGCCGATTCTCAGACCCACCCGATATGCACACAAATTTTCATAAGAATCGGGCCAGCCGTTTCGGAGGAGTATGGGAACGAACATTGTGACACGAGAATTTTATATATTAGATAATATTAGCATTTGCTCGTGGCTTTGTCTGCATTTATTTCTTAATTGTGATATTGCATGCCTTCTTAACTACTCGCTAAAATTGTTAAAAGTTGACTTAGACAGACACAATATAGCACTCGGTATGTTTTGTTAATTACAATATATAATACTTTGCAAATAAAATAATATTATAACAGAAACAACACATTTTAACTAAAAAATGTAAAACTAAAAGTCAACTACGACAAGAAACAAACAAGAAAAAAATATGAAACAAGATTCTCAAGACACAATGATCAGTGTATAGAGATACACAATGATCAGTGTATAGAGATACACAATGATCAGTGTATAGAGATACACAATGATCAGTGTATAGAGATACACAATGATCAGTGTATAGAGATACACAATGATCAGTGTATAGAGATACACAATGATCAGTGTATAGAGATACACAATGATCAGTGTATAGAGATACACAATGATCAGTGTATAGAGATACACAATGATCAGTGTATAGAGATAGATTAGATACACAATGATCAGTGTATAGAGATACACAATGATCAGTGTATAGAGATACACAATGATCAGTGTATAGAGATAGATTAGATACACAATGATCAGTGTATAGAGATACACAATGATCAGTGTATAGAGATACACAATGATCAGTGTATAGAGATAGATTAGATACACAATGATCAGTGTATAGAGATACACAATGATCAGTGTATAGAGATACACAATGATCAGTGTATAGAGATACACAATGATCAGTGTATAGAGATACACAATGATCAGTGTATAGAGATACACAATGATCAGTGTATATAGATACACAATGATCAGTGTATAGAGATACACAATGATCAGTGTATAGAGATACACAATGATCAGTGTATATAGATACACAATGATCAGTGTATAGAGATACACAATGATCAGTGTATAGAGATACACAATGATCAGTGTATATAGATACACAATGATCAGTGTATAGAGATACACAATGATCAGTGTATAGAGATACACAATGATCAGTGTATAGAGATACACAATGATCAGTGTATAGAGATACACAATGATCAGTGTATAGAGATACACAATGATCAGTGTATAGAGATACACAATGATCAGTGTATATAGATACACAATGATCAGTGTATAGAGATACACAATGATCAGTGTATAGAGATACACAATGATCAGTGTATAGAGATACACAATGATCAGTGTATAGAGATACACAATGATCAGTGTATAGAGATACACAATGATCAGTGTATAGAGATACACAATGATCAGTGTATAGAGATAGATTAGATACACAATGATCAGTGTATAGAGATACACAATGATCAGTGTATAGAGATAGACAATGATCAGTGTATAGAGATACACAATGATCAGTGTATAGAGATACACAATGATCAGTGTATAGAGATACACAATGATCAGTGTATAGAGATACACAATGATCAGTGTATAGAGATACACAATGATCAGTGTATAGAGATACACAATGATCAGTGTATAGAGATACACAATGATCAGTGTATAGAGATACACAATGATCAGTGTATAGAGATACACAATGATCAGTGTATAGAGATAGATTAGATACACAATGATCAGTGTATAGAGATACACAATGATCAGTGTATAGAGATAGACAATGATCAGTGTATAGAGATACACAATGATCAGTGTATAGAGATACACAATGATCAGTGTATAGAGATACACAATGATCAGTGTATAGAGATACACAATGATCAGTGTATAGAGATACACAATGATCAGTGTATAGAGATACACAATGATCAGTGTATATAGATACACAATGATCAGTGTATAGAGATACACAATGATCAGTGTATAGAGATACACAATGATCAGTGTATAGAGATACACAATGATCAGTGTATAGAGATACACAATGATCAGTGTATATAGATACACAATGATCAGTGTATAGAGATACACAATGATCAGTGTATAGAGATACACAATGATCAGTGTATATAGATACACAATGATCAGTGTATAGAGATACACAATGATCAGTGTATAGAGATACACAATGATCAGTGTATAGAGATACACAATGATCAGTGTATAGAGATACACAATGATCAGTGTATAGAGATACACAATGATCAGTGTATATAGATACACAATGATCAGTGTATAGAGATACACAATGATCAGTGTATAGAGATACACAATGATCAGTGTATATAGATACACAATGATCAGTGTATATAGATACACAATGATCAGTGTATAGAGATACACAATGATCAGTGTATAGAGATACACAATGATCAGTGTATAGAGATACACAATGATCAGTGTATAGAGATACACAATGATCAGTGTATAGAGATACACAATGATCAGTGTATAGAGATACACAATGATCAGTGTATAGAGATACACAATGATCAGTGTATATAGATACACAATGATCAGTGTATAGAGATACACAATGATCAGTGTATAGAGATACACAATGATCAGTGTATATAGATACACAATGATCAGTGTATAGAGATACACAATGATCAGTGTATAGAGATAGATTAGATACACAATGATCAGTGTATAGAGATACACAATGATCAGTGTATAGAGATACACAATGATCAGTGTATAGAGATACACAATGATCAGTGTATAGAGATAGATTAAATACACAATGATCAGTGTATAGAGATACACAATGATCAGTGTATATAGATACACAATGATCAGTGTATAGAGATACACAATGATCAGTGTATAGAGATACACAATGATCAGTGTATATAGATACACAATGATCAGTGTATAGAGATACACAATGATCAGTGTATAGAGATACACAATGATCAGTGTATAGAGATACACAATGATCAGTGTATAGAGATACACAATGATCAGTGTATAGAGATACACAATGATCAGTGTATAGAGATACACAATGATCAGTGTATAGAGATACACAATGATCAGTGTATAGAGATACACAATGATCAGTGTATATAGATACACAATGATCAGTGTATAGAGATACACAATGATCAGTGTATAGAGATACACAATGATCAGTGTATATAGATACACAATGATCAGTGTATAGAGATACACAATGATCAGTGTATAGAGATAGATTAGATACACAATGATCAGTGTATAGAGATACACAATGATCAGTGTATAGAGATACACAATGATCAGTGTATAGAGATACACAATGATCAGTGTATAGAGATAGATTAAATACACAATGATCAGTGTATAGAGATACACAATGATCAGTGTATAGAGATACACAATGATCAGTGCATAGAGATACACAATGATCAGTGTATATAGATACACAATGATCAGTGTATAGAGATACACAATGATCAGTGTATAGAGATACACAATGATCAGTGTATAGAGATACACAATGATCAGTGCATAGAGATACACAATGATCAGTGTATATAGATACACAATGATCAGTGTATAGAGATACACAATGATCAGTGTATAGAGATAGATTAGATACACAATGATCAGTGTATAGAGATACACAATGATCAGTGTATAGAGATACACAATGATCAGTGTATAGAGATACACAATGATCAGTGTATAGAGATACACAATGATCAGTGTATAGAGATACACAATGATCAGTGTATAGAGATACACAATGATCAGTGTATAGAGATACACAATGATCAGTGTATAGAGATACACAATGATCAGTGTATAGAGATACACAATGATCAGTGTATAGAGATACACAATGATCAGTGTATAGAGATACACAATGATCAGTGTATAGAGATACACAATGATCAGTGTATAGAGATACACAATGATCAGTGTATAGAGATACACAATGATCAGTGTATAGAGATACACAATGATCAGTGTATAGAGATACACAATGATCAGTGTATAGAGATACACAATGATCAGTGTATAGAGATACACAATGATCAGTGTATAGAGATACACAATGATCAGTGTATAGAGATACACAATGATCAGTGTATAGAGATACACAATGATCAGTGTATAGAGATACACAATGATCAGTGTATAGAGATACACAATGATCAGTGTATAGAGATACACAATGATCAGTGTATAGAGATACACAATGATCAGTGTATAGAGATACACAATGATCAGTGTATAGAGATAGATTAGATACACAATGATCAGTGTATAGAGATACACAATGATCAGTGTATAGATATACACAATGATCAGTGTATAGAGATAGATTAGATACACAATGATCAGCGTATAGAGATACACAATGATCAGTGTATAGAGATAGATTAGATACACAATGATCAGTGTATAGAGATACACAATGATCAGTGTATAGAGATACACAATGATCAGTGTATAGAGATACACAATGATCAGTGTATAGAGATACACAATGATCAGTGTATAGAGATACACAATGATCAGTGTATAGAGATACACAATGATCAGTGTATAGAGATACACAATGATCAGTGTATAGAGATACACAATGATCAGTGTATAGAGATACACAATGATCAGTGTATAGAGATACACAATGATCAGTGTATAGAGATACACAATGATCAGTGTATAGAGATACACAATGATCAGTGTATAGAGATACACAATGATCAGTGTATAGAGATACACAATGATCAGTGTATAGAGATACACAATGATCAGTGTATAGAGATACACAATGATCAGTGTATAGAGATACACAATGATCAGTGTATAGAGATACACAATGATCAGTGTATAGAGATAGATTAGATACACAATGATCAGTGTATATAGATACACAATGATCAGTGTATAGAGATACACAATGATCAGTGTATAGAGATAGATTAGATACACAATGATCAGTGTATAGAGATACACAATGATCAGTGCATAGAGATACACAATGATCAGTGTATAGAGATACACAATGATCAGTGTATAGAGATACACAATGATCAGTGTATAGAGATACACAATGATCAGTGTATATAGATACACAATGATCAGTGTATAGAGATACACAATGATCAGTGTATAGAGATACACAATGATCAGTGTATAGAGATACACAATGATCAGTGTATAGAGATAGATTAGATACACAATGATCAGTGTATAGAGATACACAATGATCAGTGCATAGAGATACACAATGATCAGTGTATAGAGATACACAATGATCAGTGTATATAGATACACAATGATCAGTGTATAGAGATACACAATGATCAGTGCATAGAGATACACAATGATCAGTGTATAGAGATACACAATGATCAGTGTATATAGATACACAATGATCAGTGTATAGAGATACACAATGATCAGTGTATATAGATACACAATGATCAGTGTATAGAGATACACAATGATCAGTGTATAGAGATAGATTAGATACACAATGATCAGTGTATAGAGATACACAATGATCAGTGCATAGAGATACACAATGATCAGTGTATAGAGATACACAATGATCAGTGTATAGAGATACACAATGATCAGTGTATAGAGATACACAATGATCAGTGTATAGAGATACACAATGATCAGTGTATAGAGATACACAATGATCAGTGTATAGAGATACACAATGATCAGTGTATAGAGATAGATTAGATACACATTATTCTTTGTAAGTCGTCGTCACGCTTTTTAAAATTGAATAGTACGTTTCTATTACGTGTGACTTTTTTATTTGGATAATTTTAGATGAACAACATGGTACAATCGTTTTGAAATAAGTCTAGAAAAGTTTTATCAGTACCTCTAAGCGATAAAAGCGTTTAACAATTCTCTGTTTTTATCAAATATTAACTTTTTAAATTGTTTAAACTATGTATGTTTATAATACTAACATATAAACTATTTTTCACTAAATCGCACTTAAATCTGACGCATAGTTCAAAAGACCTCTGCGTACAAGAACGTACAGATCAGATTTATTTTATAACATGTAGAGATAACGTGATCAACGTGAAGACACTCGTTCATAAAAAGTAGTGAATGTAGTTGTGCATGTTTGCATTAGTAAGTAGGTAGATAATTATTTAAGTTCAACCATCAGAGCCACCTTACAGTAAGTACAAAGTAGTGAATGTAGTTGTGCATGTTTGCATTAGTAAGTAGGTAGATAATTATTTAAGTTCAACCATCAGAGCCACCTTACAGTAAGTACAAAGTAGTGAATGTAGTTGTGCATGTTTGCATTAGTGAGTAGGTAGATAATTATTCAAGTTCAGTACAGTAAGTACAAAGACCTGCCTTACAGTAAGTACAAAGACAGCAACGATTACATAACCAATTCTTCTCATCTTTGTATCCATGCATTGTTGGGCGAATATTGGCCGAGGAATCACGCGACACCAACCAAAGTGGAGTAAGTTGCCAGAAGTGCTAGTTGTATCCATGCATTGTTGGGCGAATATTGGCCGAGGAATCACGCGACACCAACCAAAGTGGAGTAAGTTGCCAGAAGTGCTAGTTGTATCCATGCATTGTTGGGCGAATATTGGCCGAGGAATCACGCGACACCAACCAAAGTGGAGTAAGTTGCCAGAAGTGCTAGTTGTAAATAGATCCACGGCGCATGTTCTAAATATGCCTTTTTGAAATAAAATTTTAATATTAAATACCTTTTACTGGTGGAGTGTTCGCTGACCTGCGAACAAATAATAAAGCCGCCCGTTTATTAAATCATTTTAATAATCCTCGATGGTATTTAGACAGGCTAACTTGTTTAAAATATACATTTTGCGGGTAAGCTAATTTTTTGTAAATATGGATTTGAAAATTGTATTTCAAATCCAAGTAATGAGAACTACTGAGTGTAGGTACATGTGTGTGTGTGTGTAGACTGGTCGACCTGAGAGAGATGAGAACCTGCGCATACCAAGCGGTTTATTATTATATAAAGGTAAATTCAAATTTAATTTTTATAAAAGTGTTAAGTCCCAGCATCCTTCATGAGTTGCTGAGTCCCGCGGTGTTACCCGTTATGTTCTAGTCAGTCGCGGACAATCGCGGAGCCAAGCTCGTCTACATATACGGCTAAATTACACCTTACGTCATCGGCTATCTGTCAGTAGAAATCCCATCGTAATCGATCCAGCTATACCAGAGATTAACCGGTACACATAGACTGACAGACAAACAAATATTTTAAAAGTTGCTCTTTTAGTGCAAGTACCGTATACATCTACATTTTCACATACATTTGACAAAAAAACTGTTAATTGTATTTTTGATTAGTACTCATACTGAGTCACCAGGTACTCAGGTCTGTGGTGTCATCGACACGCACTTGGTATGTGACAACTGATAGTAGACGCTGTATATGTAAGTAGCACACGGCAACGTTTCGACACTCACCCAAATGAAGACAGCCAAGATAATATTTTCTGTGGTACAAGGAGATCTCTAAAAACAAAAACCTTTTAATTTAAATTTTCAAATCGATTACTAATTTAAGTTTATTCAACAAAATAAAGATCAGTAATAACAAGATCAGTCAACAAAATAAACTATTAGCACATTAGCAAGTTCACAGACTTGTAGACAAACAGAGGACCAGATAGAGAGCCGTTCAGTTAACTGTGAATAAAGATAGCTTGTATGGCACAAAGCCTGCATTAGTTCCTGTTAAAGAAGGATATGAGACTCATTATATGTAGTACGTGCTGCTCTCTCCTGGTAGGAACAAATATATCTAAGCACTACGTATACTCGTAGGAAACTGCAGCTAATTATTCTGCTGTCACCGGTGACTTACGCATTACTCTCACAGGTATTTGAAGTTTACCTATAAGTACTAAGTGTGAGACCCATTTACAATATTCACTGTATGATGCAGAGGCATTTATCTCTCCCCATATACGAGTATATAGTAATATAGCACAGTAGAGTAGGCCTGTGTGACTAGTGTGGGGTGTGGGTGACCACGTCGTGTTGCATTCACAATGAGTATAGTGACCACCACTCTCGGGTTGCACTCACGCTTTCCATCATGCTGAGTGGAGTCTTGCCTATAAATAGATATTACAGGAGTGAGTGACGGGGTTATTATTGTTAGATATTTAAAAGTGAATGTCGTTTTATTTACATGATCGTTTTGAGGTCAACTCTGCCGCTTGGCAGGTTCGCTCGCAAGTGACTGTCGATCTTAAGAATAGGTTCCTCTCTCCCGCGAAACTTGATCTGGGAAAAACAACCGAATCACTTCACAGATAAAGAAGAAAAAGAAAAAAAACATAATATTGTAAGATGTCGTATATTAAGACTCGCGTTTTTAGGGTTCCGTAGCCAAATGGCAATATGTCTGTCTGTCTGTCCGTCCGTATGTCACAGCCACTTTTATCCGATACTATAAGAACTATGCTGTTGAAACTTGGAAGGTAGATATATTCTGTGAACCGCAATAAGATTTTCACACAAAAATAGAAAAAAAAACGATAATTTTTGGGGTTACCCATACATAGAACTGAAACTTTGATGAAAAAAAAAATTTTTTCATCAAACCCATACGTGTGGGGTGGGGTGATCTATGGATAGGTCTACAAAAATGATATTGAGGTTTTTAATCTCATTTTTTTCTAAACTGAATAGTTTGCCCGAGTGACACTTCCAAATTAAGTGGTAAAATGTGTCCCCCCCCTCTGTAACTTCTAAATTAAGAAAGCGATAAAACCAAAAAAATATATGATGTAGATTACCATGCAAACTTCCAGCGAAAATTGATTTGAACGAGATCTAGTAAGTATTTTTTTTAAAACGCAATTTACCTTTCATTCAATCAATACACTATTATGAAAATATCGATCAAAGTTACAACGAACTAAAAGCACTTTTATATGATGTTACTTGCTTCTACCGAACCCTTCATGGGCGAGTCCGACTCGCACTTGGCCCCTTTTTGAGTTACGCAATCAAGTGGAGCAAGTGTAGTTTTCCGTTCTCGAGTGGCTTTGGTACGAAACGGGATGCAGCATACATTCTGCGAATCATTCTACACAGAACTCGGTAACAAACAACAAAATAATACAACGAAAATACGTCACGTACCTCAGAACTGCCCGCAGTTACGGAGGAATCAAATACTTTCCTCAAGGCCTTTTGAACCGAAGACGCCTTCTTATTTTGCTTTAAAAGGTACATTAGACGCAGCGCCGAGTCCGTGGTCCAATTCTTTGGCTCAACGTATCCCTCGGGCCTCGGTATGAGAGAAGCTAGAACAGTATGTTCTTGTAAATAAACTCATTTGTACTTTTGTGTCACTATTTAATAAACTAAACCTAACTGGACTGGTTTCGCCCCATGAAGTCGTTAATGGTTACTGATTATTATTTTTATAATTTATAATTTTAGGTATGAATATAACTAATTAACCGAATAGCTGTTAGGTACATAGAAACGACGATGTGTCGTTTAGAAACGTTCTCGATAAGGGGAAAATCGTAATATATCGAATCTACTACCACTACATGTTTAATCGATCGTGTCGTCGGGGTTCCGCCTCTCACTATGTAGAGCGGTGAGAGGCGCAACAGCGTTCTGCCCCGGGGGTGACCCCAGGAACCCCGGGATGTACTTTAGTCGTGAGGAACGACTGGGGAGCCGCTGCTGGGTTTAATGGGTGGACCGGTTACAAACTCCTTGAGTCCCTCACATGCCCTTCGTTTACTCCACGACCCCAAGGGTATATTGCGAAAAGCGTTCGCAGGCACAAAAAGGTATTCTAAATTTTGTATTGTATATTATTTATGTATTACGTATTTTACATTATTTATGTATTATTTTTATAAATATTATTGCATAAGTTTTAACACAGTAAATTTTAAATTCAACTCTAATCAAAACGCACCTCCCTATCCTATCCTCTCTGCATCACCCAAGTTTTACTGATAGACATCAAGTCCGCCGATGCGCCTAGCATGCATCATGTATAATGTGCAAATAAATAATTCATTAAAAAGGCAAAATGAGGAAAGCTAACTGTATCCTAATGTTTACCTTTTATATCAGCAGGAAAACGTCTCTGTCCAGTCTTGACCACCTTCTCTTGATAGTGTTTCAGAATGCGGTCCAGATACGTGCCGAAGTCTGTGCCCGCCGTTCTTGAGGCTGCTGCTGCTATCAACGCGACACACACTGTTACTGCTGTTGACTGAAACAAGTAATTAGAGTCCATAATCCATACGTAATACTACTTAATTCGATACATCTCTGTCTGTCTGTTACACGTCTACGGCTGAACCGATTTCAATGAGATAACAACGGCGACATCGCGATAGAATTATTAAGCGTTTATAAATTAGTCCAGCCAATGAAAGCTTAACTTTGCCATTTTGGTTGAACACCTGCAACCAACGCCAAAATTTCCGTAAGTCCGTTCCGTAAGCCAAATTAATATACTAAAATTGCAGGGTGCTGCATTACCGGCAAAGGGTGCAAATACATTGCAAAAAGGTGCAAAAACAACTTTTTCGTCTATATCTCGCGATTGGCTGGAAAAATAAAAAAAGATCTTACTACACAATTGTAGGAAATTAAATCCCCTAAAAAAAATTTCAGACGTATTTTCGCGTATCTCTCATAGTTTTTGCACATAATGCATTTAAAAGTGCAAAATTAAAAAAATGTTACTATTTACCTTTTTTTTTCATATTGAAGTGACTACATGTTTCATTGGGATTTAATTGATATGTTTCGGGCATTTTTTTTATTTATATCTTTTTTCAATAACCTAATAATCTTGGCAAAAAAAACATTTAAATTTTATTATATGACTAGCTGACCCGGCTAACTGTACCGCCTCGGAATAATCATTAAAATGTTGTGCTTAGTTATTAACTGATACTGATAAATTGACAGCAGTGCCACCTAACGGGTCCCGGCCGGTACCGCCACAATCGCTTTGTTCCTGCAAAATCTGTAATATCCTAAAAAATATTAATTTAAATTACATACTGTAAAATGCCATATTAATCTATATTAGATGCACATAGTATTTATGGTACTTAATTGGATAAGGATTAATACTGTATTGCTTAAAATCGTTTCGTAAATAATCCATTATTTCTCGTAAAAAGAAAGAAAGTATTGTAGACCTTTTTAAGGTGTACAATACTGTAGTACATTATTTTGATCTATCTCGTAGGGTACAGCCAGCGTTTGCAATGTAAGCGTAAAAATGGGTTTATTTACGACATCACATTAAAAATCTCTAAAATTATCAATGTTTCTCTACTATATTATGCATTTATTATACATATAAACCTTCCTCTTGAATAATTCTATCTAGTAAAGAAAACGGCGCCAAAATCCGTAGCGTGGTTTTAAAGATCCAAGCATTTATACGGACAAACAGAGAGTGGAAGCGACTTTGGCTTATACTATGTAGTGATAATTTAATTTTAGTTTTTTTTATTCCATTGGATTCAGAGCAAAATTGCGTTTGAAACGTATATTTGCAGTATATATTACCTCTCCATTTATCTGAGCTATTACAAATTTCATTTCAGGGGGACGTTTATAATAATACATCACTGGCGGAAAAAGAGCGTGGTATATTTTATATTATTCTCTCTACTACTATTCTACTATACTACTCTCTTGCTCCCACTGATTCTATTTTTTACGCATGCGCATGAAGAGAGCATCGTGCGAGTGAGACCACAATTATTCCAATGCGAGCATAAGGGATAGAAATATAAGAGTGAATAGGGAGAATAAGACAAAAATGAGACCCTTGCGCTCGACGTAAATAGTCCCATTGAAGATCTATAGGATAGGATCGAAAAATAGGACCCATGTGCTCGAATAACACCATACGTTTCCTAATAAGAGCGAAAGAGATAGAGATTTCGACAAAAATGAGACCCTTGCGCTCGACGAAAATAGTACAATTGTGAACACACACACATGCGCTTGTTTTTCTATCTCGCTGAGTGCAACGAGTAAGACTGCAGCAGAAAATGCTCAACTAACTGTTTGTCACTTACTATTACTATACCCCAAACTGTCGTTTCAGGGATATTATGTTTTTGTGCGTCCAAACTGTCCAAAGTGTTTTTTTACAAAATAAACTTGATTTACTGTTTTCAATTTAAAGGAAACAATGAACCCTTATTTTTATGTTCTAATTGTATGAAGAAAACGTAAGATGCAACAATTGGTGTGAAAAGTATGCAGTCCTCCAGGATTGCATACTTTTCACTTTTGATTGTAGTGATTGGTATGGTAAGAGTGAGGAATGCAGTGGCTAAGAAAACAATTATCACTGTATGTGCAGAAATTTTACAGGACAAATGATAAATGATATTTATTTCTGTAAGTAAATCTTTTCAGACATTTTGTTTTTTACGATACACGATACAAGACAAAATAAAGGAAACTCGTTACGAAACAAAAAGTTATCTACAACCGAAAAAAATACTATACGATTTTAAATCCACGTAATCCTCTTTCCTGTGCGCGCCCTGACACGCACTTGGCCGATTTATTTTATATTTAGGCCACAGTAATCTGTGATTTAGGCCATTTTTATAATAAGATTATTTAGGCCGCGTTACTCTCGATTTACGAGAACAAACGCAGGTATCACCTCGGGACTGAGCGAATCTCAAAACAAAACGAATTATTGTTACTGATATTGAATCACTCCAAAATTAGTATTACCACGTATTTCGAAATCTATCGTAGGTATTGTAAACAATGGTATGGCAATGTGCAAAGTACGGGGACAGTTCCAAAACAATTAACTCGAACTCATATAGTTCATTGGATCTAACAACAAACTACATAAAACAAAATGGACCAAAAGCCCAGAGCCGCCAGACCTACGTCATTAGTGCAAAACTGAAATTTTCAGGATTATTAGTACAATGTCTTGTTAAGATGTATGTGTTCCCATTAGCTTAAAGGGGGGCCGTTTCTGAGGTAGCGCGAAGTACAGATGGATAAAAACCTTACTTACCTACGTTAAAGGTGCAAAGCTAGTATTTACATATTTTTTCAAGAATATTATTTAAAATTAAAATTCATTACTGCCAGATACTTTCCGTGGGCCATTACTTCTGCCAGACGTCTTAAAAGTTGTGAAAAATTTAGGTAAATACGTTAAAGTAGCAAACCTAAATTTTATACATGTTATCTAAGGTAGGTACTATTTTAAGACCCTTTGTATGCGGCCAGACCAATCCGAAGGGCTAATCATCCCCCCAGACACCTTTAAATATTTGTAGTAATTAGGAAGCTGAGGTATATCATCATTGATATTATTTCAAGAATAGAATTGTAAAATATTAAATGGTTTTTACACGCTTTTTATTAACTTCACCTGTTTGTTTGTCTGTTTGTAACCAACTCCTTTGGGTGCGATTTTGACCCACTTTAAACGGCCAGATTTCGTTCAAACTTTGTAGAATTTATCGGGGACCGATGACAATACACTAATATGAAAAAAAAAATTAGTATTTTTCTAAAAGATTAGTTTTAAAAAACTAAACAAATAGACTTTTAACCTAAAAATAGAAAATAATTTCAATGTAAAAAGTGTAGGGCGACGTTATTGAAATATTGTCAGAAAGCACCCCATGTTTTGTGTGTGTGGGTCCAAGTGGTTCAAAATTGCACCCAAAGGAGTCGTTTTTGCTTGAAAGAGTAACAAACACACACACAAACTTAAGCATTTATAATATTAGTGGGATTGGATTCTGATACTTGTCTCTTTTCAGTTCGTTTCTTTAAAGCAGTCGGGCTTTTTGTTTCTACTTATTTAATTATCATTTTTAAGGATTAAGAATCCTGTGTCACCACACGCGTCAAGCGTGACGGTTAGTGGACCGCGTGTCCTCAACTACAGACATCAGCACGAGGCGGCTGGAGACGGTTCAGTAATGGACAGAGATCGGAATTGGGTGTGTGAAAATACCTAAAGTTTGCAGTAAGTTTGCAATAATAATATGGAGCTGTTACAACCACTTAAGTTAAACCATTAAGTTAAACCAATATTTATCATTTCTAGGAAAAAACTAATATTATTGCATGTTCCGAACTCTGAATGTCGAAAATAGTTTACGCACAACTTTCTTGCAATTGAAATAAATGTTTTTAATTTATTTTTTTATGCAGTGCTGGTTTAATAATTTAAAAAAAAAACGACTTTAAAACTATGTAAAGAGGCGAAAATGTTCGTTTTCCTTGCATTAACCTGTAGCAAAACTTTTTAACTTAAGATACAGATCAAAAAAAGAAATTAAAACCGCATTAGCATATATATAAAATTCTGTGTTTGACCGACAAAGAACAATTGGGACTAAAAGACCGAATTTTAACCGGAAAAGTACAAAACAAAAATTTATTTAAAACTGTATTAGCAGCTTGTAAATGTTTATAGTTCGGTGTTTCAAAGGTAAGGAACATGTAAAAAAAAAACAAAACTAAACCGGTAAAATTCAAACCCGGTTTAACTTAAGTGGTTGTAACAGCTCCATATTATGTCCCGCTGCAAACTTTAGGTATTTTCACACACCCAATTCCGATCTCTGGTAATGGAACAAGTTTTGTCAACGGTAATGTAGTTCAAAGTATATATAAATAAATATTTACCTTCCAGAACATGGTGAGAGCAGGCGCAAGACCGCAAGTGGACCCTTGTTCTCCTCTACTGTGAGTTGTGACTCATTGCATTCGAGCTCTTTGTACTTAATTATAAACTGTAGTAGGTGTAGAATTAATGAGTAAAACACTCATTTATAGCGAAAACAAATGATTTCAATTATAATTACGACATAGTTCGTTTAACACGCAATGTAGGTATTAAGTATGTTTTGTTTCCACGTGGAGACAGATTGTTCTACCAGCACTGCGCAGCCAGCTGGGGCTCAACCCAGCGTTCAGTGGAAGTCTGAGGCTGAAATTTATAAAGCGTACTTAGACTTTGCTCAGACTTTGCTTACTCTAAACTTACTTAAGTTCCTGCTCAGTGTAATCTTAGCATTCGAATTTATAGTCCTCTTGGGCTAAGAATTTACTGAGTGTATGCTAAGCAAGAGCTCAGGAAAAAAATTGAAACGTTTCGATTTGCATAGCATAATAATTTAAATTATTGGTATTTCAAAATTATATTATTTTTAAAATAGCTGTCATAAACTAAAATATTAGTAATCTTATAAATTTTATCATATAATTGTATTTCAATCAATTAACACCTTTAGTTTTTATTGATTTTAAGTGATAAAAGGCAAAAATAACACATGTACAAGTAAAACAAAACGTACGTATCTTTGACTTGTCAAATGTCATAACAATATTTGAGGTTGTCTCTTGTCTCGAGTTCATTCGCAAATAATTATCAATTTCTTCTATTAACTTTTTATCTTGACCCTGGCATACCCTTACGGACTTCTGTTACAACGCTTTCGAACTATGTTACGACTTTTCTTCCTGAACAATCGAACAATCGTAAGTAATCGCTAAGTCAAGGATTTTGGTGACTTAGACTATGCTAAGCATTTGCTCAGCTTGAGCTAAGCATTAAGACTATAAATTTCAACGCACACTTAACTCGTGAGGTAAGTCTAAGCAAAGCCTAAGCTCGCTTTATAAATTTCAGCCTGAGTGTCTGAGCGATCGAAATCTCAAACTGAATTGACAAAAACATAAGAATAAGTCAAATGACGTCAAAATAAACGGTCACAACACAAGAGACTTAATGTTTAATTGCTATTAGTTAATATTTAATTAAACAGCGTACTTGTTTCAACGTTGTATATTGCACAAATACTTATAGCTAGGAAAGTGGTACCCTACCCTACCCCTTTACAACACTCGTATTACTTCGCAATATTCAACAACACTGGGCGTTATTCAGTTCCGACAACAAGAACACAACTGACACCGAGGTACTTACTCACTTCGCCTTCATCGCTTCCGGTTCAACTTTCTTCGCCTTCTTTCTTACCTATAAGCACGGTTATCACTCAGAGGTTCTTTGTTTGGCTGGAAAGAAAGAATAAAAGGACATTACTTTGACTAAAATATAGTCAAAGTAACGTGATAGTGTGTATCGGTCGTAGAACTTGTGTTTACACATCTGAAATGACTAAAACTGATGTTCGGTCAACGCACACTTCAAATCAATCAGGAAATTTTGCACAAATGCTCTTTCAACAAGAGAAGCTAACTGAAGGCCACGAATCGATTGCTAACTAATAGCGCCTCTGCACTATGTCAGTTAATTAGGGTACAAGTTGAATAACAGTGCACTGCTGTAGTGTAAACTTTAGTTAAACAAATAAACACTGTGTTACTCATTGGATGGTCGTTGTGTTGTGCTTTCTACGTAAAAAAATCTATTCATAGAACTTGCGTAAAAGCGTCTTTGTCATTACACTCGCGCTAGACAAGAACACGACTAGACGCTTCGGTAAAGTAAAATGTAATGTAAATGTTCACTATGGCGAGATACTTCAGGTAGGGTTAGACTTGTATTTTTGTAACAGAACAATAGAGTGTAAGAACACAAATACAAGTGTACTTAAGGTTAGCTATAACGCGTATATTAATTAATTTTACGGCTCAACAAACTTAAAGGAGTGTGTTGACCTCTCACATTGCCGTTGATGGAACAATATATTTCCGATGTACGTTTATTTGTATAATATTATCTATCCATATAAATAAATTTATCAAATGAATAGTTTTTTGCTAAATGCATATGAAAGTATGTACAGCAGTACTAACATCAGAAAGCAATCTGTCTGATGTTTTTGTCTGTCTGTCTGGCTTTCACTGACATATTGCTGATGACGTAATGAGTGATTTAGCTAATTGATGTTACTCGCGATTTACAACAATAACCAGTACTCGACTCGGCCAGTTATTATATAAAAGAGCGTACTTGTTCATCATCATCATCATCAGCCTATCGCAGTCCACTGCTGGACATAGGCCTCTCCCATTGCACACCACTGTGATCGATTTTGGGCTTCTCGCATCCAGCTCCTGCCAGCCATCTTACGCAGGTCGTCACTCCACCTGGCCTGTGGGCATCCTACACTACGTTTACTGAGACGCGGTCTCCACTCCAGAACGATAGCGATAGTCGCGCATAACTTTAGATGTTCTCTGATATAATGATAACACAAACAAAACAACTGATTGTTGATACGTGTACGTGGTACTAATCAATATGAAGCTGGAAGTACAAGAATAAATATTTAAGAACAAAAAAAGAACAAAGTTTCAAATACAATAACATTCTGAAAACAATATGGTATAAATAGTAAACTAGTGGGTAACATAATGTAATATAACTTCTCCAAAATGCTATATAAATAGAAAAAGTAAATGAACAGACCATAATGAAATCAGTAAATCCTTGTAACTTCTGATGGGCTTCAAATATCACCAGGATAAAAAGAAATAGGGTTCAAAACTTATTAAGAGCTTATGGAAAGGAAATAAAACTATTGACTGCCTTGTTGGTCTAGTGTTTGGTGTATGCGGCTGCTGATCAAGAGGTCTCGGGTTCGATTCCCGGGTCGGACGATTTTGCTTTGTATGATTTCACATAGTGCTGCGTCCACTATCCGCGCCGCCCGCACCGATCGTCGGCATTTCTGAGCAAGACAAATCCGTTCAATCCGTTGCGTGCCGTGCGTGCGGCGCGGGCCAATGGACGCGCACCATTACTGTCTGTTCTTAACACTTAACACGTAGGGTTTTTGAAAATTTTATAACGCTGCCTTAGTTTTTACTTCTTTCTTATTAGTTCAAAAAGTTATGTATTACCTAGCTGTTACCAGACTGGATATCTAACACTCTTTTGTTTACAATATGGAACAAACTCATTAATCACATTATGTATAACATCATTAAATCTTGTAAGCATTTATTAACATTTTCATTATCCAATACCGCAAACCAATTCATCTCATCCAAATGTGTTTACAAATGGCAAGGTAATTTGCTATGTGAAAGTTCAGTCTGTAAAATGAGCCCGCTCCAACTTAGCATCACCGACTAAGGCAACAGAAATATCAAGTGGCGGGTGATGAGGATCGATAGAACATGGAATTTCATCGGATATCCTCACATAACAATCTTCAACATCCGACAGGACTACATGAAAAATCCTGTTATTATGATGGAAACTTTATTACTTTGTGTGAGACTATTAATGTGTACAAAATTAATAAATGATTGACAAAGTAGATACAGAAATGTTAAATATTTGACTACAATTTCTGCAGACAAGATTAAAGTCACCAAAAATAAAAGTGGAACCATTCCATTTGTCAAAAACCTGATTACAATTTTTCGTATGGTGATCTTAAGTTTGTAAGATCAATTAATAGGCATGAAGCTACTAAACCTTCGGATGTTATAGGCAGACACCTAGTGTCTATACATGCGGTATCGAGGAAGACTGCCTTATGCATCTAATAATGTATTTAGGTTCTTAAGTTTGTTGTTTTAAGATCAATTAATAGGCATGAAGCTACTAAACCTTCGGATGTTATAGGCAGACACCTAGTGTCTATACATGCGGTATCGAGGAAGACTGCCTTATGCATCTAATAATGTATTTAGGTTCTTAAGTTTGTTGTTGTAAGATCAATTAATAGGCATGAAGCTACTAAACCTTCGGATGTTATAGGCAGACACCTAGTGTCTATACATGCGGTATCGAGGAAGACTGCCTTATGCATCTAATAATGTATTTAGGTTCTTAAGTTTGTTGTTTTAAGATCAATTAATAGGCATGAAGCTACTAAACCTTCGGATGTTATAGGCAGACACCTAGTGTCTATACATGCGGTATCGAGGAAGACTGCCTTATGCATCTAATAATGTATTTAGGTTCTTAAGTTTGTTGTTGTAAGATCAATTAATAGGCATGAAGCTACTAAACCTTCGGATGTTATAGGCAGACACCTAGTGTCTATACATGCGGTATCGAGGAAGACTGCCTTATGCATCTAATAATGTATTTAGGTTCTTAAGTTTGTTGTTTTAAGATCAATTAATAGGCATGAAGCTACTAAACCTTCGGATGTTATAGGCAGACACCTAGTGTCTATACATGCGGTATCGAGGAAGACTGCCTTATGCATCTAATAATGTATTTAGGTTCTTAAGTTTGTTGTTGTAAGATCAATTAATAGGCATGAAGCTACTAAACCTTCGGATGTTATAGGCAGACACCTAGTGTCTATACATGCGGTATCGAGGAAGACTGCCTTATGCATCTAATAATGTATTTAGGTTCTTAAGTTTGTTGTTCTAAGATCAATTAATAGGCATCAAGCTACTAAACCTTCGGATGTTATAGGCAGACACCTAGTGTCTATACATGCGGTATCGAGGAAGACTGCCTTATGCATCTAATAATGTATTTAGGTTCTTAAGTTTGTTGTTGTAAGATCAATTAATAGGCATCAAGCTACTAAACCTTCGGATGTTATAGGCAGACACCTAGTGTCTATACATGCGGTATCGAGGAAGACTGCCTTATGCATCTAATAATGTATTTAGGTTCTTAAGTTTGTTGTTGTAAGATCAATTAATAGGCATGAAGCTACTAAACCTTCGGATGTTATAGGCAGACACCTAGTGTCTATACATGCGGTATCGAGGAAGACTGCCTTATGCATCTAATAATGTATTTAGGTTCTTAAGTTTGTTGTTGTAAGATCAATTAATAGGCATGAAGCTACTAAACCTTCGGATGTTATAGGCAGACACCTAGTGTCTATACATGCGGTATCGAGGAAGACTGCCTTATGCATCTAATAATGTATTTAGGTTCTTAAGTTTGTTGTTGTAAGATCAATTAATAGGCATGAAGCTACTAAACCTTCGGATGTTATAGGCAGACACCTAGTGTCTATACATGCGGTATCGAGGAAGACTGCCTTATGCATCTAATAATGTATTTAGGTTCTTAAGTTTGTTGTTGTAAGATCAATTAATAGGCATGAAGCTACTAAACCTTCGGATGTTATAGGCAGACACCTAGTGTCTATACATGCGGTATCGAGGAAGACTGCCTTATGCATCTAATAATGTATTTAGGTTCTTAAGTTTGTTGTTCTAAGATCAATTAATAGGCATGAAGCTACTAAACCTTCGGATGTTATAGGCAGACACCTAGTGTCTATACATGCGGTATCGAGGAAGACTGCCTTATGCATCTAATAATGTATTTAGGTTCTTAAGTTTGTTGTTGTAAGATCAATTAATAGGCATCAAGCTACTAAACCTTCGGATGTTATAGGCAGACACCTAGTGTCTATACATGCGGTATCGAGGAAGACTGCCTTATGCATCTAATAATGTATTTAGGTTCTTAAGTTTGTTGTTCTAAGATCAATTAATAGGCATCAAGCTACTAAACCTTCGGATGTTATAGGCAGACACCTAGTGTCTATACATGCGGTATCGAGGAAGACTGCCTTATGCATCTAATAATGTATTTAGGTTCTTAAGTTTGTTGTTGTAAGATCAATTAATAGGCATGAAGCTACTAAACCTTCGGATGTTATAGGCAGACACCTAGTGTCTATACATGCGGTATCGAGGAAGACTGCCTTATGCATCTAATAATGTATTTAGGTTCTTAAGTTTGTTGTTGTAAGATCAATTAATAGGCATCAAGCTACTAAACCTTCGGATGTTATAGGCAGACACCTAGTGTCTATACATGCGGTATCGAGGAAGACTGCCTTATGCATCTAATAATGTATTTAGGTTCTTAAGTTTGTTGTTCTAAGATCAATTAATAGGCATCAAGCTACTAAACCTTCGGATGTTATAGGCAGACACCTAGTGTCTATACATGCGGTATCGAGGAAGACTGCCTTATGCATCTAATAATGTATTTAGGTTCTTAAGTTTGTTGTTGTAAGATCAATTAATAGGCATGAAGCTACTAAACCTTCGGATGTTATAGGCAGACACCTAGTGTCTATACATGCGGTATCGAGGAAGACTGCCTTATGCATCTAATAATGTATTTAGGTTCTTAAGTTTGTTGTTGTAAGATCAATTAATAGGCATGAAGCTACTAAACCTTCGGATGTTATAGGCAGACACCTAGTGTCTATACATGCGGTATCGAGGAAGACTGCCTTATGCATCTAATAATGTATTTAGGTTCTTAAGTTTGTTGTTGTAAGATCAATTAATAGGCATGAAGCTACTAAACCTTCGGATGTTATAGGCAGACACCTAGTGTCTATACATGCGGTATCGAGGAAGACTGCCTTATGCATCTAATAATGTATTTAGGTTCTTAAGTTTGTTGTTGTAAGATCAATTAATAGGCATCAAGCTACTAAACCTTCGGATGTTATAGGCAGACACCTAGTGTCTATACATGCGGTATCGAGGAAGACTGCCTTATGCATCTAATAATGTATTTAGGTTCTTAAGTTTGTTGTTTTAAGATCAATTAATAGGCATGAAGCTACTAAACCTTCGGATGTTATAGGCAGACACCTAGTGTCTATACATGCGGTATCGAGGAAGACTGCCTTATGCATCTAATAATGTATTTAGGTTCTTAAGTTTGTTGTTGTAAGATCAATTAATAGGCATGAAGCTACTAAACCTTCGGATGTTATAGGCAGACACCTAGTGTCTATACATGCGGTATCGAGGAAGACTGCCTTATGCATCTAATAATGTATTTAGGTTCTTAAGTTTGTTGTTCTAAGATCAATTAATAGGCATGAAGCTACTAAACCTTCGGATGTTATAGGCAGACACCTAGTGTCTATACATGCGGTATCGAGGAAGACTGCCTTATGCATCTAATAATGTATTTAGGTTCTTAAGTTTGTTGTTGTAAGATCAATTAATAGGCATGAAGCTACTAAACCTTCGGATGTTATAGGCAGACACCTAGTGTCTATACATGCGGTATCGAGGAAGACTGCCTTATGCATCTAATAATGTATTTAGGTTCTTAAGTTTGTTGTTGTAAGATCAATTAATAGGCATGAAGCTACTAAACCTTCGGATGTTATAGGCAGACACCTAGTGTCTATACATGCGGTATCGAGGAAGACTGCCTTATGCATCTAATAATGTATTTAGGTTCTTAAGTTTGTTGTTCTAAGATCAATTAATAGGCATCAAGCTACTAAACCTTCGGATGTTATAGGCAGACACCTAGTGTCTATACATGCGGTATCGAGGAAGACTGCCTTATGCATCTAATAATGTATTTAGGTTCTTAAGTTTGTTGTTGTAAGATCAATTAATAGGCATGAAGCTACTAAACCTTCGGATGTTATAGGCAGACACCTAGTGTCTATACATGCGGTATCGAGGAAGACTGCCTTATGCATCTAATAATGTATTTAGGTTCTTAAGTTTGTTGTTGTAAGATCAATTAATAGGCATGAAGCTACTAAACCTTCGGATGTTATAGGCAGACACCTAGTGTCTATACATGCGGTATCGAGGAAGACTGCCTTATGCATCTAATAATGTATTTAGGTTCTTAAGTTTGTTGTTGTAAGATCAATTAATAGGCATGAAGCTACTAAACCTTCGGATGTTATAGGCAGACACCTAGTGTCTATACATGCGGTATCGAGGAAGACTGCCTTATGCATCTAATAATGTATTTAGGTTCTTAAGTTTGTTGTTGTAAGATCAATTAATAGGCATGAAGCTACTAAACCTTCGGATGTTATAGGCAGACACCTAGTGTCTATACATGCGGTATCGAGGAAGACTGCCTTATGCATCTAATAATGTATTTAGGTTCTTAAGTTTGTTGTTTTAAGATCAATTAATAGGCATGAAGCTACTAAACCTTCGGATGTTATAGGCAGACACCTAGTGTCTATACATGCGGTATCGAGGAAGACTGCCTTATGCATCTAATAATGTATTTAGGTTCTTAAGTTTGTTGTTGTAAGATCAATTAATAGGCATGAAGCTACTAAACCTTCGGATGTTATAGGCAGACACCTAGTGTCTATACATGCGGTATCGAGGAAGACTGCCTTATGCATCTAATAATGTATTTAGGTTCTTAAGTTTGTTGTTGTAAGATCAATTAATAGGCATGAAGCTACTAAACCTTCGGATGTTATAGGCAGACACCTAGTGTCTATACATGCGGTATCGAGGAAGACTGCCTTATGCATCTAATAATGTATTTAGGTTCTTAAGTTTGTTGTTGTAAGATCAATTAATAGGCGTCAAGCTACTAAACCTTCGGATGTTATAGGCAGACACCTAGTGTCTATACATGCGGTATCGAGGAAGACTGCCTTATGCATCTAATAATGTATTTAGGTTCTTAAGTTTGTTGTTGTAAGATCAATTAATAGGCATGAAGCTACTAAACCTTCGGATGTTATAGGCAGACACCTAGTGTCTATACATGCGGTATCGAGGAAGACTGCCTTATGCATCTAATAATGTATTTAGGTTCTTAAGTTTGTTGTTGTAAGATCAATTAATAGGCATGAAGCTACTAAACCTTCGGATGTTATAGGCAGACACCTAGTGTCTATACATGCGGTATCGAGGAAGACTGCCTTATGCATCTAATAATGTATTTAGGTTCTTAAGTTTGTTGTTGTAAGATCAATTAATAGGCATCAAGCTACTAAACCTTCGGATGTTATAGGCAGACACCTAGTGTCTATACATGCGGTATCGAGGAAGACTGCCTTATGCATCTAATAATGTATTTAGGTTCTTAAGTTTGTTGTTGTAAGATCAATTAATAGGCATGAAGCTACTAAACCTTCGGATGTTATAGGCAGACACCTAGTGTCTATACATGCGGTATCGAGGAAGACTGCCTTATGCATCTAATAATGTATTTAGGTTCTTAAGTTTGTTGTTGTAAGATCAATTAATAGGCATCAAGCTACTAAACCTTCGGATGTTATAGGCAGACACCTAGTGTCTATACATGCGGTATCGAGGAAGACTGCCTTATGCATCTAATAATGTATTTAGGTTCTTAAGTTTGTTGTTGTAAGATCAATTAATAGGCATGAAGCTACTAAACCTTCGGATGTTATAGGCAGACACCTAGTGTCTATTAGACACTGTCTATACATGCGGTATCGAGGAAGACTGCCTTATGCATCTAATAATGTATTTAGGTTCTTAAGTTTGTTGTTGTAAGATCAATTAATAGGCATGAAGCTACTAAACCTTCGGATGTTATAGGCAGACACCTAGTGTCTATACATGCGGTATCGAGGAAGACTGCCTTATGCATCTAATAATGTATTTAGGTTCTTAAGTTTGTTGTTGTAAGATCAATTAATAGGCATGAAGCTACTAAACCTTCGGATGTTATAGGCAGACACCTAGTGTCTATACATGCGGTATCGAGGAAGACTGCCTTATGCATCTAATAATGTATTTAGGTTCTTAAGTTTGTTGTTGTAAGATCAATTAATAGGCATGAAGCTACTAAACCTTCGGATGTTATAGGCAGACACCTAGTGTCTATACATGCGGTATCGAGGAAGACTGCCTTATGCATCTAATAATGTATTTAGGTTCTTAAGTTTGTTGTTGTAAGATCAATTAATAGGCATGAAGCTACTAAACCTTCGGATGTTATAGGCAGACACCTAGTGTCTATACATGCGGTATCGAGGAAGACTGCCTTATGCATCTAATAATGTATTTAGGTTCTTAAGTTTGTTGTTGTAAGATCAATTAATAGGCATGAAGCTACTAAACCTTCGGATGTTATAGGCAGACACCTAGTGTCTATACATGCGGTATCGAGGAAGACTGCCTTATGCATCTAATAATGTATTTAGGTTCTTAAGTTTGTTGTTGTAAGATCAATTAATAGGCATGAAGCTACTAAACCTTCGGATGTTATAGGCAGACACCTAGTGTCTATACATGCGGTATCGAGGAAGACTGCCTTATGCATCTAATAATGTATTTAGGTTCTTAAGTTTGTTGTTTTAAGATCAATTAATAGGCATGAAGCTACTAAACCTTCGGATGTTATAGGCAGACACCTAGTGTCTATACATGCGGTATCGAGGAAGACTGCCTTATGCATCTAATAATGTATTTAGGTTCTTAAGTTTGTTGTTGTAAGATCAATTAATAGGCATGAAGCTACTAAACCTTCGGATGTTATAGGCAGACACCTAGTGTCTATACATGCGGTATCGAGGAAGACTGCCTTATGCATCTAATAATGTATTTAGGTTCTTAAGTTTGTTGTTTTAAGATCAATTAATAGGCATGAAGCTACTAAACCTTCGGATGTTATAGGCAGACACCTAGTGTCTATACATGCGGTATCGAGGAAGACTGCCTTATGCATCTAATAATGTATTTAGGTTCTTAAGTTTGTTGTTGTAAGATCAATTAATAGGCATGAAGCTACTAAACCTTCGGATGTTATAGGCAGACACCTAGTGTCTATACATGCGGTATCGAGGAAGACTGCCTTATGCATCTAATAATGTATTTAGGTTCTTAAGTTTGTTGTTGTAAGATCAATTAATAGGCATGAAGCTACTAAACCTTCGGATGTTATAGGCAGACACCTAGTGTCTATACATGCGGTATCGAGGAAGACTGCCTTATGCATCTAATAATGTATTTAGGTTCTTAAGTTTGTTGTTGTAAGATCAATTAATAGGCATGAAGCTACTAAACCTTCGGATGTTATAGGCAGACACCTAGTGTCTATACATGCGGTATCGAGGAAGACTGCCTTATGCATCTAATAATGTATTTAGGTTCTTAAGTTTGTTGTTCTAAGATCAATTAATAGGCATGAAGCTACTAAACCTTCGGATGTTATAGGCAGACACCTAGTGTCTATACATGCGGTATCGAGGAAGACTGCCTTATGCATCTAATAATGTATTTAGGTTCTTAAGTTTGTTGTTGTAAGATCAATTAATAGGCATGAAGCTACTAAACCTTCGGATGTTATAGGCAGACACCTAGTGTCTATACATGCGGTATCGAGGAAGACTGCCTTATGCATCTAATAATGTATTTAGGTTCTTAAGTTTGTTGTTCTAAGATCAATTAATAGGCATGAAGCTACTAAACCTTCGGATGTTATAGGCAGACACCTAGTGTCTATACATGCGGTATCGAGGAAGACTGCCTTATGCATCTAATAATGTATTTAGGTTCTTAAGTTTGTTGTTGTAAGATCAATTAATAGGCATGAAGCTACTAAACCTTCGGATGTTATAGGCAGACACCTAGTGTCTATACATGCGGTATCGAGGAAGACTGCCTTATGCATCTAATAATGTATTTAGGTTCTTAAGTTTGTTGTTGTAAGATCAATTAATAGGCATGAAGCTACTAAACCTTCGGATGTTATAGGCAGACACCTAGTGTCTATACATGCGGTATCGAGGAAGACTGCCTTATGCATCTAATAATGTATTTAGGTTCTTAAGTTTGTTGTTGTAAGATCAATTAATAGGCATGAAGCTACTAAACCTTCGGATGTTATAGGCAGACACCTAGTGTCTATACATGCGGTATCGAGGAAGACTGCCTTATGCATCTAATAATGTATTTAGGTTCTTAAGTTTGTTGTTCTAAGATCAATTAATAGGCATGAAGCTACTAAACCTTCGGATGTTATAGGCAGACACCTAGTGTCTATACATGCGGTATCGAGGAAGACTGCCTTATGCATCTAATAATGTATTTAGGTTCTTAAGTTTGTTGTTCTAAGATCAATTAATAGGCATGAAGCTACTAAACCTTCGGATGTTATAGGCAGACACCTAGTGTCTATACATGCGGTATCGAGGAAGACTGCCTTATGCATCTAATAATGTATTTAGGTTCTTAAGTTTGTTGTTCTAAGATCAATTAATAGGCATGAAGCTACTAAACCTTCGGATGTTATAGGCAGACACCTAGTGTCTATACATGCGGTATCGAGGAAGACTGCCTTATGCATCTAATAATGTATTTAGGTTCTTAAGTTTGTTGTTGTAAGATCAATTAATAGGCATGAAGCTACTAAACCTTCGGATGTTATAGGCAGACACCTAGTGTCTATACATGCGGTATCGAGGAAGACTGCCTTATGCATCTAATAATGTATTTAGGTTCTTAAGTTTGTTGTTGTAAGATCAATTAATAGGCATGAAGCTACTAAACCTTCGGATGTTATAGGCAGACACCTAGTGTCTATACATGCGGTATCGAGGAAGACTGCCTTATGCATCTAATAATGTATTTAGGTTCTTAAGCCAGATGCCGAACGTAAGTGTTTTCATTGAACGATTCGAAAAAGGAAAGTTTCTCAATACCAATTTATTTATAAATGGTTTTATTAAGCATACCTTTTATTTTTTAATTTCACCCGTTCCAGTTGACACATAGTTCTCAAACACCTTTTGTTCTGGTGACAATGCCGTCGCTACAAAATGGCGGTTTACAAATTATATCACGGTTACCTCAATATGGGTATCAAATGAAAGGCTTCATTTGTGGTAGAATACGGTTCACTATGAATGTTAAAATTCAACATCACCGTCAATAAAATGGCTGAAAGGGCAAGCTACGTCGGCTCTGAGTCGAGTAATTATATGGAATTAGCATTTAGATTGCAGCAAATTGTTAGGAATAAATAATTATAATGAAGTACTAAATGAACGTAATAGAGAATGAAATTAAAAACTTGAAAATAAAAAGTTATGTATTTTTTTTTAGTTTTAACAGTTTTTTTTTTAGATTTTTTCTGATCAATACCAATGATGAGGGAGAGGGGTGAAATGACTTGAACCTGGAACCTACCGAATTATTTTTAAAACAATCTCGATTTTATTTTACAACGAGTACGCAATCGGGCCGAGAAGCTGTGGCAAAATTTGAATTTGCGCTAGGATACTAGGGCTCCTTAACCGTCATCGGGCTTTTCAAAAACAATCTAACTTATCAAGATGTCATGAACATTAAAAAAACAGAATCAATCAGTCAATCAGTCCTTATTTGTATACATAGGTGTACAGAATGTTACGCACGACTAATAAATGCAGTTGCAAGATGTTACATAAAGAGCTGTGGAGTTCCTTGATTATTAAATAAGCCAATAAGAGTTCAAATATGTTGTTAGTGTGGTGTTTGTGGCGGTGACGTCACACCGTTCGGTGTCACCATCATCGTCGGTCGACTTACTTGAGTGTTGGGTGTTGCCTGCCTGACTACAGAGAGTGTTGATTTGTTGATTGGTCAATTGTACATTATGTGTCAAGAAACTGTACAAAAAAACACATATTATATGGTAAGATTCAAATATTTATTACATGTCCCCTAGAGCTAAGGTCAGATCACAAAAAGTCAAATGTTACAGGCGTCCAGGTCTATTATATTGTTACTGCTAAGGATTCACAAGTCTTCAGAAACGTTGTGGTTAAAACCATTAGTGTGAACAGGTTTAACTCCATGGTAACCGCTAGGAGTTCCATAATCATCAGAAAAAGATTGTAGAAACTACCAGACAAGCCATTCAATACCACTGGACTTTATGTATCGACCATAATTGCTACTAGGAGTTCCAACACCATCAGAAACCCAATGGGTTCTGACAACGAGCTAGTACCGCGATGACTGTCAGCGACCCGGACGGCCAGGTTGACCAGGTCCTCCACCATCGCCAGGTCGGCCACCGCTCCAGTCATCCGAATCATAATCCGATCCATAATCAGGACGGCTAGGGCGACCAGGCCGGCCGCCGCTCCCACCACCAGGACGGCCAGGGCGACCAGGCCGGCCGCTGCTCCCACCACCAGGACGGCCAGGGCGACCAGGCCGGCCGCTGCTCCCACCACCAGGACGGCCAGGGCGACCTCCACCACCTCCACCACCACCACCCCCACCTCGACCACCTAAATGAAATAGAATACAAAGTAGATGATACCTATAAAGGATATAAACATGATGTTACACTTACAGAAATTATTGGAACTTTGAAAAATATTGAACTCATGATATCTTTTTATTGGTATATCCGACTTGAATAATTCGAAAAATAATTTACTTGTAATGATATGAGCTTCAATATAAAGTGATTTATTTTGCTAAGAAATAAAACCAAGGTGTTAATACTTCCTTCATTAACCTAAGAGTCCCCTCTGAAAGCTTTGACTTCCCGCTCTTACGCTGCATTTTACAAAATCTCGAACCTTCTTCCCTGATGATCCGAACCACATTATGGAGTTTCTGGTCAACGTCTCTTGTGGTTTCCATGGCAGCAAATCGGTTTTCCAGATTTGACTGGAATTTTTCAGAACCCATCGTGGCTTGGAGCAGAGTTGGTCGGAGCCTAGATCTCATCAAGCGGACACGTTCAGCCTTGAAGTTGATATTCAGAGAGCCTCGGACAAGTCGGTGATCACTGCCGGTATTAAACCTGTTGAGCACTGAGACGTCTCTGAATATATGCTTTTTATCCGTCATGATGAAATCAATCTCATTTTTGGTCATAGCGTCGGGGCTCCGCCACGTCCACTTCCTTTGGGGCCGTTTTTGAAACGACGTGAGAACCCACCTGTCACTTCGTTAGGAAAACGGACTCTGAACCGAGAGATCAGCAAGCGTGTAAGACATGACTTCCGATGCTCCAATACTCTTTTTATTGAAAGAGCGATCGAGCTGAATCGGGGGTCAAAAGTGTTCGCGCAATCTCTCGGAAGAAGCCACCTGACGAAGTTGACCACAGCAAGTGGAGTAGTCGTTACTTCCAAGCCGGCCATCCTCTCGGAAGTGGAAGGCTTCTATAGCGGTTTGTACGCTTCGCACGCATCTCGACCTGATCCCGAAAATGAGGATCCTAGAGCCAAATTAACACGCCACTACACCGAAGATCTGCCAGAAGTCAGCATTGACGAAATCGATATGGCTCTTGGACAGCTGAAAAATGGAAAAGCCCCGGGAGAGGATGGCATTACAACAGAGTTGTTGAAAGCTGGAGGTAAGCCCGTATTGAGGGAGCTCCAAAAGCTTTTCAACGCTGTCCTGTTCGAAGGGAGAACTCCAGAGGCGTGGAGTAGAAGTGTGGTCATTTTGTTTTTCAAAAAGATTGACAAGACCAGGTTGAAGAACTATCGACCCATTTCCCTCTTAAGCCACGTCTATAAGCTGTTTTCAAGAGTCATCACGAACCGTCTTGCGCGAAGACTCGACGAATTCCAACCACCGGAGCAGGCTGGGTTTCGGAGCGGATATGGCACCATAGACCACATCCACACAGTGCGGCAGATTATTCAAAAGACCGAAGAATATAATCAGCCCCTGTGTCTAGCATTTGTGGACTATGAGAAGGCCTTTGACTCGATCGAGATCTGGTCAGTTCTGGAGTCCCTGCAGCGCTGCCAAGTAGACTGGCGATACATCCAAGTGTTGAGATGTCTCTACGAGGCCGCCACCATGACCGTCCAAGTACAGAATCAGCAAACAAGGCCCATACCATTGCATCGAGGAGTGAGACAAGGGGATGTTATTTCCCCGAAATTGTTCACAAATGCAATGGAGGACTTGTTCAAGACGCTGCACTGGAAAGGACGTGGCATAAACATCAATGGTGAACACATCTCACACTTGCGATTTGCAGACGACATCGTCATCATGGCGGAGACGCTGCAGGACCTACAACAGATGCTGAATGATCTGGCTGACTCTTCTGTACGCATCGGCCTACGGATGAACTTGGACAAAACCAAGGTCATGTTCAATGAACATGTACTACCGGGACCGGTTGCGATACACGGTACCGTTCTCGAAGTTGTTCAAAAATATGTGTACCTCGGGCAGACTTTGCAGTTGGGTAGAAACAACTTCGAGGACGAGGTGAACAGGAGAATTCAGCTGGGTTGGGCGGCGTTTGGGAAGCTTCGTCGGGTCTTCTCATCATCGATCCCACAGTGTCTAAAGACGAAAGTCTTCAACCAGTGCGTCCTACCCGTCATTACATACGGAGCCGAAACGTGGACACTCACGGCACGGCTGGTCCACAAATTCAAAGTCACGCAGCGTGCTATGGAGAGGACTATGCTCGGAGTTTCTCTCAGAGATCGTGTTAGAAACGAGGTAATCCGGCAGAGAACTAAAGTGATCGACATAGCCCACAGGATTAGCAAGCTGAAGTGGCAATGGGCTGGCCATATTAGCCGCAGGACCGACAACCGTTAGGGTAAACGTGTTCTTGAGTGGAGACCGCGTCTCGGCAAACGTAGTGTAGGACGTCCACAGGCCAGGTGGAGTGATGATTTGCGCAAGACGGCTGGCAGGAGCTGGATGCGAGTTGCCGAGGATCGAACTGAGTGGCGTGCAATTGGAGAGGCCTATGTCCAGCAGTGGACTGCGATAGGCTGATGATGATGGTGATGATGTTAATACTTAGTCTGTTCGGAATTATTGTAAATTTTACCATGAAAAAGTAGTTTCTGTGACAAAACTGTAATACACATACACATGGTATTACGGACTTTTTTGTAGATATTGATTTTTTCAATAGATGTAGTACATCACTTCGCTCTAAACGTCACCAGATTTCGCAGCGTAGGCAAAATAGTGGTTTTATTGGGTATTTTTTTAACACCATGGGTTACATTATCGAAGTTTTCACACGAATCCCTAATTTTTTTGAAAACTTTCTATAGCCTATGTCCATCAGGGATAATTCACGATTCTAATGTTGGAAGCATTTTTTCAAATCGGTTCAGTAGTTTCGGAGCCTATTCATTTCAAACAAACAAACAAACATCTTTCCTTTTTATAATATTAGTATAGAAATACCTTCTTCTGATTGATTGTCCATTAACCTGGGAACAAACAATGAAAAAGTCTGTTTATTAAGCTCCATTTCAAAAATATATGTTGGAATTTAAATGCCTCATCTAATTGCATTTGAATTCGAACGGTTTCTGAACTAGCACTCAATGCATATTTAAAAGCGGCCAAGTGCGAGTCGGACTCGCCCATGTAGGGTTCCGTAGTAGCAAGAAACGTCATATAAAAGTTCTTGTAGTTCGTTGTAACTTTGATCAATGTTTTAATAATAGTGTATTGATTGAATGAAAGGTAAATTGCTGTTTACGATTTATGACGTATTAAAAAAAAACTACTTACTCGATCTCGTTCAAACCAATTTTCGCTGGTAGTTTGTATGGTAATGTATCTCATATTTTATTTTTAGTTTTATCACTCTTTTATTTTAGAAGTTACAGGGGGGGGGGGGGGGGGAAATTAAACCACTTTGGAAGAGTCTCTCGCGCAAACTATTCAGTTTAGAAAAAAATGATGTTAGAAATCTCAATATCATTTTTGAATACCAATACCCCACACGAATGGGTTTAATGAAAAAAAAATTGTGAGTTTCAGTTCTAAGTATGGGGACTCCCAAAATTTATTGTTTTTTTATTATTTTTGTGTAAAAAATTAATGCAGTTCACAGAATACATCTACTGACCAAATTTCAATAGTACAGCTCTTATAGTTTCAGAAAAAAGTGGCTGTGAAATACGGACGGACAGACAGACATGACGAATCTATAAGAGTTCCGTTTTTTGAAATTTGACTACGGAACCCTAAAAAGTGCTTTAAAACATTTTTATAGCCGTTTTGTTTTCAAGATACATTTTGTAACGATAATCAATTTATTCATGTTTTATGAGTGAGTTAGTATTGTAAGCGTTTCATACGTTTCCCATCTATAACCAGGACGGCCAGGGCGACCAGGCCGGCCGCCGCTCCCTCCACCAGGACGGCCAGGGCGACCAGGCCGGCCGCTGTTCCCACCACCAGGACGGCCAGGGCGACCTCCACCACCTCCACCACCACCACCACCACCCCTACCACGACCACCTAAACGAAATAGAATATATAGTAGATTATAGCTTGCTAAATCTACATACTCTTTGACGCTCTGCCTACAATATAAAGGATATAAACATGCTGTTACACTGAGTTACACTTACAGAAATGATTAGCCAAATTATATGTGTATAGTGGTAGGTACCTATCTCTTGTAATATAGATACAACCGTTGGACTCTTAGAACGCGAGCGTTTATTTAGTCCATTGAAATGTTACATTTTTTAGGTCTTACCTTGCGCTGTTTAGAGGACGCAATTTTATTTTGTATGGTGGGGGGGGAGACAGTGTAAAGCTAAAACCAAGTTTGTGGGCTCGCCACCCTTGTCCCACGGCCAACATCTTGAAAAGGGTTTTACGATATATCTCTTAAACTATTTATTTGATAAAAAAAAATATAAACATTTTTTGTTTGCAAAAAATTAAATTCTCTACACCTTGGGTCCAGTAACTTTTTGTCGTAGAGCTATAAATAAAAAAGTTATTAGTGAAAATGTTTAGACATTGAGTTTTTTTTTTAATTTTTGATTTACCGTTTATTTTTATCATTTTACGAAAAAAATACATCACACCATTTTTGTAAATTGTTTTTTGAGGAACAACTTTTATACGCAACATGTTTTCACTAAGTCAATAGCAAAAGTTCTACAGCGCTCCGAAGTGACTACTACTTTCCAGTACTCTTCATATAATATACGTGTGTACTAGTAATGTGACATCAGTTATTGTTTTTTTTATTAATTCTTTAATTGTTAATTTTGCAATATTATTAATATTTAATTATTGACTCTTTTCCACTTCATTACGGAATTTTACAATTATTCATTTTTAAAATAATTTTAAATCTGATGGCCGTTACCGAGAATACTGTATAAATACCCAAGTGACCTTTAGGGAACATAAGAACATCTGTCTGCTATTGTATTTCAAACAAACAAAAATCATCTTTTCTTTTTATAATATTAGTATAGAAATACCTTCTTCTGATTGATCGTCCATTAACCTGGGAACAAACAATGAAACCATATGTTTAATAAGCTCTTAATCATTTCAAAAATAAATGTTGAAATTTAAATGCCTCATCTAATTGCATTTGAATTTCGACGGTTTCTGAACTAGCACTCAATGCATATTTAAAAAGTCCTTTAAAACATTTTTATAGCTGAAAACGGTAAAAGTTTTTAAGATACATTTTGTAATGAATAATCAATTTATTCATATTTTATAAGAGAGTTAGTATTGTAAGCGTTTCATACGTTTCCCATCTATAGCCAGGACGGCCAGGGCGACCAGGCCGGCCGCCGCTCCCACCACCAGGACGGCCAGGGCGACCAGGACGGCCGCTGTTCCCACCACCAGGACGGCCAGGGCGACCTCCACCACCTCCACCACCACCACCACCACCCCTACCACGACCACCTAAACGAAATAGAATATAAAGTAGATTATAGCTTGCTAAATCTACATACTCTTTGACGCTCTGCCTACAATATAAAGGATATAAACATGCTGTTACACTGAGTTACACTTACAGAAATCATTAGCCAAATTATATGTGTATAGTGGTAGGTACCTATCTCTTGTAATATAGATACAACCGTTGGACACTTAGAAGGCGAGCGTTGTTTCTTGAATTACAATTATTATGAAAAATATTGAACTCATGATATCTTTTTAATGGTATGTTCGACTTGAATAATTCGAAAAATAATTTTCTTGTAATGATTTTAACTTGAATATAAAGTGATTTATTTTGATAAGAAATAAGACCAAGGTGTTACTTACTTAGTTTTTTCGGAAATATTGTAAATTTTACCATGAAAAAGTAGTTTCTGTGACAAAACTGTAATACATAGTTAGACACATGGTTTTGCGGACTTTTTTGAAGATATTGATGTTTTCAATAAATGTAGTACAGCACTTCGCTCTAAACATTAGCAGTTATCGCAGGGTAGGCAAAATAGTGGTTTTATTGGGTATTTTTTTAACACCATGGGTTACATTATCGAAGTTTTCATACGGATCCCTATTTTTTTTGAAAACTTTCTATAGCCTATGTCCATCAGGGATAATGAACGATTCTAATTCAAATCGGTTCAGTAGTTTCGGAGCCTTTTCATTTCAAACAAACAAACAATCATCTTTCCTTTTTATAATATTAGTATAGAAATACCTTCTTCTGATTGATCGTCCATGAACCTGGGAACAAACAATGAAACCATCTGTTTAATAAGCTCCTAATCATTTCAAAAATAAATGTTAGAATTTAAATGACTCAACTAATTGCATTTGAATTCCGACGGTCTCTGAACTAGCACTCAATGCATATTTAAAAAGTCCTTTAAAACATTTTTTATAGCCGAAAACGGTAAAAGTTTTTATGATACATTTTATAATGAATAATCAATTTATTGATTTTTTTGAGTGAGTTAGTATTGTAAGCGTTTCATACGTTTCCCATCTATAACCAGGACGGCCAGGGCGACCAGGCCGGCCGCCGCTCCCTCCACCAGGACGGCCAGGGCGACCAGGCCGGCCGCTGTTCCCACCACCAGGACGGCCAGGGCGACCTCCACCACCTCCACCACCACCACCACCACCCCTACCACGACCACCTAAATGAAATAGAATATAAAGTAGATTATAGCTTGCTAAATCTACATACTCTTTGACGCTCTGCCTACCCTATAAAGGATATAAACATGCTGTTACACTGAGTTACACTTACAGAAATTATTAGCCAAATTATATGTGTATAGTGGTAGGTACCTATCTCTTGTAATATAGATACAACCGTTGGACACTAAGAACTCGAGCGTTTATTTAGTCCATTGAAATGTTACATTTTTTAGGTCTTACCTTGCGCTTTTTAGAGGACGCAATTTTATTTTTGTATGTGGGGGGAGGGGGGGGGGAGACAGTGTAAAGCTAAAACCAAGTTTGTGGGCTCGCCACCCTTGTCCCACGGCCAACATCTTGAAAAGGTTTTTACGATATATCTATTAAACTATTGATTTGATAAAAAAAATAACATTTTTTGTTTGCAATAAATTAAATCCTCTGCAAATTTGGTGCAGTAACTTTTTGTCGTAGAACTATAAATTAAAAAGTTATAAGTGAAAATGTTCAGAAAATTTAGTTTTTTTTTATATTTATCGATTTAACTTTTATCATTTTACGAAAAAATGATATCAAACCATTTTTGTAAATTGTTTTTGAGGAACAACTTTTATACGCAACATGTTTTCACTAAGTCAATAGCAAAAGTTCTACAGCGCTCCGAAGTGACTACTACTTTCCAGTACTCTTCATATAATATACGTGTGTACTAGTAATGTGACATCAGTTATTGTTTTTTTTGATTAATTTTTAATTGTTAATTTAGCAATATTCATCATCATCATCATCATCATCATCATCAACAGCCTTTAACAGTCCACTGCTGGACATAGGCCTCTCCTTAGAAAGGAGGTTTTGGCCTACTATACCACGCTGGCCAGACGGGTTGGTATAGGGTTGGTTTCAAGTTTTCCTTCTCTTTGCATTGATGTTGTCTTGCATAGTTTATCCCTTAGTCGCCTTTTACGACACCCGCGGAATGAATAGGGGTGGTGACACTGTATTCTTAATACGTCACCACACGTTAGCAATATTATTAATATATAATTATTGACTCTTTTCCACTTCATTACGGAATTTTACAATTATTGATTTTTAAAATAATTTTAAATCGGATGGCCGTTACCGAGAATACTGTATAAATACCCAAGTGACCATTAGGGAACAAAAGAACATCTGCCTGCTATTGTTATTATTATTTCTAACCTCTCTTATTGTAACAATAGCTAATAACATTGTGTTCCGGTTCAACTTATATCTTTTAGTTGTGCTATATATTTCTCTACGTGCGGATGTATTTTATTCTGTTTTTAATTGTGAAGACGATTTTGAAAAGTTTTAGACACATTTTCGCTTAAAACCTTTTTATTTATAGTTATACGACAAGAAACTACTTGAACAAAGTTGTAGAGAATTTAATTTGCAACAAAAATTGTTAATAATTTTTATCAAACAAATAGTATAAGAGATATATCGTAATTCTAACCCCTATTTTTAAGATAGCGGCCATGGGACAAGGGTGGCGAGCCCACAAACTTGGTTTTAGCTTTACACTGACCCCCCTACACATCAAAAAAATAAAAATTTCGTCCTTTAAAACGCAACCCCAAATGTAGTTATGTATAAACCCCAACTATTCAATGAACTATTTCTTAAATTTCAAATTTGAAGAATAACACATGATACTTTTGAATGGTGTGTCCGATTTGAATAATTCAAAATAATTTACCGGTAATGATATGGACTTGAATATAAAGTAATTTATTTTTATAAAGAAATAAGACCAAGGTGTTATTACTTATCCTTAGTTTGTTCTGACTTAAATATTACAAATTTTATCATGAAAAAGTTAATGTCACAAAACTGTAATAGTTAGACTAATGGTACTGCGCCCTTTTTTGAAGATATTGATGTTTTCAATAAATGTAGTACAGCACTTCGCTCTAAACGTCACCAGATTTCGCAGCGTAGGCAAAATAGTGGTTTTATTGGGTGTATTTGTAACACCTTGTGTTACATTATCGAAGTTTTCATACGGATCCCTAACTTTTTTGAAAACTTTCTAAAGCCTATCTGCATCAGGGATAATGGACGATTCCAATAATGAAGGCATTTTCAAACCGGTCCAGTAGTTTCGGAGCCTATTCATTTCAAACAAACAAACAAAAATCTTTCTTTTTTAGGGTTCCGTAGCCAAATGGCAAAAAACGGAACCCTTATAGATTCGTCAAGTCTGTCTGTCTGTCTATCTGTCTGTCTGTCTGTCCGTCCGTATGTCACAGCCAATTATTTCCGAAACTATAAGAGCTATACTGTTGAAATTTGGTCAGTCGATGTATTCTGTGAACCGCATTAAGATTTTCACATAAAAATTGAAAAAAAACAATACATTTTAGGGGTCCCCATACTTGGAACTGAAACTCAAATTTTTTTTTTCATCAAACCTATACGTGATACCCCATCTATGGATAGGTCTTCAAAAATGATATTGAGGTTTCTAATATATTTTTTTTCTAAACTGAATAGTTTGCGCGAGAGACACTTCCAAAGTGGAAAAATGTGTCCACCCCCCCCCCCCCCCTCTAACTTCTAAAATAAGAGAGTGATAAAACTAAAAAAAATATATGTTGTACATTACCATGTAAACTACCAACGAAAATTGGTTTGAACGAGATCTAGTGAGTAGTTTTTTTTAATACGTCATAAATCGTAACACGCAATATACCTTTCATCCAATCAATACACTAGTATAAAAACATCGATGAAAGTTACAACGAACTACAAGAACTTTTATATGATGTTACTTGCTGGTACGGAACCCTTCATGGGCGAGTCCGACTCGCACTTGGCCGCTTTTTATAATATTAGAATAGAAATACCTTTTCCTGATTGATCGTTCATTAACCTGGGAACAAAGATTTAAACCATCTGTTTAATAAGCTCTTAATCATTTCAAAAATAAATGTTGCAATTTACATACCTCATCTAAATGCATTCTAATTCCGACGGTTTCTGAACTAACACTCAATGCATATTTAAAAAGCTTTATAAAACATTTTTATAGCCGTTTTGTTTTCAAGATACATTTTGTAACGAATAATCAATTTATTCATGTTTTATGTGTGAGTTAGTATTGTAAGCGTTTCATACGTTTCGGAGATTAATCACGTGAACACATCAGTTATCTAAATAATGTTTTTAAAAAATAGTATAACATTGTGTGAGTTTTTCTTTAGGTTGAAAAAGTGAAAGTTTTATTTCTTATAAAAAAATACTTAACATTTGAGCTAATTCTTCTTAAATTCAGGTGCAAATAAGTTTCGAAAATGCCACAACTTTACGTGCCAAATATATGAGATTGTTTATAAACATCGATGTGCACCACGGAGTTGCGTTTGTATCTAATAGAGGACGAGTATAAACTATACACATTTATTTATTTTCAAGGCACTGACTGCCTTGTTGGTCTAGTGGTTAGTGTATGCGGCTGCTGATCAAGAGGTCTCGGGTTCGATTCCCGGGTCGGACCAAATGTTTGTGTGATCCGCAAATATTTGTGTCGGAGTCTGTGTGTTTTCTATCTTTTTTTTATGTATATTATAGGGGGCAAACGAGCAGATGGATCACTTGATGGTAGGTGATTGTCGCCGCCCATGGACACCCGAAACACCAGAGGAGTCACAGGTACTATTTATAATATGTATTTACGAAAAAAAAGTATGTTTATGTATTTATATCAGTTGTCTAGTACCCATAATACAAACTCTGCTTAGTTTGGGACTAGATGATGTTGTGTGAAAGATGTCCGAAATATTTATATTTATTTTAATACAATGAGTAAAAACTAAATTCTTGATTCTGATTGCTCCAATAATGTACAAATTTAAATAATCTAATTATTCGTCCGTCAGTTCACTCGCATTTACTAATTATGTCAAGTCAGGTTCTATGTTGATTCGTTTTAATGGACAAGATAAGGACAAAGAATTAACTTACTTATGTGTTCATATGTAATCCTGAGTCCAAGTATGTACAGTATATATTTTTTCACCGGTATGTCCACCGGCAATTTCAGATTTATTTATGTCTTAAATACGAGTGCCTAACTCCGAGTTCTGACTCACGGCCAACACAGATTGTGTTTATCTGTCTCAGTTACTGAAATAATCTACCTTTACAATATTTAACATAACATCGCTGCCAGTGCCATTCCATTATACACATTTCTATATTAAATAATTTAATTGATAAATTATTTGCAATCTTATGCTCACAGATCTGTAAACCAGAACCTTTAAAATATGGTTCGGATTCACATGGAAGAAAATACGAGATTTTGTGAAATGTATCGTAAAGGCGGGAAGTCAAAGCTTTCAGAGTGAGAAGGTGAGAACCCACCTGTCACTTCGGCGGGAAAACGGACTCTGAACAGAGAGATCAGCTAGCTTATGCAAGACGAGCTCCGATGCTGCATTGAATGCTTTCTTAAAACAGTGATCGAGCAGAATGGGGGTCAAAAGTGTTCAGGTAATTTCTCAAAGAAGCCACCTGAAGAAGTTGACAGCCAGTGGAGTAGTCGTTCTCTCGAAAGTCTAAAGCAGTTTGTAGAGGTGAATGTATGGCGAAGCGCATGCATTTCGACCTGATCCCGAAAATGAGGATCCTAGAGCCACATTCATCTGCCACTACATCGAAGATATGCCAGAACTTAGCACTGAGAAACTAGAGATGCCTCTTGGACAGCTAAAAATTAGTCAAGCCCCGGGAGAGGACGGCGTTACAAGAGAGCTATTGAAAGTTGTAGTTAAACCTGCATTGTAATCAGTGAAAATTACAATTATCTATTGGACACGATTATAAATAGACGTGCCATACTGATTACGGTACCCTATTCTGTGTGTGGCTATTCTGTGTGACACGGCACGCTCAGATCATAGGAGTATCCATTTTTAAAGTTCCGTAGTTTACGTCTCCAGTCCCTTATAGATCGTAATGTGTTCTTGGCCTTCTAAACGGTTAGTGCCACAAAGATAAAACTTTGTAGAGAATTACGTCGACAAAGTACTGAAATGTTTTTTTTTTTTTGTGGTACCTGGTCTACTCGTACATAATATTATTATTATGTTTTTTTCTCGCGTCTAGCCATAGTGTGGGACATCATTAAATAAATCTCAAGACATTGAGAAGACGTTGCTAAGACAATTTATTTACTTTTTATTTTCATTACTTTATGTACAAATACATGCATCGCCGGACTAAATGTCCTGCCAGTCGACCGATTGGGCGATGCAACAGATAGATGAGGTCGGTGCACATAGGGGGAATCGACAGAATATTGTGCTTTTAATAAGTAATATCATAGGTATTTACATACATACAAAATAATAAGTAGTATACTTACATGAACATACTTAATACGTCTATCGTTATACACATCATCATCATCAACAGCCTATAGCAGTCCACTGCTGGACATAGGCCTCTCCTTAGAAAGGAGGTTTTGGCCAACTATAACACGCTGGCCAGACGGGTTGGTATAGGGTTGGTTTCAAGTTTTCCTTCGCTTTGCATCAATGTTGTCTTGCGTAGTTTATCCCTTAGTCGCCATTTACGACACCCGCGGGATGAATAGGAGTGGTGAAACTCTGTATTCTTAATCCGTCACCACACGGATAGCACACACATGCATACACATATATATTTAGTAATGTTGAATCTAAAAATAATATATTTGATGAGCTAAGACCCCGTTGAATCCTTCATTTTAAAGGCGAACCGATTTCAAGCCATCCTGACCTCTTGAGGAAATGTATTCCACAAGTGAACAGATTAGACAAAGAACGAAGATCCAACGAAACCAATAGGGTGTGAAGGGTAAAGCAGGAGAAGTAGAGTAGATTTATCGATCCATTTGCGAGTTATTAAACTCTATGGCTCTTTACTCTGTGGTGTTAGTGACACTACAGAGCGGTTGATGATAAAATATATTATAGCAATAACATATATTATGCGAAAAGTTAACGTTTCCCAACGTTTTGATACTCACCCAACTGACGACAGCCAAGATAATATTTGCATTGGTAAAAGGAGATCTCTGGAAACAGAAAACAAATATAACTTATATTTGTTCAATCGATTGAATTCACAAATTAATGGCTCTGGTAATAAAGCCGCGTTGATTTCACCACGAGCGGACCGGGGCGGTACTGCCCTCACACAGGAGACCCCCCCGGAGTAACGCCAGCAGCATTGATCATTTCAACAGGCCGTTCCAATGTGGCTCCCTTGTCTGGACTCGCAACACCGCCAACACCATGGTGGCCACTAGTCTTAGATTCTACTCGTGCTTTCTATCAGACAAAAGTCACTTTGGCAGGGTCATATAAGAAAGGGAACAGTGCACCAGTTCCTATCTGAAAACATTTTGAACAAATAAAATAAATCGATTTCAAATAGCATCAAACGAAAACTTAAGTGCTTACAGAAAACTGGACTTAATTTGAGTAGCTTAAGTTGCAATTTATGTATGTTAGGTACCTAAAATATGATTGAAGTCGGTGCCAAAGATTGGCGGTAATGGTCTGTTACTAATAGCTTTTTTGTAAGTGACGTATTGTAATAACATATAATTATACCTTTTTCAGTGACTTTCAATAGATTTTAGGAACCCAACGCACAGTAGTTATCACATAGTAATTTAATCCAGTCAGGCAAAACATGCTATTTCTATATTTAAATCAAACAGGTTAAATCACCTAGATCCCAGAGAAAACATTGGAAATAAACGATCAGTAAAACCTCTGACCCCGGACCCTCGAATACCGCAAGGTTCAACTAGTCCTTGTATAAATCCGCCGCATACAGGCCATACTATATATAAGACTTCATTACTTTGTTGTTACTGGTGACTTTTGCACAACTCCCAATTACCTTTGAAGTTTCAAAATAAAGCTTTACCAGACACATACAATGAGAGCCGTTGTTCGTATCTCTTGGTGACATGGCTAGATTACTTTGTCAGTACGGGAATATTATTATAAAGTTAATACTTAGTTATAAGTTAAAATAGAACGTTAGAAAACGCGAGTGATTTTAATTACACGATTGTCTTAAGGTCGACACTGGCGCTCGGCAGATTCGCCCGTAAGTGATTGTCGATCGTTACAACGTCCTCCATCCCGCGAAGCTTGATCTGGAAACGACAGACGACTCATTTTTAGGGGAGACGATTGTAAGATGCCAGTGAGTGTTTTTGAGCAGCGCAATTCAAATGTTCAAGTAAAATCCGATTTGGCATCCAGTTGAACAAAAGTAACTATGATTTCCAATCACCAAATGTAGCAAAACTCAATAAACACAATAAAAGTAGGTATGTCACGTACCTCAGAACTGCCAGCAGCTACGGAGGCATCAAATACTTTACTCAAGGCCTTTTGAACCGAAGACGCCCTCTTATTTTGCTTTAAAAGGTGCAATAGACGCAGCGCAGAGTCCGTGGTCCAATTTTTTGGCTCTTCAAAGCCTTTGGGCCTCGGTATGAGAGAAGCTACAAGAGGTAATTGAGTATTTAAATCGTTTTATAGTTTGCAGTGCAATATAGTTGTGTGTGTGGCAAAAATGCTAAAATTATAAAAGTGAACTAAAACCAGAAAATACCACACAAAACAAATGCGGTGATAAATGTAGTCGTGATAGATTATCCTTTGCCCGTAGGTAACAAAGTATTATTTGTCCCCACCCACCACCAGTAACACCATTAACTGTGTAATAAGCTTACAAAACAATGCATTAGTCTGATGGTTCCGTAGTCGTATGTGGATCGTGTCCAATAAATAGTTGTTATGTTACTTATTATTTCGTTATTTTTGTACGGAGTTTACCAAATAAGCGTATTTTTTAGTTAGGCCTCTATAACTCTTGAATTAACAAAGTTATAAAAGTATTTAGTTTTCCTTTAAGGTTCATTATAATTTTTTTCAGATTTTACGAACCAGCCTTTTAGCATTTAGAAGGGAGGCGTCCTGTTTTAACAAGAAAAAAAGCTCTTTAACAAAAAGATCGTGTTTTAGCAACCTCTCAATGTTTCTTAAAGACCTATCTTATCCTACCACTTAAGATGGGGTAGACAACAAAAAGCATTCTCACTATACGTGTTGGGTTTCCTCAGATAAATAAAAAATATTTTTTGTGATTTTATTTTAACACTATCGATGTGATAGAAACACTTAACCTTACAAAGTTTCATCTTTCTAGCACTAACCGTTTGGATGGTAAGTCGAGGAAGTCACGAATTACGGAACCCTAAAAATAGGTGAATAATTTTTTTTAATCTACTATTTTGACTTCTGACTTTTTCTAGTACAGAGAAACAGCCTAGCCATTCAACGTGACAATGCCGCCAGTGTTTTGGAAAAGCTACCAGCAAGCGGTGATGTGAGGGAATTTGACGCTTGTATTCTTTACATTTTATAGTTTCTAAGGTTGTAGGCTGTAATCTCTGAATCTATATTACTAATCCAGTTTTGGAAAAAAAAATCCTTTTGAAGGGGCGTTAGGAAAGACAGTCTTTTGTTAGAGTTCCGAAGTTCATGACTCGGAACCCTTATAGATTCGTCATGTCCGTCTGTTCGTCCGTCCGTCCGTCCGTCCGTCCTCGACTTACCGTCCAAACGGTAAGTGCTAGAAAGATGAAACTTTGCATGAATATGTGTTGTAATTACGCCGACAAAGTGCTACAATAAAATTATGAAAAATATTTTTATTTGGGGTACCTCCCCTACACGTAAAGTGGGGACGTTTTTTTTTTCTCGCGGCTACCCCATTGTGTGGGGTGTCATTAGATAGGTCTTTTAAAAACAATAAAGGGTTTCTAAGAAAAAAATTTGATTTAGGTATCCGTTCGCGGGATATTCCACTTTAAAGGGCACTTTTTTGTAAAAACAGGGCGTCCCCCCACCTCTAAAAGCTAAACAGCTGGCTCAAAAAATATGGGAAAATTCGTGAAGGTGGTCTATATACTGAACTTTGAAGGAAAAGGGATTAGATTACTTTATTATTTCGGGAGTTATAGAGGCTTAACTTGTAAAATGCGCTCACTTGGAAAACGTCATACAAAATTAACGCATTATGGCCTCAATCACACGAGAGTTTTTTTAACGGACGTTAAAAAAGCGTTCAAGTATGAAGTTGCATAATATTATGGTCTATTTCCAACGCCGAAAGTTGAAAACGCAACACTGCTCGATAAAAAAGCGTCGTCTTTCAAAAATTGTATTGTATATGAACGCTTTTTTCACGTCCGTTATTAAACTGTCATGCGAATGAGGCCAAATACGTAAACATAACAATTATCTATTTGATACGATTTTAAATGATTGAGGAACCCTTTCCTGTGCGTGGCCTGACACGCACTTGGCCGGTTTTTTAGTAAACTATGTAATATTATCACAATAGTCATTATGCTGTAATATTAATGTAAAACATCATGTTGTTGTAACTTCTATTTATTAATTCAGTTATTTGACTTGAGTGATTTTTGACTAGCCCAAACAGGGTCCATAATAATCACAACTTTTAATTTTATATAACCCAAAAAAAAGTCCGTTTCACATCGACTACATACCAATGTGGGCTTGTTTATGAGACCTAACAGTCTGTGAGCAGTCTGTATCTGTATCTAATGTTTACCTGATATATCAGCAGGAATACGTCTCTGCCCAGTCTTCATGACTACATCTCGATAGTGTTTAAGGACGCGGTCCAGATACACCTCAGAATCTGTGCTTGTTATGGGTGGCGCTGCCAGCAACGCGACACCAATTATTGATACTATTATCTGAAGAAATTATTAACATTAAATAAATTGTATTTTGTGTAACGCCTCTAAGTCGCTATGGCTACTGATACTGACACATACATGGTGTAGGATACTTGGTGTGGCGACCAAATAACAATACAGATCATAGTCTCCCATGGGAGTCGTTAGAGGCGACTAAGGAATTGAACTGCGTAACACAGCTTAGTTGCAAAGAGGAAGATAAGACGTAGCAAACCCTGTACCAGTACGTGCTCCGTTGAGCCGGTGTGGTGTATAGCAGTTAGCACAAATATCTGTTTACCTTGCAGGACATAGTGCAGGCAGAGGCTGGCGCGTGACTGAGCCCCCGTTATCGTCTGCTATTACTTATTGTATATTCGTTCATTATAAACTCTGATAGGTAATCATTTATTAGTAATAATTAATAATGATTAATGAGTAAAACATTCATTTATAGCGAAAATAAATGATTTTAATTATAATCACGATATAGTTCGTTAAACTTAATAAATTCTACTCGTTGACTGCGATGTTGGTCTATGCGGCTGCTGATCAAGAGGTCTCGGGTTGGATTCCCGGGTTGGTCCAAATATTTGTGTGATGTACAAATATTTGTTTCGGAGTCTGGGTGTTTTCTATGTATAACATGTATGTATTTACAAAAAAAAAGTATGTTTACATATTTATATCAGTTGTTTAGTACCCATAATACATTAGTTTTTAGTTTGGGACTAGATGACGTTGTGTGTAAGATGTCTGAAATATTTATTTATTTATTAATTATTATATTAGTCTTGTACAAAAATCGGTCAAGTGCGTGTCAGGCCACGCATACAATAGAGTTCTGTAGTCATATACAATGGCAAGTCGAAATAAAATCCTGTCGTAAAAACTTATTATTTTGTAATACTGTACTTTTCCAAGTAAGCATATTTCACAAGTTGGGCTTCCCTATAACTCCTGAACTAACAAAGCTATCTAAGCTGCTATAGTTCTCCCTTAAAGTTTATCACGTGGACTACCATCATGATTACATTTAGATTTTCCGAGCCAGCCGTTTATCTTTTAGAGGAGAGGGACGCCCTGATTTTATAATAAAATGTCCTATAAAGTTAAATAACTTGCAAACGGATACCTGACTACAAAAATCGCTTTAGCAAACTCTAAATAAAAGACCTAACTAACGAACTAACGATACACAATGGGGTAGATACGATACACGAGAAAAAAAATCATACCCACTTGTAGGGAAGATACCCCAAAAATCATATTTTTTCTTGATTTCATAATAGCACTTTGTCCACGCGATAGAAACACATATCCATGCAAAGTTTTAACTCTCTACCAGTAACCGTTTGGACGGACAGAAGAACATGACGAATTATAGGGTTCCGCGTCATGAATTACGGAACCCTAAAAAGAAAAAGATACGAAATGTTTCCTAAGTAACGTCGGAAGACTGAGTCTCTGAGTGAAAAGGATTTTGAGGCTTGAGAAATGATATACTTCGTGTCTCTTGGTACTTTAGTATTATTAGCTTTTTTAAACAGTCAATATTTTTCACGAAATATAAACAATGTGCTGCTTACAGGATTGCGTTGCCGCTGTCGCTGGGCAGCGCAGCGTGAACAAATACGTCGTCCTCTTTAATTTGCTTTACTGACCACGTGGTCACTAAATTTATAAAAAATTTACAGTTATATTCGACTTTTCGAGAATATTTATATTAAAGTCACCACCGACAAAAACCATTTTATTACATTGTGTAGCCCTAAATAATGCATCTTCAAGGATTTTATCAAAAATATCATATAAACTGCATGGGGGCCTGTACACACTCATTACAATGAACCGCTCAAATTCTACACAAGCTATTTCTATAGTTCGCTCAACAGGCAGACAGATTATTGAAATTAAACAAGAATTGATGACTACTAAGCCAATGTTCAATTATACATAAAATATCAATATTATTACAGTTTAGGTATAGCTTTAATTCTAATTCTTTACCTACTCATCAATCCTTGAATGTTCTGATGTACCAGGTTTAAACAATTTTTGTTACTGTTCATACAGTTTTTGTAAACAGTTTTAGAGGATACAGTGTTGCTAGAGGTACACTCTATTGTCGAAATCTTTGGTTTAAATGACTAGAAATAGATTGAGGGTTATGTACACTATAACTACTATCTTTCTGCTCAATAGAAGCAGATGTCGGAGTCAAGACTATATTAGTACTACTGCTAGTATTATTCCGCTCAATAGAAGCAGAAGTCACAGCCAACATCTTGGCTGATTTGAAAATAAAATAGGATAGCGAAAAAGCTATCTGTCGCCTAAAATATCCAGAAAGATAATAATTATCTTTTGTCGTAAAACAATTACTATTGATTACAGCATTAGTGTCAATACATTCAAATTTGTCATTATATTATGTCATTGTTTGTAATTTAATATTGTATTTAAATCTAATATTATTTTCCATCTGTGGCAAGCCCTTACAGTAAGGAAAGGCAAATAAAATTATTATTTTTACATTTAAATAAGAAAATAAATATTTAAGTTTATTTATGTTTGCATTTCCCCTTCTCCCAATAAGTATAATTAAGATAGTATTTGTATTATAATAATTTTTGTTGTCACTGGTTGCCCCAAAGTTTCACACAAAACATGGCCCATGTTTTTACCAATTTCATCGCTAAATATCACTATATTATTATTGCTCAGTATAATTGATGTTGAATATTTTGTTGCTATTTTGTATATTAATTACATTATTGTTATGAGTTGTCAATATACTAGTATCACATGTTACAGGCAAACTGTCCAAACAACTAGTGCTTTCATTTTGGTCATCAAAAAACAATGAATCATTCCTGCAAATGCACGAATTAACTAATTTACCTATTGCCATTACTTGTTCCCTACTTTGTTTCTGAGAAATCTCATATTTGCTATTGATAGTTCTCAGTTGCTCTTCAAGTTTCTCTATTTATCTTTGAAGAGCTCGTGTGTCATCAAAATATTGTGAAGACATATTATCTACCTCTATGGAGTACATATTAACCTGATCAATTAATTGCAGCCTCTGCCTATTTAATGCTACACTATCTATACATAACTTATGTTTATAAATAAGCTTTTCTGTTTTTGTAATAATTTTTTTGACACGAATGTACTTTTTTAATTTTTATTTTTTACATTTGATGACTTTAGATACTATAATTTATTCGTTTCAAATATTCTAATGTCCTAATAGATAGATCCTTTATCTCTATGTATATATTTACGTAGTATAATCTTCTCTGTTCTTTATTCTTACAATAGTTTAAGCGAAGATTCAATGCCACACCATGTTTAATTGAAGAAAATACTGCCCAGTAGCTTCCTAACCGAGGATACACTAATTGAAAAGGGATCAAAGTCGTGCTTCTACACAATTCGTTAAAATTTTTGCTTGCACGCGCTAAATATAAAAAAAATATATTTATCAAATTATTTATAAAAAAAAATTGCTGTTCTGACTATACTTTGTTTTAGCTTGGAGAATGTGAAGAGGGGGGTTAAAACGTAGTGACTTAGATGGCACATTGAGATATATTTGCTCAAGTACATTGTCGCTAAGTGAAACCCAAGTGAAAAACTGGTTTCAAAATCGAAGGGCTACAGACAAAAGAATCTTAAAGCTGAATTGGATCAGCAGTACATGTCAGTAAGCTACAATCATTATATACCTATTCGAAACTGTTTGTACATTCCATCACCAAACAGCCCAAGCGTCTCACTGAACCGCCATAGCGAGTCATCATGCTGCATTGTATTTACTCGTAATGAGAATGGTGACCCCTACTCCTAGATTCTACTCACGCTTTCCATCATTCTGAATAGTCACTTTGGTTGGCTTAAATATAAAAAAATAAGAACTGTTTTCGAGGTAGGGCAAAATATCGCAAGTGGTCGGTCTGCAACTTCGGCCACCATTGTTAACACTACCAAAAGTGGTAAATGTACATGCCGGAAAGGCTACATACCTACATAGTCAAGGATTGATTAACAAGTGTTTACTACATAGTCATTCTTGTTAAGGTATTCTACAATTTAGCAACATTGGCTAACAATCATTTTGCGACAGCGCCGCGGCCGGTTGAAGGATTTCTAACGGTTCAATGCATAATAAATACACGTACCTACTTGAACAACTTAAATATGTTTAAGTACGTTTTGCAGATATTTAGGATTGGCTGCTTCAGGATTATTTCCCACCGTACTGCATGCCACTATTCTGCGTATGCCTTCAACCGCCAGCAATAAATTAAAGTTCAACAAAATAGTTAGTCTAATTGTACAATCACAGAGAGTAACGGACGACGGAACGGTCAGCACCGCGTGAAGCTTATTTAGAGGCCTTCGGGAGCTTAAACATCCAAGATTACGTAGTACGTACGTCAGCGAGTAGCCACGTTGTCTTGCAGTCCCCAACCCGCACTCGTCTAGCGTGCGGACGTATAGCCTTACTAGTGAAGATTGTCAAGAGAGAAGACTCGAGCCTTGCAGTGGGATGTAATATCGGGTTGTTGATTGTTTTGAAATGCCTGTAGCTCATTTAAAAGTAATACTTAGTCATTGAATTAACCGTTTCAGTCACTTTCTTTCAGGTGACCCATCTGCTCGTTTCCCCATGCTATCATCATCATCATTACCGCCAGAAGATTAGGTTATTTTTAGTTCATGAAAATGTGTATACAAAAACTGAATAAAAAAGTTATTTTAAGACCACAAAATAGTTAGTTATATCACAGTGGTACATTTCTAAACAGAACTATTACTTCATTAAACGATTTTCTGGATGAATAAGCTCTAAAAAAATAAAAAATCACCCAAGTGTATGTCAGGCCACGTACAGGAAAGGGTTCCTCAGTCACCCATAATGGTGCGTGGATTTAAAATCGTATCCAATAGATATTCATTATATGAACCACCATTACGATTTTTTCCAGATTTTTCAAGCCAGTCGTTTAGCTTTTAGAGGGGGGGGGGGGGACTCCCTGTTTTTACAAAATAGTGCCCTATAAAGTGGAATTTCTCGCAAACTGATACCTAAATAAAAAAATCGTCTTAGAAACCCTTTATTGTTTTGAAAAGACCTATCTAATGATACCCCACAGGATGGGTTAGCCGCGAGATAGCCCCCACTTTACGTGTAGGGGAGTTACCCAATTTTTTTTTTCTTAATTTTATTTTAGTACTTTGTCGACGTAATAACAACACATATTCGTGCAAAGTTTCATCTTTCTAGCACTTACCGTTTGAACGGTAAGTCGAGGACGGACGGACAGACGGACGTGACGAATCTTTAAGGGTTTCGAGTCATAAACTTTGCAACCCTAAAAATCGGACACTTTTTGCCGTTTTATACTTGGACCGTTGAGTGAAGGTTTCAGACAAAATAAATCAAAATCACATATTGCTTCCTAAATATAGTTATACAAACAACAAAAACAGTTTGTTAATTTTAAATTGTGCGCTCATTTTATGAGGACGGTTTTGAGACGCTGAGTGTGTTTCTTCTATCTTTGGGTTTTTAATATATCAAATAACTCGTAAGGAGGGGCTGTAAAATACACCGATAAGTAATTTTGTATTGTGAGGATTGATTTCGATAAATAAATGCTCACCAGCATTTATGGGCGGGGGCTGAGGTGACATATCCACTACGGAATAGTACATATATATATATGTAGGAAAACTCACGAAAATCAGGCAAATCCGCAATCTTGCTCAAAAAAAACTTTTATTATTCACCTTTTATAGCTTCGTAACAATCTTTTCGTCTGACACCTCAAAAGAACAAACTTCACTCTCGTCTTAGCTACTTCATTGACATTTAGTGTGGCCACTATCATGCTACTAACCGAACCAATAAAATTACGTAGTAGTAAACTCAAAAAAATAAAAAATCTTAATAAATTAGTAATCTATTCCACACGGCCTTCCTGGTCCTCATCTGTCCCAGATGAAACATCTTCATCTTCTACGGAGACCCACGGCTTCATGAGGTCAGCAGAACTTGTGGTGTTTATGGGACCTTCAGAACTTCCAACTTTTCGTACAGCGTATCTGTCATTACGCTTCTTCGTTGTGACCTCGTAGGGGCCAAGATATTTCGGGAACAACTTGCTTCCTTGCGAAAATTGCGTATTCTTGATTGCGACTAAATCTCCTTTTTCGTATGATGTTGCTACTCTTCTTTTTTTATTGTAATTTTTTCTGTTCTCTTCTTGTATTTTCTTTATAGATTCTCTAGCTTTCTCTCTCAGTTCATGTCGCGTCTCGGTCATCCTTTCTATATTTTCTTCTTCTATCTGTCTTTCATCTTCACTCCGAACATTAACTCAAATGGCGTCATGCCAATGCTTCTTTGGTAGGTTCCGTTCAAGCAGCGTTGGACGTTGGATACTTTGCGACACCATTTCGTAGGCTCATCAGCGCTAAGCTTACTTAAAACGCTAATTATTATTTGATGGATGCGCTCCACTTGTCCATTTCCTCTCGGTTGTCCGGTCGTTATCAAATAGTGCTTAATATTCTCATTCTTACAGTAATCCTTGAAGTCATTGGATGTAAATGCAGCGTTTCGATCTGAAATAATTCTTTCTGGCGAACCAAAAACTTGTTGTTGCAGCTCTAATTTACTTAAAGTCTCTTCAGATGTTAATGTTTTCACGGGATAGATCCAGGTGAACTTTGTAAATGCATCTACGATAGTGAGAATGTACTTATATTTTTTATTTGTAGACGTAAGTGGACCTAAATGATCTATGTGGTAAGTTGCTAAAGGTACATCTCCTTTTTCAATCGGGTTCAGCAATCCTTCTTTTTTGCCTCTTTTGTGAGATATCAGGATACACTCAACGCAATTATCAATTGCTTTTCTTACTTTCCCTGTTAAATTATCTATGAAATATTCTCTATTAATCAATTCTTCTGTTTTCACCACACCAAAATGTCCCTTCTCATGATTTTTTCTTATAATCTCCCATTGCATTTTTTTAGGTATTACCATTAGTTTATCACCATCCTTCCATTTGTATAATATCTCATTCTGCACAACGTAATCTTGATAATCATCTTTTTCTAAAATCTTCTTTATGATTCTAATATGCTCATCTTCATTTTGTGGTTTCTTTATGCGAGCTATAGTTTCCGTAAGTACTAAACAGAGAGGGTATCTACTCAGTGCGTCAGCATGTTTCATACGTGTTCCTGGTCTGTGTTCAATCTTATAGTCAAATTCCTCTAAAAGTAAAGCCCAACGAGCAACTCTGGGAGGTAGGTCCTTTTTCTGAAGTGTCATTGTAAGAGCAGAACAATCAGTTACTATTTTAAAATGTATACCCAGAAGATAGACTCTAAATTTCTTTAATGCGGTAACAATGGCCAGAACTTCGAGGTGATAACTGTGGTATTTTCTTTCTGCCGGAGTCGTCTTCTTACTCATATAATGTATAGGATGAAATTGATTATCTTTAGGACTTCTTTGAAGGAGAACTGCTCCATAGCCATCAGCGCTGGCATCTGTGTGTAACTCCGTCTCTAAATCCGGATTGTATATTCGGAGGACTGGAGACCTGCATAATATTTGTTTCAATTCGATAAATGCCTTTTCACACTTCTCATCGAAATTAAACTCAACGTCTTTCTTCAATAAATCCGTCATCGGCTTTGCAATCAGTGAATAATCTTTAACGAATTTTCGAAAATAACCTGTTAATCCTAGAAATGACTGAATAGCTTTGATATTTTTAGGTTTATTAAAATTCGCTACAGCCTTAATCTTCTCTGGAGAGGGTTGGACCTCGTTATCACAAATAATGTAGCCAAGATATTGAATTTTTCTCTTTAAAAAATGGCATTTCTTCCAGTTGAATTCTAGACCGAATTCTTCAGCTCTTTCAAGTACTTTCTCTAATTTACTTATTCCTTCTTCTTCAGTCTTTGATGGTATTATTAAATCATCTAAATAAGTCAGTAAAGTGCCATTCATAATTAAATCGTTAAAGATGTCATTTATGAATCTCTGAAAAACGGACGGGGCGGTACAAAGACCAAAAGGCATTTTTAAAAATTCATACTGTGCTTGAGGCGTAACAAATGATGTATACTTCTGACTCTGTTCATTAACTCTTACGTGTAGGAAACCATTTTTTAAATCAAGAGAGGTGAAAAACTTTGCCTCCTTCAATTTGTCTATTTGATCTTCTATTATTGGCAGCGGATATCTTTCTTTAATTACTTTTTTATTTAATCTTCTGAAATCTATGCACATTCTTCGTGATCCATCTTTTTTATCAGCTAGTACTATGGGACTGGCGAAGTCAGATTTGCTTGGCTTTATTATTCCCTTATTTAACCATTCTTCTACCTGTGCATTTACTACAGACATTTCCAAAGGTGATAAGCGACGAGGATTTTGGAAAACTGGATTTTCGTCAGTTAGTATTATTCTTAACTCAACGTTACTTTCTTTCTTCTTTTCATCAGGTTTGTATTCTTCACACATTTTCCGAATCTTTTCAGTATACTTAGAGTCTTCTATGTCATATTCGTGTTGATCTTCTTTCTTCTCCATTAACATAGTTAAATGCATAATTTTTTCCATGCGCACTCCTTCAGGAGTAAAACAGACTTCAAAATCTTTCAGGATTGGGTTTCCGACGAGTATAGTAACAGGTATCTCATTATCTTCGACAACATGAAAGCTGATATCTGTATAGTAGTTATCAATTTGTACTTTGGCTGTAAATATTCCTTGTGTGAAAACTTTATTTTCCGCTATCCCGGTTATACACGTTGACTCCATCTTATAATCTTTTGTTTTTTCTTTAATCTTCGCAAATTCGGATTTAGTTATTAGGTTAATATCGCTTCCGGTATCTATCAGTGTAATGAAGTCTTGCCCATGAATCTTAAGCTTTTTATAAGGAACTTTCTCTTCTTCGTTTTTAATTTGAATATTTAATGTTTTCTTAGATTTTAAACACTCAGTGGATTTATGGCCAAATTCGTTGCATTTAAAACATTTAATTCCCTTGGTACAAGTGGGTGCTTGATGATCTGTTTCACCACAGTTATAGCATCTCTTTCCATTATTCGTTTTGCGATTTGAATGATTCCCAGACGGATGACTAGATTGAGTGGCTTTTCCTGGTATCTTCTTTCTAAATTCACTGTATGTGTCCAGCTTCTTGCGAAAATCCTTCAGGTCTGAAGCACCATACAAAATAATTTTATTCGATTCTAAATCACGGATACCATCTATAACGTATTCTATCAAGGCAGCATCTTCCACCTTGCCATGTAAAGCCAATTCCTTCATGGTAAGGAAATATTGTTGGTAAGTTTCATCGCTCTTCATTTTACGCGAGGCAAGCTTCTTATGGATAATCGCGCTATTGATCTTGGGTCCAAATTCTTCTTTGAGTGCTTTCTTTAATGTTTCATAATCCTTCACTCTCCCGTCTGATCGTAAAAATAGCTTGGCGGTTCCCTCCAACAACCTTTTTGCATAAACTAGTTTCTCGACTTTGGTCCATTTCATTATTTGGGCGGTGTCTTCAAATTCATCTAAGAAAGTCTCGATTGGGTATGAATCATCGCCAGTAAACAAATTCATTGACTTCTCTAAATCTTTAAAAGAAATTTGTACTTCGAAATCCTGTTCTGCATCTTCAAATTCCTTTTCATCCTTCTTTGGCGGCATCTTGATTCTTTAAAAGTCTTCGAATTTCGTATTTTAAACTTAGTGCAATATGATGGCTTACTTCGATTCATAAATCTTCATCTTCAATCTTCAAAGAATAAATAAATTGAAATGTCTACCATTTTTGGTAGAACATTTCTACGCTGGTATCATTTTCTACCATGTCGATAAAACAGTCTGAGTTTATTCTACTCGTTCTTGACTATGTTCACTCCAGTCGGATCGATAAACAGCTTCTAATGGCGGAATTTTGGCGTCTTTCGTAGCATGAGGTTGTAGTCAAAAACGTTTAAAGTCTTCGATTTACCTGGGATTTTGTGTTTATCCCGGACGAGCCCCCATAAAGATGTAGGAAAACTCACGAAAATCAGGCAAATCCGCAATCTTGCTCAAAAAAAACTTTTATTATTCACCTTTTATAGCTTCGTAACAATCTTTTCGTCTGACACCTCAAAAGAACAAACTTCACTCTCGTCTTAGCTACTTCATTGACATTTAGTGTGGCCACTATCATGCTACTAACCGAACCAATAAAATTACGTAGTAGTAAACTCAAAAAAACAAAAAATCTTAATAAATTAGTAATCTATTCCACATATAATAATAATAGTATATATGTTAGTTCATGTCTAAATATAATTGGATCTGAGATGGTTCCTACTAAATCTAAAATTTGTTGTTTCAGTAAATGTTGAAAGAAACTATATGTTAATATAACAATCTATACATATAATAAATCTGTAGAAAAGTCATTTTTGTACATTGAAGAAATTGAAACAAAAAATAGCCAGCGTGTGAAAAGATAAGTAACAGAACCCATTTCCATCATTTTTGAAATTTTTGTCTGTTTGTCTGTTTGTCTGTTTGTCTGTTTGTCTGTTTGTTTGTGCGCACATCACGTAAAATCTACGAATTCAATGCTGACAATGTTTATATACAAAAATTATACGCAACTTGAGGTTTAACTTAGTTTTTGTTTCATCGAAATCGGTTCACTCTATCAAAAGATATGATTAATTTAGTGAGTTCAAGAAGTAAAATATTACGTTACGCAATTAAGTATAGTACTTGCAACGACATCTTAAGACTAAAAATAGAACTAATGTTGATAGTTGAAATCTAAATCCGATAGATGGCGTTGTGCAAATGACGTCATTTTCTGAATCGCGGTGTTAAGATTTTCCGCGCGAGGATGACGTCCACCGTGTTTACTAGGCAAATTGGGTTTCGTTAGGTGTCTTAAAAGTTCTTGCGTGTGTCGTAAAAGTTCTTTGGTTGCTTGGTTTATCGATTTTCTAAATTGGTCGAAAAAAAAGTATTTGCTTATCTTATTGGTTTCGTTTGGTCAACTTTGGTCATTGGTTTGAAGTACGAAGTTAAGATTGTATTTGATTTACTTCGTAGTTTGAATCCAATAGTGCCAATCGTTATACAGTAAGTTAGTGTTGCCAATTCGTTGAGTCACGACCACGAACAGACGATACGTTGTCACACTAGACTGTTCGACGCACCGTTCTTTTAAGTTTGTAGGCTATTCAGTCATAAGTGTTGTTAGTTTTGTTTATTGCTTTAATTTTCCTTGAAAATGCCTCAAAGAAAAAAAACTAACCTTTCGCTGCGTAGCCGAAATGCGAAAAGGATGAGACTTTGTAGGTCTCAGGAATCGGAAGAAGATCGTGAAGCACGGTTATCTGCTAACCGAGAGCACATCGCTCTTTCACGTGAATCGGAAACGTTCACCGAAAGGGAGTCACGTTTAAGTTCACAAAGAACACGGACCGCGACTTTGCGGTCTCAAGAGAGTATCCAGGAACGCGAAGACCGGCTGTCTGCTGATCGGGAGCGCCACTCTCTCTCACGTGAGTCAGAGACATTCACAGAAAGGGAGTCGCGCTTAAGTTCGCAAAGAACTCGGACCGCGACTTTGCGTTCTCAAGAGAATATCCAGGAACGCGAAGTTCGGCTGTCTGCTGATCGGGAGCGCCACTCTCTCTCACGTGAGTCAGAGACATTCACAGAAAGGGAGTCGCGCTTAAGTTCGCAAAGAACTCGGACCGCGACTTTGCGTTCTCAAGAGAATATCCAGGAACGCGAAGTTCGGCTGTCTGCTGATCGGGAGCGCCAGTCTCTCTCACGCGAGTCAGAGACTTTCACAGAAAGGGAGTCGCGCTTAAGTTCGCAAAGAACTCGGACCGCGACTTTGCGTTCTCAAGAGAGTATCGAGGAACGCCAAGCACGTCTGTCATCTGACCGAGAGCGACACGCTCTCTCGCGCGAGTCTGAATCTCTCTCCCAAAGAGAAGAACGATTAGAAATAGCTAGACATAACTATGTAGGTGTACAAAGAAACAATGAAAGTTATCTTGCATCTGAAAGGGAAAGAATAGATGAACTAAGACGAGCAGAAACAGCAGAACAACGTCAATCTCGCCTAGAAATAGAACGAGCTCGATACCATATGAATAGAGAAACAAATAGCGGAGCTGATGAGTCCATGGAAAATGACGATGCAAATATTTTATTACCTTGGGACAATAGGGAAAAATCAGGGTTCACATATTCGTCTAGAATTAATTATGCTGGCTTTACTTTCGTGGGTGACATGAGAGAAATTTGTAATTTTTGTCATGCTTTGAAATGGAGGAAAGAGACAGATGGAATGTGCTGCTCAAATGGAAAAATTGTTCTTCCAAATTTCCAAGATCCACCACACTTACTTATAAGTCTCCTGAATGGCGATCATCCCCAGTCGAACCGTTTTTTGGATAATATTCGTTTATATAACAGTGCTTTCCAAATGACTTCCTTTGGGGCAAAACAAATAACGGAAGGACCGTTCATGCCAACCTTCAAAGTACAAGGTCAAGTTTATCACCTTATTGGATCTTTGCTGCCAGAAAATGAACCCAAATTTCTCCAAATTTATTTTGTATCCGATTACACGCAACAGCTCAATGTTAGAAATCACAATTTTCCCCAGCTCAATGCTGAGCTTTTGGGTCAACTTCAAGAATTGCTGCATCGCGTTAACCAGTACGTTCGTGAATTCAAAGCTGCATTGGAGTCAATTCCACAAGGCAGCAATGATTTCAAAATTGTTATAAGTGCCGATAGACGTCCTGTGGGTGAACACCGTGGAAGACACAATGCACCCGTCGCAGATGAAGTTGCAGTTGTTTTAGTCGACCAGGAGTGTGAGAGACGTGATATCGTGTTGCGTACACGCGACGATCGCCTTCAACGCATTTTGGAAACCCACCGAGCTTACGACGCCCTGCAATATCCACTAATCTATTGTCATGGTGAAGATGGGTACAATTTTGGGCTGTACCAAGTGAACCCTACTACGAGAGTCACTAATTATCAAAAAAAAATATCTGCTCAACAATACTATTCCTACCTTTTACAAATAAGGCAAAACAGTTTCGTATATTTGCAACGATTTCGTGGTTTGTTCAGCCAATTTATTGTGGACATGTACGCAAAAATAGAAACTGAACGTTTAGTGTATATTCGCACTAACCAGCGACGGTTACGCGCTGAAGAATACGTGCACTTGCGGGACGCCATGCAATCAGATAATAACGTCGAAAACTTGGGTCGATTGGTTATTTTGCCATCCAGTTTCACAGGCGGTCCGCGGTATATGCACGAACGAACGCAAGATGCTTTTTGTTACGTCCGTAAATACGGCCGGCCGGACCTTTTTATAACATTTACAACAAATCCAAAGTGGACGGAGATTTGCCAGGCACTTCTCACAGGACAGGCGTCATACGACAGACATGACATTATTGCTAGGATTTTTCATTTAAAACTCAAAGTCTTGATTAATCTACTTACAAAGGAGAAAGTTTTCGGTTCAACTCTTTGTTTTATGTATAGCGTCGAGTGGCAAAAGCGTGGTTTACCCCACGCGCACATTCTTCTGTGGCTGGAAGAAAAAATTCGTCCCGATGCTATAGACAGTGTCATAAGTGCAGAATTTCCGGACTATAATGCAGATCCGATTTTGCATGACATAGTAAAAACACATATGGTTCACGGGCCATGTGGCCTCTTAAACAGGGAATCACCGTGCATGAAAGATGGTCAATGCTCAAAAAAATACCCCAGAGCACTGAAAGAACTAACTATGGCTGGGGAAAATGGGTATCCGCAATACCGGCGAAGATCACCGTCACAAGGTGGTTTCACAGCTACTGTCAGATTCCGTGGACAAGAAATAATTCTAAATAATAGTTGGGTGGTACCGTATTCTCCAGTTTTGTCAAACGCTTTTCAAGCACACATTAATGTTGAAATTTGTAATAGCGTCGAATCTATAAAATATATATGTAAATATGTTAATAAAGGTAGTGATCAAGCCATGATAGCACTAAGAAATAACAACCAATTTGATGAAGTGACAAGGTATCAATCTGGCCGATACATAAGCTCTTCGGAGGCAGTTTGGCGCATTTTGAGTTTCCCTATTCATGAAAGGTATCCGCCAGTCATCCATCTTGACGTGCACCTGGAAGGCGGGCAGCGAGTTTACTTTCAGCCAGAAAATGTGGCAGAAAGAATGAACAACCCAAGACAAACCACCTTGCTCGCATTCTTTCGCCTTTGCGAAAGAGACAATTTCGCTAAGTCTCTGTTGTACAATGAAGTGCCACATTATTATACTTATAACAAGCAGCAAGGTGTTTTTAATCGCAGGAGACGTGGAACTGCTGTAGAAGGCGAGTCCGGCATTTTTAAAGAACACGTGATTGGAAGAGTATACACGGTGCACCCAAATAATGCAGAGTGTTATTATTTACGCCTTCTTCTTCACACAGTGCGAGGACCTACTTCTTTTGCTGAGCTCCGCAAAGTGGACGATATAGAATATCCCACATTTCAAGCTGCTTGCCGCGCACGGCATTTATTAGATGGCGATCAGCATTGGGATGATGCTTTAGCCGAAGCATGCGTCAGTGATAGTCCACATCGTTTGCGCCATTTATTTGCCATTTTGTTGACATTTTGTGGCCTATCGGACGCTGGGCAGTTGTGGCAAAAATATAAAGACGCGTTTGCCGAAGATTTTTTGAGACAGCAAAATATAAATAGTGAAACTTCTGACCAAGTACGTGAAAGCTGCCATAATAGGGCTTTGCTGGCTATACAAGATATAGTTACAAGTATAGGAGGGAACCCCCTCAGTCAATACGGCTTGCCGACACCGACAGTTGGTGGGGAACGAATTAATAGGGAGTATACATCTGAAATAAATTACAACCCCGAAGAGTTAGCAGAAATATTGCGAAATGGCTGTTCAAATTTGACGTCAGAACAACGTCAAATCTTTGATAGAGTATGCTGTAGTGTAGAACATTCATTAGGAGAAATGCTGTTTTTAGATGCACCTGGTGGAACAGGTAAAACTTTCCTCACTAAAGTTATCTTGGCTCAAATAAGGAGCCAAAACAAAATTGCCCTTGCCGTCGCTTCCTCAGGAATAGCTGCCACTTTATTACCAGGAGGAAAAACTGCACATACAACATTTAAAATACCAATCGACTTGGACCGCACAGAAAACCCTGTTTGCAACGTGTCTCGCAATAGTGATAAAGCAAGGGTTTTACGCGATTGCGCCCTTATCGTTTGGGACGAGTGTACGATGGCAAATCGTAAAGCTGTGGAAGCTGTAGATAGAACGTTGCGAGATATAAGACAAAATGACCGACCGATGGGAGGCTTAACGGTGCTATTCTGTGGAGACTTCAGGCAGACACTCCCTATAATACCCAGAGGAACGAGGGCCGATGAAATAGGTGCCTGTTTAAAGAGCTCTATTTTATGGCGTAGTGTCATATTAACTAATTTGAGCTTTAATATGCGAGCATATTTGGGAGGTGACGCAAACGCGCAGGTTTTCTCAAATTTACTACTTCAAATTGGTAACGGCACATACCCGACTCAAGAAGGAGGTAAAGTAACTTTAGTCGAAAGCCTGTGTTCTTCTGTTGCCTCACAGCAGGAACTCATTTCCTCTGTATACGGAGATCCATCAGAGATCTCGAACCATGACGCTGCTTGGCTATGCCAACGAGCTATTTTGGCACCTCGCAACGACCAAGCAGCAGCAATAAATTCTCAAATATTGGTACATGTTTCTGGAGAAAGTAGGGAATATTTATCTATTAACACGGTTTTAGAAGAAGGAGATGCCACCCACTATCCAGTAGAGTTTTTAGACTCTCTAAATACACCAGGTCTTCCAGCACACAAAATTTATTTAAAAGTCGGAGTACCAATCATTCTACTCAGAAATTTAAGCCCACCAAAACTATGCAATGGAACTCGGTTGAGAGTAACAAATCTCCAACGAAATGTCATCGAAGCCGAAATCTTAACAGGTTGCGGCTCCGGTGATGTTGTTTTCATTCCCAGGATACCCATTATCCCCAATAATTTTCCGTTTACTTTCAAACGTGTGCAATTTCCTGTAAGCCTCTGTTACGCTATGACTATTAATAAAGCCCAAGGCCAGACGTTATCCGTTGCGGGTGTAGACCTTACTTTTGATTGTTTTTCACACGGCCAACTCTATGTTTCTCTATCACGTGTTAGCAACCCAAACAACCTTTTTGTATATGCTCCGGGTAATTCCACCGCTAACATAGTATATAGAGAAGCATTAACGTAATCAACTATACCAAAGTCAGGACTCTTATCTAAATCATCAAAAAGGTGATATACTCTTATCTAAACGACGTTGTTTTGCTCTCGACAACCACGCGAACGAAGTCGCGGGCACAGCTAGTCAATAATAATATAATTTAATGTGTTAAGAATTATAAATATTTGCGGTTTTGGGTTATTAAAGCTTTATTATAAGGAAAACGAATAAAGGACATTTCCTCACAAAATATACTAAAAATACTCTCAGGTCCATCTTGAGGCGTTCACCCTAAACATTTATTTATTTAAAAACTCTTACAATATTTTAACAGGATTCATTCCCAAAACAACATTGCAAGCTTATTACGACTATACGACATCGATTAGTATTATCAAAGTATACCAACGTAATACGTAGTACTTTAACCAGGTACATAAATTTAATTGGGGTAACTGTGCAGATATTAATGCCATATTTGTCTTACAAAAACGTGCCGTACGAGCCATTTATAAATTAGGCCCTCGAGTTTCTCTCCGCTCCAAATTTAAAGAGATAAATATTCTGACTGTATCTTCACAATATATATACGAAAATTTAATTTATGTTCAAAGAAATTTAGCAAAGTTTCCTAAACTCAGTGATGTTCATTCGGTAAATACCAGAAACAAACATAATCTTTGTGTTCACGTCACTCGTCTCCACAGAGTAGGCAACTCGTTCATGGGACAATGTATACGCTTCTACAACAAACTCCCTATTGCTATTAGAAATTTGCCATTACGGAAATTTAAGAATACCATTAAATCTAAGTTATCCGCAAAGGGGTATTATACCATAGCAGAATATATTGATGATCAAACCGCCTGGGATTGAGCTGCCCATTCTGCACATGCTGTTTATTTTGAATGTTTAAATTTATGTTGATGTGACGATAATTTATAGTTAAATTTACATTACATATTTAAAGAAATATATTTTAATTTGTTGCTATTGTTGACATTTTTTAAATTATTATAGTTGTGACATAATTGTAATTATCGCTTTTGTATATGTCTTTTAAATTTAAGAATATTGTCTGGACTTTAAAAGAGACTGTGATCCCTGAGTTTGTTTCGTCCTTTCTTCTCAGGGCTAGTCCAGTTAGGAAAGGCCGAACTCATCTGCTCAAAAAAAGTTTTACTTGCAAAAGTGTTCATGTAACCTAATTGCAGAATAAATGATTTGATTTGATTTGATTTGATTAAAATTTCAGCGATAACGCAACTTTGCGCTATTTCTGTGAATTTCGGCAAGCTACAGTTATAAATATAAATTTTAGTATTGATTACGTTTATAATGCGTATTGCGCGTGATAAAGGGGCGAATTTCATCAAGTTAGTCCTCGCCACTGGGACGCTGAGTGCGGCTGGGCGACGACGAGCACCCACGCATCCGCTCGGAGCTCACAGCTGCAGGCACGCCAGCACGTCCGGGTGGTGCAGCCGACCGCGCAGCACGCGCCACACGTAACACGCTAGCGCAACGTCGCGCCTCACAACCAACTTAAAATAACCCACCATGCCCAACACGAACAAACTAGGGTACATCAGTGGGTACAACGGGTAAACACCATATTCTTTAAAATACAAAAATCGCGCGAACTTGTTCTGTATTTTTTCCACCATAAGGCTATATTTCGCTTCATGGGGATTCCAAACCAACGATGTCGATTCAAGATGACTCCGAACGAGTGCGTTGTATAACATTCTCAATACTCCTGTGTTTTTAAAATCTTTGCAATTTCTAAGAATGAACCCTAAATTCTTAAACGCCTTGCCGCAGATGTTGACAATGTGCTTACGGAACGTCAGCTCTGGTACCATTTCCACTCCCAAGTCACGGGTCCCACCCAACCGTGGCATCAACTCATCCGTCAGTTTGTATGTGTAGTGCAACGGAGTCTTTGCACGAGTGTAACTGATTACTCCGCACTTAGCAGTGTTGAAATGAAGCTTATTAGTATTGCTCCATTGCACTATCCGATTTATATCCCCTTGTAACCGTTCCGCGTCTGATGCGTCCGCTATTGCTAGATAGACCTTAAGGTCATCCGCAAACAACAGACACTCGGCGTGATGTATTACTGATGGCAGATCGTTAATCATTAAAATAAATTCCAACGGTCCCAGGTTCGACCCCTGACTTATTAGCCTGCCTGAAAAAGTAAAATTCTGTCGCGATTTATAACCTGCGTACTCTACGTACTGTCTGCGTTCACCAAGGTAGCTCGCGAAGAATTCGAGCAGCTGCGAAGCGAAACCTAGTGACGCCATTTTCGACAATAATACGTCATTATTGACGACATCAAAAGCCTTCCGGAAGTCAAAATACGCGCAATCTACCTGTCTTCCAGCATCAATGACTGGTGTAAGATACGTCATAAAAGATAATAAGTTGCTCCCTGTACTTCGCCCCGGACGGAAACCGTGCTGCGCATCACTCAGGTGACAGCTTATTTGCGCATAAATACTTGCGTGTAATGCTGATTCAAATACTTTAGCGAACGCAGACAGCACTGCCACCGGCCTGTACCCACTGACGTCATCCTTATCACTGCCCTTCGGAACTGGAATTACTCTTGTGACTTTCCACTTTACATTTATTTAATAAGAAATGTATTGGATTATGGCTGCCTATTGTACCATAATAGTGCAAAGAAGCCCTTATCTAAATTGGACAAAACTCAAAACAAGGCTGTTACGTTGGAACAACATCGTATAACTAATTCTAAACATATTTCAAAAAATAAACCTGTAAAAATATAAATGTTGGAAAACGCCATACAAAATTAACATACTAATACGTAAACATAACGATTATCTGTTGGATACGATTTCTAATCCACGCACCATTATGGGTGACTGAGGAACCCTTTCCTGTTTGGCCTGACACGTACTTGTTATAACATACATATGCTCATATTACTATTATTTTCTCTGTTTAGGTTTAATTGTCTTTCGGTTAATAGGATGATTATATTGTTTAGCAATAATAGTGTTAGAATGTATGTTGGTAAAAAGACAGTATATATTGTTTTGTAAATTTGAATTTGTATAAAAAAAATAGTGCATAAATAAAAAATAATAATTGCATAAGTTGATAAAAAATGCTATGCAATAGCATTGTAGGCATGACATTGTAGGTAAAATGCAACAATTAATTTACAATATATTATCATTTGATGTTAAATATGTTTTATTTATTATAATTATATTCAATCAAAACATCTAAAAGATACCCAAACGTGGCAGTTTTGAAACATGAAGTAAAGGGATAGTGATGGATGACTTTTAATTTTTACTGAAGGTTCAAAAACTGATAATGACTATGGGGCTACTCATGTTGATGGATGTCATGGAACATCAGCCATGTTTAAAATTGACGATTGTGTGCCCAGTATGACACTGGAACTAATTGCGATTTCAAAGGGTCTGAGCGAAGCTATTTCTGCAAATAGCGACTGAATAGATATTTTAACCGATAATCAACCACTTTGCAGCATATGACTCGATGTGCCTATGGTGTCAGAGGTGCATCGATGGCTTATGTACCTAGTGCTAAGCATATTTATGAATAAATACTATTTGATAAGTCTTTGTAATTGCAATGGATGCCTTCATGTTAGTCATCGGGGGTTACGAGCAAGCTGATTGGTTAGCTAAACTAGCATGTACCTACAGGTGGAATGAATTATGTAATTAAAAGGTCCCTGAGTATTTAGTCACATCATCATCAAAATTTTAAAAAGTATTTTAATAAAAGAAGTAAGAAAATGAGACATTTGGCATAAGAGCATTCAACACATCAAAACGTATTAATATTTTATATTTAATCTTTCGTTACCAGTAATTTGGCCAATATTTGAGCACATATAGTTTTTACCTTTGTTGTAAGTAGATGCTCCTACTATGTTGTACCCACTGAGGCTGTTGTTTTTTTTTTAAATTAGCATAAGTTCTAATTTTTAATCACTATAATTTGCATCAGTCCTCTAACATGGTGTATAGTATATTAGTGGCAGCACCTTACCCCATATCAGGTTTATTATATTAAAACATTAAAACTATGTAAACATTGGCGATTTGAAAGGAGTGGCCGCGAGTTTTTATTGCCATGTTCTTCTCTCCGGCTCTACCTATTGTTTGCGAACATGGCATAAATGTACATGTAGAATCTTGACCTGTCACAAGAGATGTATTGCATCCTAAGTGAATAAAGAATTTTGAATTTGAATTTGAATTTGAACATGTGTCTGCTAAGATACCCGATAAGATATCCGATGCTAAGATAGTGATTGGCACATTGATCCATTGGAAAAGTGTTGAGCCCTCATTAAAAAGTTGATACGCTGAATTGTGATAGTTGCGGAGTTGTAGACGATGTTCAACACTTGATGATCGTGTCAAATATTATTATCAAAGGAACTCGTTGATGTGCAAATATACTTTGAATAAATACGATTAGGGCCTCTTTATAACGATTCTCAATAACTATTTGTAAACCCTCGTGACTTAGTTTCAGATTTTTTTTATCATTGTATCACAACATGGCGACTAGCGGCCATCGCAAACTGGGTGACTGTTTGTCGTTGTTTCTTCGGGCGTCTCTGACGCCTAGTGTGCGGAGCTTAGAGGAAATTATATGAAACTAGCTGATGCCCGCGGCTCCGCTCGCATCCTAGGGATATAAAAAATAGATGTTGGCCGATTCTCAAACCTACCCGATGTGCACACAAAATTTCATACAAATCGGTCCAGCCGTTTCGGAGGAGTATGGGAACGAACATTGTGACACGAGAATTTTATATATAAGACGAGAATTTTATATATATAAGACTAGTTGACCCAACGAACTTCATACCGTCCAGCTTTAAAATTCCAGAACTTGATCGCAGCGCCACGTACCGGGTCCAATTGCGAATCTAAGCCATTCCCAGATCCCCTTGAACACAAACAAAAAATTTCATCAAAATCGGTAAAGTCGTTTGAGAGAAGTTCAGTGACATACACACTCACAGAAGAATTATATATATAAAGACTAGTTGACCCAGCGAACTTCGTACCGCCCAACTTTAAAATTCCAGAACCTGATCGCAGCGCCACCTACCGGGTCCAATTGCGAATCTAAACCATTCCCAGATCCCCTTGAACACACACAAAAAATTTCATCAAAATCGGTCCAGTCGTTTGAGAGAAGTTCAGTGACATACACATTCACACAAGAATTATATATATAAAGATTTGTCGGCCGCAGCCTGTCGTCGCGTCAAGTCATCGAGCTGTTAGGCGATTCACACACTGGCGACGCGAGCACGCGCGTAAAATCTGCTACTCGGCGCTACGCGACGGGGCGCGGTGCAGTGTGTGAATCGCCTTACTGTTGCGTGTCGCCTAGTGTGTGCGTAGTGTAAAGCTTCGTAAACGTGACAACCCTAATAATTAATATCCTGAGATAATAACTTTATTTTCATGCCTATGTACTAGATGTGCAGTAGATGAACCTAATACCCTATTGTACGTGGAGTGATACCTCGGCTGCTCCGAATCAAAACCCAATAAATGCTTTTTATCAAATTTTAAAACATAGTACGGACTAGTCTTAATTAGTGTTAATGTAAAAAAACCACTGATTACGCAATGAGTACCTCTTACCAAGTTTAAAAATGAACAAACTCAATTTTAGCATTTTTGAATATTAATTTGATATTGATTTGATTTAAAATGTTTAGATGTTCGGGTTTTCATTTCAGGCAGTCGACTTTGCGGCCGTGTGAACGAGATAGTTGTAGCTCTAAGGGTGTACATGAATAAGAAGTGAATCGGGGACTAAGTTTTTATTTATACACAGTGAAGATACTATTAATATTTTATCTTAACATACAAAGTGCTTGCTATACATTTTGTATAAACTATAAAATATATATTATCTTAACCATGTGTGATAGTTCATACAAAATGTACAGCGAGCGATATTGTATGTTAACATAAAATATTAAAGTATCTTCGCTGTGTGACGCCCTTTATTGGAACTTTTTGTAAGCCTGGAAAGATCTACTTGAAATAAAAACTTTTGATTTTGACTGCAATGCTGTAAAAAAAACACGGAATTATATTATTGCAAGATTCAAATATTTATTACATCTCTCCTAGAGCTAAGGTCAGAACACCAAATGTCTCCCTACGCCTTGTGGAATACGATAACCGTTTCGGGTATCGTATAACCGTTCCGGATATCGTATTCCTTCAAGAAAAAGAGAGGATCCTACGATCAGGCGAGGTGATTATGCCTGGCGGGCCACTGCCCAACAGTTGATGTTGGGATGACACGACAGGATTCACGATAGAGAATTTCTCTATCGTGATTCAGGATTAGTAGTTACTCCGTATAGTTCATTCCTTGTTACCTTCGTAGTTCAGTGTTCCTTCAGTAGATAGCGGTGTTGTATATTTTTGCTTGCGTTGTTTGTGGAAGTCGCCACATCAAACATTAGAGTTTTTCAGGTTAATAACTAGGACTATAACTAGACATAAAATATAACTAGATATAAAATATTTAGAAAATGCTGTTGTTGTAATCAGCAGGTCAACTACTAGACCAGCCATCCAGGGTGACCTGGGCAACACCTTGCACCGCGTACAGGTAAGAAACGGGAGACAGGGATGAATAAAATAGCTACCAAGAGTTTGGAACTCTTGGTAGCTATTTTAAGAACCCTATGGGTTCTGACCGGATTGACGAAGGTAATGATAACTTTACGAGCCACGACCACTATATCTGACAAATCCTCCGCTGCGACCAGGACGGCCAGGTTTACCAGGTGCACCACCATCACCAGGGCGGCCACCACTCTTACCACCAGGACGGCCAGGGCGACCGGGACGGCCACCACCCTTACCACCAGGGCGGCCACCACCCTTACCACCAGGGCGGCCACCACCCTTACCACCAGGACGGCCAGGGCGACCGGGACGGCCACCACCCTTACCACCAGGACGGCCAGGGCGACCGGGACGGCCACCACCCTTACCACCAGGACGGCCAGGGCGACCGGGACGGCCACCACCCCAATCAGACTCTTCAGACGACCATCCATAACCAGGACGGCCTGGGCGACCTGGCCGGCCACTATCCAAACCACCGCCAGGACGTCCGGGGCGACCAGGACGGCCACCACCCCAATCAGACTCTTCAGACGACCATCCATAACCAGGACGGCCTGGGCGAACTGGCCGGCCACTATCCCAACCACCACCAGGACGTCCGGGGCGACCAGGACGGCCACTACCCCAATCAGAATCTTCAGATGAACTCGAACTCGAACTTGAACTCGAACTACCACCACCTCCACCACCACCACCTCCCCCTCCGCCACCACCCCCTCCGCCACCACCCCCTCTGCCACCACCCCCTCCGCCACCACCCCCTCCGCCGCCTCCACCACGCCTGACACCAAATCCCAGACCTACAAAAAAGAAAACAAAAATTAATAAAAGTATACTACTGTAAGCAGTAACAAGATCGAGTGAAGTCCGCCGATGTTCTGTACCTATGTTCACGTTGTGTGACGTCATTCGAACGAGACTATAAATTGAGCAGTATCGTAAGGCTTGTTCTCTTTTGTCTCGGGACCTCGTGGTGTGCGGTTAGGTACTCTCTGTGTAATGTATCACGTAATGTATTGTTGTGAAACTAACTTTTATATTGTGATTATGTTTAGAGCTAAATAAACTCATACAGTTTCATGTTCTGTGTAAAATTAAATTGTTTCTATTTTAAATCAATAATTTGGTTATTGATTACATCAGAAGTGGGATCGATCTACGCTCACAAATTATTAATTTTCAATATTTGGGAAACAATCAACTACCGACATTTTGTTAGATATTTTCATTTCATTTGCCTATTTTCGTACTTTATTATCTAGATGTGTCTTTCGATAGAGAGCATTGACAAATGCACAATAGATCGCACTGTCGTATAGAACCAAAGTGCTACCGTATGTGCCGTGGTTCTACTCTACGGACGCAGTGATTCACCGCAGAGGTCCCGAGAACGATAAACGCGATCGTTCGTTAAGAAAAAAAGGCATTGAACACTATTAGTGCTAATTTGAACGCTATCGAAATTCAGTGTTCGTTGTGATTTTTATTAAGGGAATCCGACTTTTGTGATATTTTCATCCGCTCAAGTCGATAATTACGTAAAGTTTTGGTATTAAGTAACTACCGAAAACAATGATAAAAAAGAGTGGAAATTTATTTAACAAAGTCGAAACATAGCAAATATAAAAATCGTAAAGGAAGTGACGACTTCTATATTTGGTTTTTAGTGGCAATTGTAAACGGTTTTAAAACGTTTTAGTATTTTGGAATACTGATAAACGTTCGGTACTTTATTAAAATAAAATAATGATTCAAAAAAAAAAGAAACTTCTTTGATCCATCTTTAGTGGACTCCAAACTGGAACTTCATATTTTAAATGTAATCTTATTGATTTTACACAACATCAACAACAAATTGTAAATGTTAAAGAAAGATCTCTTATGATAAAGCGAAACATATCGTATGTTTGTTAATTATGTTTTAATATTTATCGAAATGAGAAAAGTATTGATACCGGTAAAGACTGCATGTCTATCGATCTTATTAGTACCTCTACTTAGGCATGCTATTCTTAATGTTATAGAAACATTATGAAGAGTTTTAAATATCCTCACTAGTGTCAGGTATTAAATGAACTTTTATGCGAGACAACATTATGTTATGTTGTTTGTGAAACAATAATGATTAATGGTCAGGTTAGACCGAGCTAAAATAAGGTTTAAGCACTAGTCGATGTGAGAGTACCAATTAGTGTTCCAGAAAGATAATTTTCGTGCCTGACTGGCTATTACAGGTATTAAATTTTAAGATCATACACAAAATCATTGTAGCAAACTTGAGCGTAAAGGTGTGACATTCATATGGGATCCCGATTAATAAAATGTTCATAAGCACGTTACGACACGTACAATGGTCCACTTAAAGGACTAAGTGCGGAAACCACCCACATAACATAAAACATAGAAGCACGTTACGAGCCAGCTCAGGTTATCGTGATCTTTCTCTTCCTGACAGGGGTACTTATTGAAACGTCAGTACTAGTGATGGTTTCGACTGCTTTGTTGGGCCGACAGTCAGTGTATGTGACTACTGTTCAATATAGGTTCGATTTCTGGGTTGAACAAACAATAACTAATAATACTGTGTACTTCTAATTATAGATATGCTTGTCACGGCCCGAAGTTTAAAAGTTGTGGTCAAAGCTCCGTGACTCGAATGAGTACTAAGAGTCGACGGTCCTACGCCTGATCTCTTTCGGGTCATGTTGGGTGGCCGTCTCATCGGACCAAAGGCGAACACCTGTGTTAGACAAGTACTTGCGTGCTGTATGGTCTACTGTGTTTTTGGTTGGTCACCATTGGGACTGGCCGCCGTAGCAGAAAGGTTTAAATGGTAAGGTTTAACTATAGACTCGAGACGATGGACGATAAGTAGACGGTGGCCTATTACTGTAAGTGATTGAACGACACCTGTCGGACAAGCCCTAGTGCATACAATGACTTTGAGGGCAATCGGTCTGAACTTGAATTCACTGCGTGGGTATACTTGGACATGCTTCGGAGTTGCTTGACACCAATCGTCAAGCTGTAGACATAACCCAAAATTGGTGACCCGGTATCATATCCTGAGAGCTTTGCGATTATTGGGAATATCCTTAACCGAGTACCGTGAGACTTCTGTAACATTTTCTGGCATCCTCCGGGTCTTGCAACCTGAGAGATATGCGAAAGATAGTAACATTCTTGACGGTATCACTGCGTACATACTGAGGGCATTGTTATTTTTAAATATCCTAAAAGCTTTGCTTGCTAGTATCGCCTTCTAAAAGCTCTGTGATTATTCATGACGATAGTGAAGCATATTGGTGATGTAAAAGTAATACCGTATTCAAAACTAATGCAATGTTTCATGCTTTCCTTAGATGACAACTATGCGTTGAGAGGATAATCACGAGAGAGTCTCGTCACTGTGGAAGATGCAGTCCTTCAGTCTTCTCGCTGTCTACGCGAGCCAAGCGCGGGTGGTGACCTGGCGTCTGCTGCTGCCTGGTGAGGCCCAGACTTGCGGCCTACTCGCTGTTCCGTGAGGTGCAGACTTGCGACCTGCATGCCGCTCACGAGGTGTGTGTGGCAAACTATGGCGGATGATGGAGAGTATGAGGTATGTCATGTTGGAATGGACCCAAGGACAGGGTAACCAGCCCCAAACTCATGGTCTTCCTGAGATAATTTTAAGACCCATGGACAGGGTAACCAGCCCCAAACTCGTGGTCTTGTTGAGAGAGGTTTAAGACCCATGGACAGGGTAACCAGCCCCAAACTCGTGGTCTTGATGAGAGAGGTTTATGACCCATGGACAGGGTAACCAGCCCCAAACTCGTGGTCTTGATGAGAGAGGTTTATGACCCATGGACAGGGTAACCAGCCTCAAACTCGTGGTCTTGTTGAGAGAGGTTTAAGACCCATGGCCAGCCCCAAACTCGTGGTCTTGTTGAGAGAAGTTTAAGACCCATGGACAGGGTAACCAGTCCCAAACTCGTGGTCTTGTTAAGTTTAAGTTTAAATGTTTAAGACCCAGACACTTATGATAACTGTTCTTATGTTAATATGGTTCTTATGGTAACGGTAGACCTTCAAGCTGAAGTCTACTCTTGTGTTAGTACTAAACTTCTAGTTTCATTTTAAACTAGCTTTCCGCCCGCGGCTTTGCCCGCGTGGAATTCGTTTAAATCGCGCGACATGGTAGGGGTACAAAAGCAATCTTACTTGATTGATAAAAGGGAACTTCGAAATACTTTCGTCCCCTATTTCAAACCTTTCTATATCTGCCCAAAATCTACCTTTATTTTCGCGATTAAAAGTCATATGTCCTTTCTCAAGTTCAGTTCTATCTTCATACCAAATTTCATCAAAATCGGTTCAGTGGTTTATGCGTGAAAGCGTAACAGACAGACAGACAGAGTTACTTTCGCATTTATAATATTAGTAGGGATTACATCATCGGAAAGTAGAGATTTTATCAAACAGATAACACGACAATTTTTTTTAAAAAGTAGATATTTTGACGGGTGAATTTTCGATATTAAGTCAAGATAGGGTGAAAAAATAAGGGGTGCTGCTGGCTAGAAAACCTCCACGTGGTGCACCCTGGGCGCTGGCGATAGCACTGTTCCTCCTCATTTCCTCCGCGTTATCTGGAGGAGAGGATTATCGCCAGCGGCTAATATTCTAGCTGGAGAGGAAGCCATGTCATCGGCTCCTGGGCAAGGCCTGGTCCAGCGGGGCGGGCGTTTCCGCCGGTTCCCCTGCTGGCTCTTCGCTCTTCGGAGCATGGAGGAGGTTAACCTCGTTAAAAAACCGAAGGTGGGACCCTTCATGGGTCGGAGTTTCTCCCGCTGATAGCGGTGGAGAAAGGATGGCGGGCTCGGCGTGTACTTACACTACCACCGAGCAGGCAGGGGGACGTAGTCCTCTTGCCACCGTCGGCATAGCGTAATCCCGAGAGAAGTGCTGTGGTCAAGTCTCGTGGCTTTGATCGGGGACGTGGGTCTTGGCTTAACCGCCCGGACCGCGAGGAAGAAAACCTCTCTAAAAAATTACCCCGAATCCCAAGTTCTGGTGCGTGGCCAGGGGATGTATGGCTGATGGGAAGTTCAGTCGTAAGCGCACCCCAAGCCGAGGTACCTGCGGACCCCTCGGCTGGGTTAAAAATTTTCGCTTGCCCGGGTATTGGGGGATCTCTGCCCGGGTCGACTTTTATTTCTCCCCCACTCGTGGGACTATTATGGAAGATGTTAAATTGAATTTAAAAGTAAAAGGATCGATTAATCAAACGAAAACGGCAAGCACAATGGAAACTGATATGGAGAGAGGAAGGGCGAAGAAGGGCATCCTCAAGGGGAGCTCTACTTCGATAGTGGACCTAGTGTCCAAGGAGGCTGTGGTGGCACTCGGGCCGCCCACCTCGGTAGGGCTCCCAGTAGTCAAACGGACTGCTGGGAGCCGAAGAGGAAGAGGAGGAAGGTCTTCGGAGCGGATACGCTCCAAGTCGGCGGTGGCGGGCAGGAGCGATGATGCGCGCCCGGAGCCGATGGAGACGGAGATGCGGGCGGGCGATAGCCTCAAGCGTCTGCACTCAGAGGTGGACAGCGACGCAGAGACGCCAGTCGCGAAGGGTGTCCGCATTGACGGGTCGGCAGCCCCTGTCTCGCTGCCAACGGACTCCGTGTTCTCGAATGCGGAGTCCCGCAGGAGGAGGCGACTAGACAACGAAGTCGCAGCGGAGGAGGAGATCGCCGATCTCCTGCTTAAGATTCGGGAGCCGGTGGAGGGAGAACCCCCCAAAGCCCCCGTGTCCGTGCAGGAGAGGGCGAGCGCGGCGGTGGCCATCATAAACAAGGTGGCCATCAAATCCGTGAACTTAAAGGGCGTTTTTGTAAAAGCCCTTAAGGACTCCTCCTCCGCCCTGTCAGAGGTGGTGGGGAAACTATGCGGGGATATGGCGCGCCTCGACGAGGCCAACACCCGCCTGATTGCCCAGATGGCCGAGCTGAGTGCGCAGTTCGCCCAATTCCGGGCCCAGCGTGCTCAGCCGGTGGCCTCGGCCTTGCCTGGGTCATCTCAGCTGGAGGCCCCGGTCCCGCCCGGGCCGTCTAGGGCAGAGGCACCGGCCCCGCCTGCGCCGCCTCAGATGGAGGCCCCAGCCCCGCCTGCGTCGTCTCGGCCGGAGGGCCCTGCTGGCGGCGAGCTCCCTGACGCCATGCTGCGTCAGGCGCTCGACGCAATGACGCGGATGCTGGACGGGCGACTGGCCGGCCTGGAGGCGAGGCTTCCCCCCGCGCCGGTTGTCCGCCCCCCGCTCGCGTCGCAGCGCCCCCAAGCTGCCGCTCCATCTACGCTTCCTCTGGTAGGAACTCGCGTGACCTACGCGGCGGCGACGTCGGCCCCGGCCCCCCCCCAAAATCAAAAGGAACCGAAGAAGGGGGCCGCAAAACCGGCCCAGGCGCCGGCCAAGGCACCGGCCCAGGCGTCGGCCAAGGCACCGGCCAAAGCGCCGGCCAAGAAGGGGCCTCAAACGGCGCCCACAAGTGGAGCGGACTTCCCCCCGCTTCCCGCTCCGGCACCTCCGATGGGTTCCTCGGGACCAGCCACCTCTAACGAGGATTGGCAGGTTGTGGGGGCCTCGAAGAGGCGGGGGCAGCGGCAGCGGGCGCGGGCGAGGAAGGCCGCCCAAGGCGCAGCCCAAGCCCCGCAGTCGCCGCCTGTGGTGGCAGCGGCCTCTAAAAAGAGGCCGCGGAAGCTGCAGCCGCCCAAGACCGCGGCTGTAGTGTTGACCGTGTGACCGGATTCGGCCAGTGGCGGGCTCACCTACGCGGCCCTGTTCAAAGGGGCCCGTCCCGGGCTCGCCGCTGAGTTCGGGGCTGCGGGGATGAGGCTGCGCCGCGCCCAGACGGGAGCTCGAGTATTCGAGTTCCCGGGGGCAGAGGGCTCGAAGACGGCCGACACATTTGCCGAGAGGTTGCGGGAGGTGTTTGCCGCCCAGGACGGTGTTAAGATCGCCAGGCCCACCAAGTGCGCTGAACTGCGCATTTCGGGTCTGGACGACTCCATCACGTCGGAGGATGTCCGCGATGCAGTCATGGAGAAGACTGGCTGCAACGCGGGCACCATCCGAGTCGGCACCGTCCGGCCAGGCCCGGGAGGCCTCGGCTCGGTGTGGGTCAGCTGTCCCGTGGCGGCGGCCAAAGTCTTGGCCGACGCCGGGAGCATGCTCGTCGGCTTCGTGAATGCCAGAATCACGGTTCTGGCCGCGAGGCCGATGAGATGCTACAAGTGCCTCGTCGCGGGACACACTCGCACCAAGTGCGAGAGCTGCTTCGACTGCAGCGAACTTTGGTTCTGCTGCGGTCGACCCGGGCACAAGGCGGCAGACTGTTCTGCCGCCCCTCACTGCCCGATGTGTGCGGCGGGCAATAAGCCCGCCAACCACCAGATGGGGCAGGGGGGCTGTAAGCCTCCCCGCGCCTCTCGGCAGACGCCGGAGGCTAGCCTGGCGACCCGGGCTGCCTCCGACGTCAATCAGGCGACGACGTCGTCGCCCATGGAGGGGGTTGTAGAGACGATCCAGTAATGGATCAAGTCTCCAACCTCCTGGTCCAGACGAACCTCAACCACTGTGCCGCGGCGCAGGATCTCCTCCTGCAAACCATGGCGCAGTGGTCTGTAGGTGTTGCCGTAGTCGCGGAGCCCTATTTCGTCCCTCCCCGTCCAAATTGGATGGGTGACTGGGAATCACCATTTATGGTGTATATTTCTCCCCCAACCGGAGTCTGAGCGACTTCGAGGTCTTCCTCAACAACCTGGAGACCTCGATACGGCGATTGGGGTCTGGGCACGTCCTCGTGCTGGGGGACTTCAATGCAAAGTCCATTGCGTGGGGTTCCCCGGCGACGGACGCTAGGGGCGAAGCCGTCGTGGAGTGGGCGGCGTCGGTGGGCCTCTGTTTGCTAAACAGAGGCGCCACCAACACGTGCGTGCGACAGCAGGGGGGGTCGATAGTGGACCTTTCGTTCGCTACCCCTGCAGTCGCCGCACGAGTAAGGAACTGGAGTGTCCTGGATGAGGTCGAGACGCTCTCGGATCACCTTTATATCCGATTCGAGCTCTCCCGGTCCCAGGACGCCAGTAGGGGTCACGCGGCGCGGCGTCCCTCCCGTTTTCCGCGGTGGGCTGTCGCCAAGCTGGACAGGGACCTACTAGAGGAGGCGGCCATTGTTTGCTCTTGGCTGTCTCCGCAGGCCCCGACCGAGGAGGTCGACGTGGGGGCTGGTCGCTTCGCCGATGCGTTAACGCTCATCTGCGATGCGGCCATGCCCCGCGTTCGTGGCCGTCGGCCTCCTCGGAAGGAGGTCTACTGGTGGTCCCAGGAGTTGGCGGACCTCCGTGCGGCTTGCGTACGTGCCTACCTCAGGGAATCGGAGGTAGGGGCGGCTGTTCTACGGATCCGGTCCAAGAACACCGCCCCCGGGCCGGACGGGGTTCCAGCCCGAGTGATGGCCCGAGCCCTCGACTACATGTCGGACCACCTCAGGGGAGTGTTGGACGCTAGTCTGGCGTCCGGACGCTTCCCTGAGCGTTGGAAGTGCGGGAAGCTGGTCCTGATACAGAAGCATGGACGGCCTGCCGATTCGGTCGCGGCCTACAGGCCCATCGTGTTGCTGGACGAGGCGGGCAAGTTGTTTGAGAGGGTTCTCTCTGTCCGCATCGTCCGGCACCTCTGCGAGGTGGGGCCCGACCTGTCAGACGCCCAATTCGGCTTCCGAGAAGGGCGTTCGACGGTCGACGCGATCCTGCGCCTGAGGGCCGTGACCGAAGAGGCCGTGAGAGACGGCGGAGTGCTGTTGGCGGTGTCATTGGACATCGCCAACGCCTTCAATAGTCTGCCATTCGGCTGCATCAGGGCCGCACTCCAGTACCACGGAGTGCCAGGGTACCTGAGGCGGCTGGTGGCAGACTACTTAGAGGAGCGTACCGTCGAGTACGAGGACCGAGGTGGCGCCTTGAGACGCAGGGCCATGTCGTGCGGTGTTCCACAGGGGTCTGTCCTAGGACCACTCCTGTGGAACATGGGATACGACTGGGCCCTACGAGGGCGTCTCCCCCCCGGGCTGGGTGTGATCTGTTACGCAGACGACACCCTGGTCACGGCCCGGGGGGCAAACTTTGAGGAGGCGGCGCGCCTGGCCACCACGGGAGTCTCCCGGGTGGTCGGGCGCATCGAGGCGCTGGGTCTGCGGGTGGCCCTGGACAAGACGGAGGCCCTATTATTTCATGGGCCCCGTCGCGGTCCGCCCGCCGGCGCCTCGATCGAGGTCAACTCGGTCCTCGTACCGGTCCGGGCCCAGATGAGGTACCTGGGTCTGGTCCTCGACGGTAGGTGGCTCTTCGACGAGCACTTCCGACAGCTTGGTCCTAAGCTGGTGGGCACTGCCTCCGCCCTAGGGCGACTTCTGCCCAATTTGGGCGGGGCCAGTGTCCCCACTAGGCAGCTGTACACGGGGGTTGTCCGGTCGATGGCACTTTATGGTGCACCGGTGTGGGCGGCGGCTCTGTCCGCCCAGAATAGGGCGCGCCTCTGGCGCCCCCAGAGGGTATTGGCAGTCAGAGCCATACGCGGATACCGCACCGTATCTACCGAGGCGGCATGCGCCTTGGCCGGAACACCCCCGTGGGATTTGGAGGCGGAAGTGCTCGCCGAAGTTTATCGGCGAGTGGCTGACTTCCGGGCGGAGAGCGGCTTTCGCCCTCCGCCCGAGGACGTATGCGAGTGGCGCGAAGCCGCTCGCCGAGCCACCATGCAGAGATGGTCGTTCCGGCTGGAGACCCCACGCGCTGGCTTCGCCGCCGTGGAGGCTCTTCAGCCGGTCATCGCGGAGTGGGCAGGGCGGCAGCACGGGACCCTTTCCTTCCGGCTGACGCAGGTACTTTCCGGGCACGGTTGCTTCGGAAAGTACCTGCACTCGGTCGCTAGGAGGGAACCGAGTCCCGCCTGCCACCACTGCGACTGCAGTGAGGACACGGCCCAGCACACGCTGGCGGTCTGCCCCGCTTGGGCGGCGCAGCGCCAGGTCCTCACTGCAGTCATCGGAGGGGATCTCTCGCTGCCGGCCGTCATAAGATCGATGGCCGGCAGCGACAGTTGTTTTACCGCGGTCGCAATCTTCTGCGAGGACGTAATCTTGCAGAAGGAGGTGGCGGAGAAGGCCCGGGAGGATTCCATCCAATCGGACCCAATCCGCCGCCGGCGCCCCGGGCGGCGGAGGCGCGCATACCTGCGTCTCATGCCGCCCTGAGAGTGGCCGCGGATGGGCGGGACGGGTTTCCCGTCCGTCCGTAGTAGAGGCCAACCGCGAGGGGGCGGCGTCCGCGTGTGACCGGACGTTGCCCAATTAGAGAGTCGAAAGTTCGAGATGGTGCCCGCAACAGTGCGGGCAGGCGCCGGTTGGAGTCCAGAAGGAAATCCCCTCCCTGGACTCCTTCCAACACAAAGGCGCAGAGAGGGTCACACCGTGTGGTTTTAGTCGGTTCGAGTCCGACACACCACCCCGCCGTAACCCCCGACGGGGTGACGGTCCGCGGGGATTTCCACACGTAAAAAAAAAAAAAAAAAAAAAGGGTGAAAAAATAAATATTTCAAATCGAATAAAAAACAGTGTATTCGGGACATAAAAAGGTAAGTTTTCACTAAACTTCGTTAAAAAATATTTTTATTTGTAAAAGATAAAAATAAAAAACCAAAAACTTGTTTTTTTTATTTTTCCACATATAGGTACTTAATTTGAGGTTATGTGAAAAAAGTGTAATTAAAAAATCGGCCAAGTGCGTGTCAGACCACGCACAGGAAAGGGTTCCTCAGTCACCCATAATAGTACGTAAATTAGAAAGTGTATCCATTGGATAATTGTTATGTTTACGTATTAATGCCTTAATTTTGTAGGACGTTTTTCAAGTAAGCACATTGTATTAGTTAGGCCAATATAACTCCTGAACTAACAAAGTCGTCTAATACGTTATAGTTTTCATTTAAAGTTCATTATATGGACCAATCCAACGAATTTTTCCAGATTTTTTTGTGCCTGCCGTTTAGCTTTTAGAGGGTGGGGCGGCCCTTAAAAATGCTAAATAATAACAGCGTTAAAATAAAGTGTCGTAACGAAGATACTTACAGAAGTATTACAAAGTTATTACTCCAAAACAAGCCGGACAGACCCATCAGAGTGATGGCAAGAAACTTGCATTCTTCATGTGTAACCGGCAGAATTATAGAAGACCTATCAGCCAAAGGCTACGAAATCTTAGAGGCGGTGAACAAGATAAGTTTGTGTGACAAAATGCCTCATAACATGTTCATGCTCTCTTTTATATATGAGGAAGATATAAAAAATATTTACGACATTAAGGCAACCGAGCTGGTATCGCTGTCCTGCTGTGTACTCCTGTAACTCCGTCAACCTTTTGCTTGGACGATGTCGACGCCGTAACAAATGTTATATTTCTTGAAATTTTACTTATTGTCCCCTCATGGGACACCAATTTATGTCTTGGCGGACATAAAGGAGCTTCAATTGAAACCCAAAATACTTTGGAACGTTGTTTATTTATAAAAACATAAAATTACAATTTTTCGTGCTAATTGTGCGAAGGTTGATTTGAGAGTGAAACAAGTGGGCAGTTGGTGAACAAATAAAAATATAACGCCTGTGCGTTTTAGAACGCAACGTGTACGCCATTATTTTAGCAGGCACTTGGCCTGTACAAATCAGTTATTTGATTTGACTGATTTTTGACTAGCCCAAACGGGGTCAATAATAATCCCTACTTTTAATTTTTCGTTTCGTTTAGTTTTAAAAAAGTCCGTTTCACATCGACTACATACCAATGTGGGCGTGTTTAAGAGAGAGACCTAACAGTCTGTGAGCAGTCTGTATCTGTATCTAATGTTTACCTGATATATCAGCAGGAATACGTCTCTGCCCAGTCTTCATGACTACATCTCGATAGTGTTTAAGGACGCGGTCCAGATACACCTCAGAATCTGTGCTTGTTATGGGTGGCGCTGCCAGCAACGCGACACCAATTATTGATACTATTATCTGAAGAAATTATTAATATTAAATAAAATGTATTTTCTGTAACGCCTCTAAGTCGCTATGGCTACTGATACTGACACATACATGGTGTAGGATACTTGGTGTGGCGACCAAATAACAATACAGATCATAGTCTCCCATGGGAGTCGTTAGAGGCGACTAAGAAATTGAACTTGCTTAGTTGCAAAGAGGAAGATAAGACGTAGCAAACCCTGTACCAGTACGTGCTCCGTCGAGCCGGTGTGGTGTATAGCAGTTAGCAAAAATATCTGTTTACCTTGCAGGACATAGTGCAGGCAGAGGCTGGCGCGTGACTGAGCCCCCGTTATCGTCTGCTATTACTTATTGTATATTCGTTAATTATAAACTCTGCTAGGTAATCATTTATTAGTAATAATTAATAATGATTCATTAGTAAAACATTCGTTTATAGCGGAAATAAATGCTTTTAATTACAATAACGATATAGTTCGTTTAAGATATTGGTTATGTTAAAAATCGGTCAAGTGCGTGTCAGGCCATGCAGAGTTCTGTAGACATATACAATAGCAAGTGGAAATAAAATCGTGTCGTAAAAAGATAATTCTTATGTTTACTTATTATTTTGTTATTTTGTACGAACTTTTCCAAGTAAGCGTATTACAAGTTGGGCTTCTAGAACTCCTTTTTTTTAGGGTGGCGTAGGCGTGCGCCTGGCCCTGCGTCTCAAGGCACCATCTCGGTCCTCGTACGCGACGGTACGCTCCTCTAAATAGTCTGCAAGCAGCCGCTTTAGGTACTCTGGCACTCCGTGGTAACGGAGCGATACCCTGATGCAGCTGCATGGAATACCACCACCGCCAACACCACGCCGCCACAGCTCACTGCCTCTTCGGAAACCTAATTGGGCGTCAGACAGGTCGGGGCCCATCTCGCTAAGGTGCCGGACGATGCGAGCAGAGAGTATCCCCTCAATCAACTTACCCGCCTCGTCCAGCAACACGATGGGCCTATTGGCCGCGACCGAATCTGCAGGCCGTCCCGGCTTCTGAATCAGGAACAGCTTCCCGCATATCCATGCAAAGTTTTAACTCTCTAGCAGTAACCGTTTGGATGGACAGAAAAACATGACGAATCTATAAAGGGTTCCGAGTCATGAACTACGGAACCCTAAAAAAAAAAGATACGAAGTGTTCCCTAGGTAACGTCGGAAGACACTCAAAAAGGATTTTGAGGCTTCAAATATGATATAGTACTTTAGTACTGTCAGTTGGTACTTTAGTATTATTAGCTTTTTGAAACAGTAAATATTTTTCACGGAATATAAACAATGTGCTGCTTACAGGATTGCGTTGGCGCTGTCGCTGGGCAGCGCAGCGTGAACAAATACGTCGTCCTCTTTAATTTGCTTTACTGACCACGTGGTCACACTTATCATCTCATAACTTAGTAACTTAGTCTTTTGACAACGCCAACTACATATTATATAGAAAGTGTCTATAACTCGTGCGAGCTAAGATGGCACCTGGCTCAAAACGAAACATGATACCGTTCCCCCGCGTGATACCCCTCTGACGTCTTGCGAGTAGCGTTAGCATCACTATTACCGTTGCACGAATCGTTCCATAATAATTTTAGTTTATTAGGTATTACCTAATGTCATATAAAGCGTACTACTGCCTTGCTACTGCCTCGTTGGTCTAGTGGTTAGCGTATGCGACTACTAATCAAGAGGTCTCGGGTTCAAATTCCGGGTCGGGCCAAAGAAAGTCCTAATAGCAGCCCGGAGTTTGGAAGTTTGGCGGTGATTCACGCCCGTGCCTGAGAGAGCACGTAAAACCGTCGGTCCCGGTTGTCATGAACATCAATGGCAATCGTTATTGGGAAGCCAGTGTCCTCAGATATACTAACAACTAGTTCAACCTTCGAACTACAGTTCTCCCTTAGGGTTGCGGAGGTCCGATGCCAGTCGCTCCGTGGAAAAACTGAAATTCTAGTAAAACCGGTTGAACTAGTAGCCGACCCCAAATAAACTTGGGAATAAAGGCTCGGAAGATGTGACCTAATGTCATATAAATCACTCCACGAATTTATTTTATTAATATATCATTAGATTCGTCTGGATAACCCAACTGTTTTAAGAAAGGTCACACGAAAAAAAAACCAGCATCACGACTATGAGACGCAATAGTTTAAAATAAAGAATATCCATATACATATAATATTTAGAGACTACGATTAAAAGGCTTATCATGACGATGTAAAATTGTATTTTAAAACCATATTTCAGTTCCTAATTTCATTTAAAATTATATTAGGTATTACCTAATATTATTTAAATCACTGCACGAAGAATGCATTCGGGTAAATAATGAATGAGGTTTGCTTCCTATTGGTATGCATATGTATTTTCTTAACTCAGGTAGTAAAGCACTACTTAAGATAAAGTAGTATGTTAAGAGAAACTACTTGAAGCAAAATAAATGTTGAAATTAAAAAAAAACTAGAATAAATTATATTTTTCTTGCACTCAGTACTTTAAACGACTGACATTTGAGTCAGGTGCCATCTTAGGTCGCACGAGTTATAGTAAAGATTTATCTCAATTTGTCCTTCTTATGCTTACACTAGCCAAGCCCCGCGGTTGTTCTTGTACTGTTACAACGACAAAGGCGGTTAACGCAATAGTGCGAACCTAGTAATAAGAGACCTGATACTAAGTTAATGATGAACAAATTTTTACAATTTTTACAGTTTCGGATTGTACAGTTATATGGTGTTGGCATTACCTCCATTTCACGCCTTCTAGCTGCAAAGGCCGGTGTGTAAAAAAATGTCTGTAAAATTAAATTAAAATTAAACAACTTGATTTTGTGTGTTTTATTTTGTTATAGTTAAAAATAGAGTTCAGTTTGTTAAAGCATACTGAAAAAGGTAATCAGGTCCACAAAATTATAATTACCGACAGTGAAATGTACATTAAATGAGAAAAAAAAGTTTTTAAAAACTAAACAAACACGCTTTTAAACTAAAAAGGAGAAAATAATTTTAATGTAACAAAGCGTGGAGCGACATAATATTATATTTTCAGAAAAAAAAAAATGTCTGTGGCATACGTACGGACAGACAGACAGACAGACATGACGAATCTATAAGCGGTATAATCCGTTCGAAACGTCGGAAAATAGAAGGTATCGTAACCTTTATAATATTATCGCGATTAAGTCCCGTTTACAGTAAAAACATGAGTATGTGTAAAAGTCGCGAAAGTCTAAAAACAGAACCTATAAGGGTTCCGTTTTTTTTTTCAATTGGCAACGGAATCCTAAAAATTAAGTAACTTTGACTACTTTCACTGCCTTGTTGGTCTAGTGGTTGGCGTATGCGGCTGCTGATCAAGAGGTCTCGGGTTCGATTCCCGGGTCGAACCAGATGTTTGTGTGATCCACAAATAATTGTTTCGGAGTCTGGGTGTTTTCTATGTATAATATGTATGTATTTACAAAAAAAATATATATATTTATGTATTTATATCAGTTGTCTACTATCCATAATACAAATTCTGCTTAGTTTGAGACTAGATGACGTTGTAAGTTGTCCGAAATATTTATTTATTTATCATTTATTACATAAAACTCTTTAACTACTGGTTTATGTTGAATAAAATCTAAAACATTCAGAAAAATAAAAAATAACACCCCACCACAAAACTTCTCTATGACAGCCCATCGTTGGCTAAGAACTCAGAACGCCTGCACATGCTCACAAATTGATCGAGCTGATTACGTTAAGTACCTAGGAGTATACATCGATAGTGGACTGAGATAGGCTGTGAAGAAACTGAAAAACTAGTGACATATGTAGCCACAATATATCCGACATTATTTCACGTAGTTAGATAAGCCACATATTATAAGAAACAGACAAAGATTAAATAAAGTAATTATAGGCACGCACCATTTTAGTATATAAGCGCTATTGTTAATTAAATTAAAGATACTACCATATACTACAGACTATCAGAGACTATCACACCACCTTGAGTCACATTATACTCCTTGCCAGAACACCGGCAAAACATACATCGCGTAACCTTCACACATAGACAGTTCCCCAAGTTACATAACACAAGCACAGTTATTATTCTCTAGCTTTCATACAAATGGCCGCACATTCACACACTCAACATACATCTCACTCAACAAAAACATGGTCCTTTATGTTATTTTACTGTTATTGCCTACCATCACAACGAGGATGGTGATCATACCTTCCACCTTCCATCAAGTAGAGCAGAGTCACTTTGGTAGGCCTGAATAAGAAAAGAAAAAAGCCAAAGGACGGCTACGAGTTATGATTTTGACAGGCTATGTATGTATGTTCGTTTGTTTTCTCATAACTCCTTATCTAATATTAGAACTAAACAAATAAGGTATTGCTAGAAGCGTCTTGATTGCCCGCTGGTTATAGACTGCATAACGTGTCACTGATACTGATGTGGCGATACTGACCCTCTAGCTATTAATAAACAATATTACATCTAACACATCAATAGTAAAAACTTCTAACCGGAAATTAATCACTAAGGTGATTCACACACTGCCCCGCGCTCCACACACTGAAGCGTGAGCGCGTGCCGCTAGCAGATTCGGGATTGGCTGCCCGCGCCTACGCGCGTGGGCGCGTCGCCATTGTGTGAATCGCCTAAGTCCTGGATTACCAAAGGGCTACATAGGTGTATGAGAAATCGTGACAAACTACAATCCGGAAAAAAGAAACCGCTTTATCCAATATGTAATAATTACATACAAGTGATATTGAATCTCAAGTGATAAAAATCTGAAATTTAGTAAGGAAAGAAACACTGAAGAACTTAACCGAAGAGTGGCGATTACCTGGAACAAGTTCTGGCACCATAAAGAAATACTAAAATCGCAACTTCCGCTACCGACCAAGAAAATAGTCATGGATACAGGACTTTTACCGTGCCTCACTTATGGATGTCAAACTTGGACCTTCGACCACAAAACCAAGAACAAAATTCAGACTACCCAAAGAAAAATGGAAAGAAGTTGCCCTGGTATAAAACTGAAGGACAAGGTAAAGAACGTTGACATTCATCAATCATCAACAGCCTTTAACAGTCCACTGCTGGACATAGGCCTCTCCTTTGAAAGGAAGTTTTGGCCTACTATAGGTGATTCATAGGTTGACATTCGAAAGAAGACAAAAGTATGCGATGCCTTAACTTTTGCAATGAAGGCTAAATGGAAGTGGGCGGGCCACGTGGCCCGTTACAAGGACGATAGATGGACTCTACGGTCAGTAAAGTGGTCGGGACCAAAAGGCACCAGATCAAGAGGTCGACCAAGGGCCAGATGGGCAGACGAAATTGTTGCGTGCGCGGGCGTAAGTTGGCTGGACAGAGCTAATGATAGGGAAGGATGGCATTCCTTGGGGGAGGCTTTTACCCGAACGGGGTCCTTGCATTGAACAATTAGGTAGTTAGCGTTTGAAGCAATTAATCTTCGATCGACTTGATCGAAGCAAATAATAATTAAAGTAATTACATAATAAAATGTATAATTAGAAATCAAATGTATCCAAGTCAAATAATTGTAATTGAATATTTTTAGTTTATTACTTTATCAATTGTTTAAAGCTTTATTATTATCTTTATTTGATAATATTTACATATAAATTACATTTTTAAATATAAATATAAAAAATACATTTAAAAATATAAAAAATAGTAGACCACCGACTTCGAGTACAGGGACCAAGAAACCGGTGGTTAGGGCTCCAAAGACAGGAACCTCCTCACTATACGTGCCGTGTCAAGGAGGACTGCCTTCTGCATCAGACCCTTAATCCAGCCGTCCAACGTGAGCCTCATAAGGTGTTGGTCGAGGCTCTTGGCTATCAAACCATGAACAGAAACGACTATCGGAACAATGATCGCCGAATCGACATTCCACATATCGACAATCTCGTGAGATAAATCCAAATATTTTATTTGCTTTTCTTTTTCAACCTTCACGAGATTCTCGTCATGAGGAACAGCAATATCGATAATCATTGCGCGGCGCTGTGATGGATCTATCATCACAATATCAGGTTTATTGGCGACAATAGTCCTGTCTGTGATAATAGATCGATCCCAATATAATGTGGCACGACCATTCTCGAGAACTGGGTCGGGCACATACCTGTAGTATGGCACCTCCAAATTTACAAGTTGGTATTTAAGGGCAAGTTGCTGATGTACAATCCTGGCTACTTGGTTGTGTCTGTGCAAATATTCACCGTTAGCAAGACGAGAACAACCAGAAATAATATGCCTGATAGATTCCCCGGGTCGGTGACATGCCCGACATATGTCAACCGTACCGTCCCTCAGTATATATTTCCGATAGTTACTCGTCATGATAACTTCGTCCATAATTGCACAAACAAAACCTTCGGTTTCTCCAAAGAGATCACCATACCGTAGCCAGGAAGTCGATGCTTTAAAGTCTATATCGGGCCCGTTCAAAGCCCGATAAAACCGACCATGAAGCTCTTTGCCCTTCCATACCTCCTTGCGATCATCAGTACTAAGTACTACAGGTTTGCGCCAATTCTCTTTAGCCAGAGCGAGTGGAGTGAGTCCGTTATCCACTGCAACTACATTGTGATGCACCTCCATTTCGGTATTAAGAAAATATTCTCTGAGATTGTATATCTCGCGATTATGTAGGGTCTTGATATTTAAAAATCCAAGACCCCCAAACTTTCGCGGGATGTACAATCTCATAACCGATGAACGTGGGTGGTGCATTCGGAATGCAGTCAGTAAGGTACGAACTCGCCTGTCAAGGGCATCTAGTTCGGTCTGAGTCCATCTAAGTATACCAAAGGAATACATCAGAACCGGCATGACCCAACCGTTGTAGGCTCGCACCTTGTTACCCCCTGACAAAAGACTTTTAAGGACTTTTTTCAGGCGGCCGAAGAAGCGTTCCCGCAACGTTTGCTTCACATCAGATTCTGGTATTCCCAAGGATTGTGAAAAGCCTAGATATTTATAGGTTTCGGTGGCAGAGAGAGACCTAAGTTTTGTTGAATCTGAAAGTTCTAATCCTTCAGATTCTACAATAACACCTTTCTTTACATACATGACTGCACACTTGTCCAAACCAAATTCCATTTTGATAGAATTACTAAAGTTTTCAGTAACCTTTAGTAACTCCATCAATTGTAATTTAGTGGGAGCCAGTAGTTTCAAATCATCCATGTAAAGAAGGTGAGATATAGCCCGGCTACCTCTCTGCAACCTATAGCCTAACCCTGAACTCTCTAAGAGAGTGCTAAGAGGGTTCAAGGCCAGACAAAACCACAAGGGACTCAGACTGTCACCTTGAAAGATACCCCTCTCGATCTTTACAAATACGTCGCTTACCGCAGTTTGGCGGCATCCAGGATAGCGAAGGACTGTCTTCCATTGCCCCATACATGACCTCAAGAAGGTGCACAGAGTTGTATCAATTTTATACAACTCCAGCACCCTCAAAAGCCATGAATGGGGAACCGAGTCGTAAGCCTTCTTATAATCTATCCAACATGTCGCCAAACCCTTACGATTACGACGTACTTGTTGGCTAATGGTCATATCAACGATAAGTAGCTCTTTAGTGCCACGAGTCCCACTTCTACATCCATTCTGAGAAACGGAAAGTATCGAATTATTATTTATATGTGTAGTAATTTTGAGTCTCAGAATAGATGTAAGAAGTTTATATACAGTTGGTAAACATGTAATAGGCCTAAAGTTTTTGGGATCCATGGCACCACCAGATTTATGGAGTAAATGGGTTATACCAGTTGTTAAAAATTGTGGTAATGAACCAGAATCCAATGCTGCCTGGAATTGAGACGCCAAACACCCATGCGAGCTTCGGAACCACTTAAGCCAAAAGTTGTGCAGACCGTCTGGACCAGGTGATTTCCAATTTGGTAATGAACGGACTGCACAACTTACATCATCTTTGTCAATAATGATTGGTTCCATAGTTGTTATGGACTCACATGAGTGTCTGACATCTCGCATCCAGTCACCATCTGTATGGGTGACAGGCACCGACCAGATACTACGCCAAAATTCATTTGTAGCATTTTCATCTGGCAAGTACCCATCGCGCTCACATGGATCCGGTTCTTCCCATTTCCGGTACACCCACTTCTCATTTCTTTGGAACATGCGATTCTGATAATACCGATTTCCACGTTTTTTGTACCGTCTTATCCTATTTGCCCATGCATAAACTTTTTGCTTCAAGAAGTCTATGCGCTCCGTGACACTAGACAAGTACTGTTGAGGACTGATGGTAGTCCCCAAGAATGCCTGTTTCACAAAGCGCATGACTCTCGGCCGCGTATTACCTGCCTGAAAAGCAGTTAATTTACCGATGAGTGTCCGGTTAAAGTTTCGAAATACGTCACCTGATTCTGGGGTTGTGAGTGGTTGGGGGGGAGGGGGGGGAGGTGTCGGAACCCCCCCTCACCATTTTTACCTGCCGGAAATACTTGGTTCCCTTAGAAAAAATTACAAACAGAAATGGTAAAAATTTCGAAATACGTCGCCATTTTAAGGGGTTGTGAGTTTTTGGGGGGATGGGGGAGGGGTCTGAACCCTCTGAACCCTGCCTCACCATTTTTACCCGCCGAAAATACTTGATTCCCTTTGGAAAAATCAAAAACAGAAATTTGTACAAACATTATTTATACCACTTTATATGCATGTTTTATTGCTTTAAGCATTATAGTCGACGGAGCCCCGCTACGCGGGGCTCCTATTTCAGGGTGGTTTAAAAAAAAATAACCACGATGGGTAAGGCGGCAGCTTCGCTGCGCTACGCTCCCGCCTTACCCATCTAACCTAACCCAATGAAGTCGGATTGTGCCAATATAATTACCTTGATTAATTAATTACAGTAAAGCAATCCAAACAGAATCCAAGAACGTAGCCAAGTCGTAGAAAAAATACAAATCGATACGGAAGAACACATTCACTTAAACTCGAAAGCAAAGGAATGACACATCAATTTGAAATTTGCTGTCAATTAGTGTCAAAATGTTGCGTTTCGTTTCACGTTTTTCATATAAAAACTAAAAATTACATTTTAAAAACTGTACTGTACTGTAAAAATTACATTTTAAAGCATAAAAATACGTTCCGTTTTGCATAATTGCAATTGTATTTAAGAATTTTTGAATTTTTTTTAAAAATATTTAGACGCAACTCCGGCAGCCAAAATTACTTGGGGGGGATTAAGACTAACTCCCTTAAGCCCCCTACACCACCAAAACCCTCAGATTCAGGTGACGTATTTCGAAACCCAACCCGAGTGTCCTAGTCTCAGTAATACGACGTTCTATTCTATACTGCCAAGCTGGTAAAGTATTTTTGGGTCGAGTAGCAATTCTGTCTTTAACAAAATTAATACCAGCTACTCGACAAACTGCAATTGCCGCACAGTAAAGAATAGAATGTGTATCACTAAGATCCTCGCTATTATCAAAATAATCTGATAATAATGGATTCAGGGCACTCACCAGTGCTAAATTTCGTTTATGAATGGGCAAACGGGGTAACCGGGGTCTGTTATGATAATCAAAATACCGGTATTTCTGAATCGCATCCTCCAAAGCGCTCCTTATTCTATCATTATATTGGGTACTCACGGATATAACTTCACTCTCCTCTTGTTCATCAACATTATTATTATGTGTTAGAATTGGTGTACCATTCACTCCCAAATCCACAGCATGTGACGAAGAAGGGATAGCCAAGGTATTCCGTACGTCCGAGCGTATCCTCTCAAGTACGGCCTCATCTAGCAGATGGCATCGCTGTATAGCCCGCACTTGATCCGACAATCGTTGTGCTGATACGTTGACGGCTGGTTCAAGCTCCTGAAACAGAGAGACTAGTCGAACACGGTACGCAGTAAGGTTTGTTCCCAACTCTGTAGCCCGAAAATATGCCCGCATGACGTTCTCATTTATTGTATGTGACCATTTCATGCGGCGCACACCACCACCGGTAGCGGGGACCCTTTTCGAGGTCAGTGGTCCTCGGGATCCCAAGCTGTCTGGTGGCCGGGTCCTCTCCTGCCGACGTACAGGTGTTGGCGACGTCGGCGGAGAGAAAAACTCGTCGCTCGAAGTAGAGCTCGACGCCTGTGCACTATTCGGAACTTCTATGATTTCTTCCATTGACGGCACGGCGGAGCGGAGCGACGAGTCCGGGGATGATTTTTGTGCTCTGCTTCTAGCTCTTGTTATCATCTTTCAAAATTTCTCATGTTTTATCGGTAATTATATTGGTTTTGACATGACGTTTTAAACGTCATGTCTTTAAAAACAGATATTACTAAGTTTTTCTTATTGCGATTCATTTTAATCCTGTTATTTAATTATTTTTATAGCTTTGAGTCAATGAAAAATGTATATATTTGGTTTATATTGTAATTTTATATGGTAAAAATAATTTATTTCAAAAATATGTTGGAGAAATTTCGATGACTTTAAGTGTTGCTATTTATTATTATTATTATTCTCTTTATTCTAGTCAATAAACATATTAATTACATTTTTAAATATATAAATATAAAAAATACATTTAAAAATATAAAAAATAGTAGACCACCGACTTCGAGTACAGGGACCAAGAAACCGGTGGTTAGGGCTCCAAAGACAGGAACCTCCTCACTATACGTGCCGTGTCAAGGAGGACCGCCTTCTGCATCAGACCCTTAATCCAGCCGTCCAACGTGAGCCTCTTAAGGTGTTGGCACAACTCGAGGTGGAACTTGGGAAGATTAGGTGGCACATATTAGGGCTATGTGAAGTCCGAAGAGAGGGGGAGGACACCATAACCCTCGACTCAGGCCACCTTATGTACTTCCGCGAGGGAGACCAACAATCCCAAGGTGGCGTTGGGTTTCTGGTTCACAAGACATTATCTGACAACGTTGTGGAAATATCCAGTGTGTCGAACAGGGTAGCGTACCTCATTGTTAAGCTCACCAAGAGGTATAGCCTCAAGGTTGTGCAAGTGTACGCACCGACCTCGTCGCACTCGGATGATGAGATGGAGGAGATGTTCGATGATATATCGAAGGCCCTCCACTCCACTGCCAAAACCCACTACAGCGTTGTTATGGGAGATTTCAACGCCAAAGTGGGAGTACAAAATTGCAGCGAATCGGTAATAGGATCCCATGGATTTGGAAGCAGGAATCATAGGGGGCAAATGCTCGTCAACTTCCTCGAACGAGAGGGGTTGTTCTTGATGAACTCATTCTTTCAAAAACGGCCCCAAAGGAAGTGGACGTGGCGGAGCCCCGACGCTATGACCAAAAATGAGATCGATTTCATCATGACGGACAAAAAGCATATATTCAGAGACGTCTCAGTGCTCAACAGGTTTAATACCGGCAGTGATCACCGACTTGTCCGAGGCTCTCTGAATATCGACTTCAAGGCTGAACGTGTCCGCTTGATGAGATCTAGGCTCCGACCAACTCTGCTCCAAGCCACGATTGGATCTGAAATATTCCAGTCAAATCTGCAAAACCGATTTGCTGCCATGGAAACCACAAGAGACGTTGACCAGAAACTCCATAATGTGGTTCGGATCATCAGGGAAGAAGGTTCGAGATTCTGTAAAATGCAGCGTAAGAGCGGGAAGTCAAAGCTTTCAGAGGGGACTCTTAGGTTAATGAAGGAACGACGTGAGAACCCACCTGTCACTTCGTTGGGAAAACGGACTCTGAACCGAGAGATCAGCAAGCGTGTAAGACATGACCTCCGATGCTCCAATACTCTTTTCATTGAAAGAGCGATCGAGCTGAATCGGGGGTCAAAAGTGTTCATGCAATCTCTCGGAAGAAGCCACCTGACGAAGTTGACCACAGCAAGTGGAGTAGTCGTTACTTCCAAGCCGGCCATCCTCTCGGAAGTGGAAGGCTTCTATAGCGGTTTGTACGCTTCGCATGCATCTCGACCTGATCCCGAAAATGAGGATCCTAGAGCCAAATTAACACGCCACTACACCGAAGATCTGCCAGAAGTCAGTATTGACGAAATCGAGATGGCTCTTGGACAGCTGAAAAATGGAAAAGCCCCGGGAGAGGACGGCATTACAACAGAGTTGTTGAAAGCTGGAGGTAAGCCCGTACTGAGGGAGCTCCAAAAGCTTTTCAACGCTGTCCTGTTCGAAGGGAGAACTCCAGAGGCGTGGAGTAGAAGTGTGGTCATTTTGTTCTTCAAAAAGGGTGACAAGACCAGGTTGAAGAACTATCGACCCATTTCCCTCTTAAGCCACGTCTATAAGCTGTTTTCAAGAGTCATCACGAACCGTCTTGCGAGAAGACTCGACGAATTCCAACCACCGGAGCAGGCTGGGTTTCGGAGCGGATATGGCACCATAGACCACATCCACACAGTGCGGCAGATTATTCAAAAGACCGAAGAATATAATCAGCCCCTGTGTCTAGCATTTGTGGACTATGAGAAGGCCTTTGAATCGATCGAGATCTGGTCTGTTCTGGAGTCCCTGCAGCGTTGCCAAGTAGACTGGCGATACATCCAAGTGTTGAGATGTCTCTACGAGGCCGCCACCATGTCCGTCCAAGTACAGAATCAGCAAACAAGGCCCATACCATTGCATCGAGGAGTGAGACAAGGGGATGTTATTTCCCCGAAATTGTTCACAAATGCAATGGAGGACTTGTTCAAGACGCTCCACTGGAAAGGACGTGGCATAAACATCAATGGTGAACACATCTCTCACTTGCGATTTGCAGACGACATCGTCATCATGGCGGAGACGCTGCAGGACCTACAACAGATGCTAAATGACCTAGCTGACTCTTCTGTACGCATCGGCCTACGGATGAACTTGGACAAAACCAAGGTCATGTTCAACAAACATGTACTACCGGAACCGGTTGCGATACACGGTGCCGTTCTCGAAGTTGTTCAAAAATATGTGTACCTCGGGCAGACTTTGCAGTTGGGTGGAAACAACTTCGAGGACGAGGTGAACAGGAGAATTCAGCTGGGTTGGGCGGCGTTTGGGAAGCTTCGTCGGGTCTTTTCATCATCGATCCCACAGTGCCTAAAGACGAAAGTCTTCAACCAGTGCGTCCTACCCGTCATGACATACGGAGCCGAAACGTGGACACTCACGGCACGGCTGGTCCACAAATTCAAAGTCACGCAGCGAGCTATGGAGAGGGCTATGCTCGGAGTTTCTCTAAGAGATCGTGTTAGAAACGAGGTAATCCGGCAGAGAACTAAAGTTATCGACATAGCCCACAGGATTAGCAAGCTAAAGTGGCAATGGGCTGGCCATATTAGCCGCAGGACCGACAACCGTTGGGGTAAACGTGTTCTTGAGTGGAGACCGCGTCTCGGCAAACGTAGTGTAGGACGTCCACAGGCCAGGTGGAGTGATGATTTGCGCAAGACGGCTGGCAGGAGCTGGATGCGAGTAGCCGAGGATCGAACTAAGTGGCGTGCAATTGGAGAGGCCTATGTCCAGCAGTGGACTGCGATAGGCTGATGATGATGCTGATGTACAATCCTGGCTACTTGGTTGTGTCTGTGCAAATATTCACCGTTAGCAAGACGAGAACAACCAGAAATAATATGCCTGATAGATTCCCCGGGTCGGTGACATGCCCGACATATGTCAACGGTACCGTCCCTCAGTATATATTTCCGATAGTTATTCGTCATGATAACTTCGTCCATAATTGCACAAACAAAACCTTCGGTTTCTCCAAAGAGATCACCGTACCGTAGCCAGGAAGTCGATGCTTTAAAGTCTATATCGGGCCCGTTCAAAGCCCGATAAAACCGACCATGAAGCTCTTTGCCCTTCCATACCTCCTTGCGATCATCAGTACTAAGTACTACAGGTTTGCGCCAATTCTCTTTAGCCAGAGCGAGTGGAGTGAATCCGTTATCCACCGTAACTACATTGCGATGCACCCCCATGTCGGTATTAAGAAAATATTCTCTGAGATTGTATATCTCGCGATTACATAATCGCGAGATATACAATCTCAGAGAATATTTTCTTCTTGATATTTAAAAATCCACGACCCCCAAACTTTCGCGGGATGTACAATCTCATAACCGATGAACGTGGGTGGTGCATTCGGAATGCAGTCAGTAAGGTACGAACTCTCCTGTCAAGGGCATCTAATTCGGTCTGAGTCCATCTTAGTATACCAAAGGAATACATCAGAACCGGCATGACCCAACCGTTGTAGGTTCGCACCTTGTTACCCCCTGACAAAAGACTTTTAAGGACTTTTTTCAGGCGGCCGAAGAAGCGTTCCCGCACCGTTTGCTTCACATCAGATTCTGGTATTCCCAAGGATTGTGAAAAGCCTAGATATTTGTAGGTTTCGGTGGCAGAGAGAGACCTAAGTTTTGTTGAATCTGAAAGTTCTAATCCTTCAGATTCCACAATAACACCTTTCTTTACATACATGACTGCACACTTGTCCAAACCAAATTCCATTTTGATAGAAGTACTAAAGTTTTTAGTAACCTTTAGTAACTCAATCAATTGTAATTTTGATGGAGCCAGTAGTTTTAAATCATCCATATAAAGAAGGTGAGATATAACCCGGTTACCTCTCTGCAACCTATAGCCTAACCCTGAACCCTCTAAGAGAGTGCTAAGAGGGTTCAAGGCCAAACAAAACCACAAGGGACTCAGACTGTCACCTTGAAAGATACCCCTCTCGATCTTTACAAATACGTCGCTTACCGCAGTTTGGCGGCATCCAGGATAGCGAAGGACTGTCCTCCATTGCCCCATACATGACTTCAAGAAGGTGCACAGAGTTGTATCAATTTTATACAACTCCAGCACCCTCAAAAGCCATGAATGGGGAACCGAGTCGTAAGCCTTCTTATAATCTATCCAACATGTCGCCAAATCCTTACGATTACGACGTACTTGTTGGCTAATGGTCATATCAACGATAAGGAGCTCTTTAGTGCCACGGGTCCCACTTCTACATCCATTCTGAGAAACGGAAAGTATCGAATTATTATTTACATGTGTAGTAATTTTGAGTCTCAAAATAGATGTAAGAAGTTTATACAAAGTTGGTAAACATGTAATTGGCCTAAAGTTTTTGGGATCCATGGCACTACCAGATTTATGGAGTAAATGGGTTATACCAGTTGTTAAAAATTGTGGTAATGAACCAGAATCCAATGCTGACTGGAATTGAGATGCCAAACACCCATGCGAGCTTCGGAACCATTTAAGCCAAAAGTTGTGCAGACCGTCCGGACCAGGTGATTTCCAATTTGGCAATGAACGGACTGCACAACTTACATCATCTTTGTCAATGATGTTTGGTTCCATAGTTGTTACAGACTCACATGAGTGTCTGACATCTCGCATCCAGTCACCTTCTGTATGGGTGACAGGCACCGACCAGATGCCACGCCAAAATTCATTTGTGGCATTTTCATCTGGCAAATACCCATCACGCTCACATGGATCCGGTTCTTCCCATTTCCGGTACACCCATTTCTCATTTCTTTGGAACATGCGATTCTGATAATACCGATTCCCACGTTTTTTGTACCGTCTTATCCTATTTGCCCATGCATAAACTTTTTGCTTCAAGAAGTCTATGCGCTCTGTGACACTAGACAAGTACTGTTGAGGACTGATGGTAGTCCCCAAGAATGCCTGTTTCACAAAGCGCATGACTCTTGGCCGTGTATTACCTGCCTGAAAAGCAGTTAGTTTACCGATGAGTGTCCTAGTCTCAGTAATACGACGTTCTATTCTATACTGCCAAGCTGGCAAAGTATTTTTGGGTCGAGTAGCAATTCTGTCTTCAGCAAACTTAATACCAGCTACTCGACAAACTGCAATAGCCGCACAGTAAAGAATAGAATGTGTATCACTAAGATCCTCGCTATTATCGAAATAATCTGACAATAACGAATTCAGGGCACTCACCAGTGCTAAATTTCGTTTATGAATGGGCAAACGGGGTAACCGGGGTCTGTTATGATAATCAACATACCGGTATTTCTGAACCGCATCCTCCAAAGCGCTCCTTATTCTATCATTATATTGGGTACTTACGGATATAACTTCACTCTCCTCTTGTTCATCAACATTATTATTCTGTGGTAGAATTGGTGTACTATTCGCTCCCAAATCCACAGCATGTGACGAAGAAGGGATAGCCAAGGTATTCCGCACGTCCGAGCGTATCCTCTCAAGTACGGCCTCATCTAGCAGATGGCATCGCTGTATAGCCCGCACTTGATCCGACAATCGTTGTGCTGATACGTTGACGGCTGGCTCAAGCTCCTGAAACAGAGAGACTAGTCGAACACGGTACGCAGTAAGGTTTGTTCCCAACTCTGTAGCCCGAAAATATGCCCGCATGACGTTCTCATTTATTGTATGTGACCATTTCATGCGGCGCACACCACCACCGGTAGCGGAGACCCTTTTCGAGGTCAGTGGTCCTCGGGATCCCAAGCAGTCTGGTGGCCGGGTCCTCTCCTGCCGACGTACAGGTGTTGGCGACGTCGGCGGAGAGAAAAACTCGTCGCTCGAAGTAGAGCTCGACGCCTGTGCACTATTCGGAACTTCTATGATTTCTTCCATTGGTGGCACGGCGGAGCGGAGCGACGAGTCCGGGGATGATTTTTGTGCTCTGCTTCTAGCTCTTGTGATCATCTTGAGAATTTCTCGTTTTATCGATATTTATAATATTGGTTTTGACATGTTTTTTATAACGGATATTTTTAAGTTTATTTCATTGCGATTCATTTTATTTCTTTTATTTAATTATTTTTATAACATTGAGTCTTCTAAAATATATAAATTTGGTTTTTAATATAGTTCTTATTGGTAAAAATAATTTATTTTAAAAATATGTTGGAGAAATTTCGATGACTTTAAGTGTTGCTATTTATTATTATTATTATTATTGATATTGAATCTTTTGTAGCGGACTTTTAAAAACAACAACAAGAGACTGTTAGAACGTGGAACTAAAGAAATCAGCTGATGCTATACTTCAAACATAACTGATACTTTACCAACTTCAAACATAACTTCTCACTTGGCTCACTCTGACTTGTGCTTTTCACTTTATAATAACACTTGCTCGTTTCCTACTCCTCAGAAAACTGATAGTATCAAATATCTTGGAATCACTCTAGATAGTACGCTCACCTTCCAACCCTACATAGAAATTCTTGCCAGAGGAACTAGAAAACTTATTTTGATATTTACAAACCTTCATCATGTTTACCGACCGTCCCACAGTTTACAAAAATGTCAATCCTAGATCATGCCAGTCTATATACACAGACATAAACGACAAGCTCGATATTTTCAATGATGCAGTTCTGAATTGATTGTGTCATTAATTTATGATAGTCATGCTCCAGTGAATAAAGTGGGAGAAAATACCTCATGTACAACACGTGCAATAAGTTTTAAATAAATACATCCAACAGAGTCTAATGTAAAGTTTCGTGGACCTTTTGGTGAAAGCTCAGATGTTTTATGGACCTTCTCTGAACGTTATCTATTCGGTTCACATATTTTTGTAGCAAGGGTTCCATACTTTACACGCGTTCTCTAAATGGTTTCTAACAAAAATGCAATAAAGAAGTTTTACAGTTTATTCCTGTTTAAAGCCCTTGGACTTGGTGATTTGGAAGCTCTGGCGACTGCTGCATCTGCTTGTGCTTTATACATCAGTCTCAAGTTTCGAGTGTTATGCTACTACAAAATACAAACCCCTACTAATATTGTAAATGCGAAAGTAACTCTGTCTGTCTGTCTGTTACGTTTTTACACCTAAATTGCTGAACCGATTTTGATGAATTCTGGTATAGAGATAGACGAAACCTTAGAAAAGGACTAAGGTTACTTTTTACCACGATAATCGACATACACGCGGGCGGAACAGCCGGCAAAAGCTGGTTACATATAAATCATAAAATATTAAAATCTGGTATATACCAGGTGTTAGCAGACTGTTATTGAAAACTTGGAGGTTGTTTTCAGACCATTATTCTGAATAGATTTAGCGAAAACTAAACGGTAAGCAAACATCGACTTAGCTAAGTACTTCTATTTTCTGATTATCTTTTTTTCTGATTACATACACATAGTACAACATAATAGGACCATAACTACCTTAATACTCATTTAGAAAAGCAAAAACCAAATAAAATCAATAAAACAGCAATCTATGATCGTGCATCAAACAAACAGCTGCGATTAAATAAATAATAGGTAATAACTAAAGTTATCGAAGGCCACTAGACGCCACTACTAAACGCCACCACCAGTGGTTCAGTCAGACCACTACACGCAGCCACCAGTGGCAGCCACCAGTGGCTGGATGCGGCCTTCAGTGGCTGCCACTTGCGGCAGTTACAGCCCCCGCATATTGAGCCACTAGTGGCGACCACATCACAACGACTAGTGGCGGCCACAAGTTGCGGACGCGTTTCTCCATACCTTTTGTTTAGCATCAGCGCACACCGAGCGTTTAAGTGGCCGCGTCCGAGCCACAAGCTGCGGGAGTCGACCGCGCTCGCTACTTGTGGCCGCGTTTTGTCGTTCGACTCGCGCGCACACATATAATTTTGGAAAACATTTTTAGGTGAAAAACAAAACATAAATAATAATGAACATTTCGTCTTTACAAAGAGGACTCCCGTATTTGGAATAAAATTATTGTGTCCCGGGAGACTTTACAAACATACACGAAACGGACACAAAGAACAATCAGACTCAGGACCACAATTTGTGGATCACACGAAATGTTGTCCGACGTGGGATTTGAACTCACGTTACTTGGCAACGTGGAAAGCGGCGTAACAACCACTTGAACCACTAGGCCAAATAAAGATTTTAGTGTGAGGCACACAACAACTGCATAGTTTTTGTGTTTGATTTATTGATAAATAACATACAAAATCGTTAGAATAATCTTTTTTTAGTGATAAATAATGAACAATAATTGGCCTCCAAAGTTATTTAGAGAATAGGTACTTTAAGAGTTTGAATGATGAGTTATCGAGATTAAGGGGGTCCACACTAAAAAGGGTTAATTCCTACCTTCCAGAAAAATCAAATCAATTACATTTCTAGGGTGACTATTTACAACTCTAATGAAAAACTTATAATTGTCAGCTTATTAAACCGATAAGTTAAAGAAGACTTTATATCGGCTGCCAGGGCTGAGAAGGGGTTGTCAGCCTCGGACATTGGATTTCAGGGGATTTCGCAGCGTGTGTACGTGAATGATCACTTGAGTGTAGAGTACAAGAAGTTACTCAGCAGTGTTAAGGCCCTTGCTAAAGAAAAAAACTATCAGTGTGTATGGGTTAAGCACGGAAAGATACATTTACTTAAAAATCAGTCTTCTAAAGTTATAGTCATAAGAAAAGACGCTGATTTAAACAAGATAGCTTAAGTTGTTTTTGTTTTATATTTAGTTGCATGCCTTTTCGTAGTTGTATTTCTTTGCTTAATTGTCCTTATTTTCTATATCCTTTGCTAATTTGTATTTATCTAAGTTGAGATATAGAGTACGCACCGTTTACTGTGGCACCATGATATACTATAAAACGTCTGTCGTTGCTATCTCATCGATTATGTGATGGTGTATCAGACTCCGAGCTTTTTGATAGTCGGTATATTGTGTGGCGTCGCGATCGTGAATATGTTACCACGGAACAAACACGAGGTGGAGGTGTCTTGATTGCTGTACGAAGGGATATGTTGGTGGCGTCTCAACCTAGTTTTGATTCTACAGCAAAATCATTTTTTCGATCATCGAGACTACTATGTTTTGCTGATGATATAAAGATATTTGCAGCAATATCATCACTTGAGGATATGATTGCGCTTCAAGCTGATTTATCTCGTTTGGGGGAGTACTGCCGAAATAACAAACTCGATCTGAATGACACAAAATGCTCAGTGGTAACATATTCACGTAAACGTTCTGCTCTTACCACAACTTACACGTTAAAGGGCGAGTCACTGCCTAAATGTGCCTCGGTTCGCGATTTGGGTGTCACGCACGATTCGAAGCTGATCTATGAAGCACACATAGACGCAATTGTCGCCAAAGCTTTAAAAGCACTAGGGTTCGTAATGCGACTGTCTAAGGGCTTCAAACAGGCAAAAGCTCAAAAAATTCTTTATTGCACTTTTATTAGAAGCCATTTATAGTACGCATGTGAAGTATGGAACCCTTGCTACCAAAAAAATGTGGACCGAATAGAAAATATTCAGAGAAGGTTCATAAAGTATCTATGATTTCACCAAAAGGTGACGTAACACTCGGAACTTTACACTAGTCTCTGTAAGAAGTACCATTTACTACCGCTCACAATTCGGCGTGAAATCGCTGATTATACCCTATTAGTGAAAATTTTTGAGGGTGAAGTCGACTGCTGCGAACTGTTGAGTAGGTTTAATTTTAATATTTCGTCCAGAACTCGCTATAACCCACCGCTGAGCAGACCTTTTGCATCGACGAACTACAGAAAGAATAGTTTTATTATCCTACATTAATGGTGTGTGTGAACAATTCAATATTGATATTTTTAATGATAGTGTATCGAGAGTGAGAAGGTGTATAAGCCTTAAATTCTTTGTTGGCAATGATTAGCGATCCGAGTGACTGATGTTTGTGATCAATATAAATGTCTAGTTGGTGAATAGTAGAGTGCTCTATTATTGTACTTAAGCTATATATCTCTTTGTATTGTCTTGTACACTTTATTTATTTGTATTCTGTTTCCATATGTAAGGATTTGTTATTGGCTGTCTATTTTCATGTCTGCTCGTATTCTGACTGTTAAAGCTGTAAATTCTCCATAGTTTATAAATAAATAAATAAATTTAACAGTGGCAGTTTGTTTTTCCGTTACTGCGAGCGAATACGGACAAATGATTATGTGCTATGGTGAAGCTCACGCGACACGGGCCTTACGCATTTACCCCGACACGTACTCGAACCATCGCCATTCGTTTGATGTAAGTCATCACGTCTGTCTACCAAAGAGTTTTGAATAACGCGTGAGGATAACGCCCCTTGGAATAGATGTTCCCAGATAAGCATGATCGAGAATATCCAAACCGGTGGATTGGAAGATTCGTAACTTATGCATGACCTCCTCGGTCACTTGACATCCGTTGGATTTTTTCATGAGGTCACGTCAAGGAACGCGTCTTCAATCTGAAGTGCGATCCTACTGAAGAAATGAGAAGCCGTATCATCTGTATTCTCTTCTTGAAGGCTCATGAAGGCCAGAAGTGCCGAGGATCCATCATTCCCGGATCGCGTTCATCGGTTTGCGATCTGACGACTCAGCTGGGACATGAATACTCGTTTGGGCTATTTCTGGTTCGGCCGAGGCTACGGCTGAATTAGGTAATTAGAGTAGGTATCAATTATTTACTTACTGCCTACTTGCGTTAGTAGGCATGATCAACCTTACCTATACGCGTAGTTACGTACACACGTAAAAAATCGGCCAAGTGCGTGTCAGGCCACGCACCGGAAAGGGTCCTCAGTCACTTAAAATCGTATCCAATAGATAATTGTTATGTTTACGTATTATGCCTCATTCTCACGACAGTTTTTTTAACGGAAGTTAAAAAGCGTTCATATTCAACAAATGCATTCCCATGTAAACTCTTTAGCAAAAAAAACGGGCACTTAAGCAAAGCACTATTTTATAGTTACTATTTGCTTGTTTGATAATTTTAGGTATTGTTATCCTCAGAATGTTATAAATTAATTAGGAAGGAATAGTTTCCATCAGTTTTATCATAACATTTTGATTAAATTATTGAGAAATAATGTTTAAGCTCAAAACAGTATTATTGTACCTGCTCGCTGAATAAAAATGAAACGCGTTAATTTCTTTGTTTTTATTGAATACATTAAAAGCAGATAATAGTTTAGTATTGAGTGTGACCTCCTCTTGCTGAAATCACAGCTTGCATTCGTCTGGGCATGCTAGCAAGTATATCTTTTCTTGTTTCTTGGGGAATACGTTCCCACTCCGCGGTAATCACATTCTTTAGCTCTCTGATGGTCTGCGGAGCCGGCTGCACTGATCTCACTCGTCGCTTCAGAACGTCCCAGACATGCTCTATGGGGCTGAGGTCCGGACTTCTAGCTGGCCAGTTCAAACGACGAATTCCGACTTCTAGAATATACGCTTCTAAATCGCCAGACCGGTGGGCGCGAGCGCTGTCGTCCATGAAAATTGAGTTTTCGCCAAGAGCGGTTAAAGCGGGTTGTGCATAAGGAATTAAAACTTCCGTTATGTATCGGTGTCCAGTCAGTGTACCGTTTTCGATGAAGACTAACTCCGTATGATCCATAGAATTTATTCCTGCCCAAAACATAACAGGGCCCTCGTCTACGTAGCACTCGCCGACGTCGGACTTCACCATGCAGAGATATCCTGGCTTCATCGGAGAACAATACCCTATCCCAGTCTTCATGAATCCATGACTACAATTTCGAGCGAAGCTAAGCCTGGCAACTGGATGTCCATGGAGTAATTTAGGGCCGCGTGCCGGGCGATGACTGTGTATATTAGAAGCGAGAAGCCTCCTCCTGACCGTCCATAGATTAATTTGCACATTTCTTACTTCTTCGAGTCTGTTCTTGAGGTCCACATAAGAAGATATGCGATTTGACATTTGCGAAAATCGAAACCGCCCGTTTTTTTTGCAAATATGCAAATGTTCACACGACAGCGTTTTTAAAACACGACGCTTTTTTATCGAGCAGTGTTGCATTTTCAACTTTGGGCGTTGGAATAGACCATAATATTATGCAACTTCATACTTGAACGCTTTTTTAACGTCCTTTAAAAAAACTCTAGTGTGATTGAGGCCTTAATGCGTTAATTTTGTATGACGTTTTCCAAGTGAGCGCATTTTACAAGTTAAGCTTCTATAACTCCCGAAATAACAAAGGCATCTAATCCCTTATAGTTTTCTTTCAAAGTTCAGTATATGGACCACCTTCACGAATTTTCCCAGATTTTTTGAGCCAGCCGTTTACCTTTGGGGGGGGGGGGGACGCCCTGTTTTTTCAATAAAGTGCCTTTTAAAGTCGAATATCCCGCGAACGGATACCTAAATCAAAAATTTTCTTAGAAACCCTTTATTGTTTTTAAAAGACCTATCTAATGATACCCCACACGATGGGGTAGCCGCGAGAAAAAAAAAACATCCCCACTTTACGTGTAGGGGAGGTACCCCAAATAAAAATATTTTTCATAATTTTATTGTAGCACTTTGTAGGCGTAATTACTACACATATTCATCCTAAGTTTAATCTTTCTAGCACTTACCGTTTGGACGGTAAGTCGAGGACGGACGGACGGACGGACGGACGGACGGACGGACGGACATGACGAATCTATAAGTGTACGAGCAAACCCGTACATTTCACTTTTAATTGTTTTATGCTGACATCGACGCACAGCGAACCTCATTTACCATATAAAATTATTGAATACGTAATAAAACAGTAGTCGTTGCAACATCATACAGGGGCGACCTATCGCACCATTCGCCGCGCATCGATACATAGCATTTTCATTGTAAATCTGTTAAGTTTCATGTTTCTATTAAATACAGTTATTTCTTCCTAGCACATTTATCTTTCATTTAGCATACCGTACAATAAGGGTTCCGAGTCATGAACTTCGGAACCCTAAAAATGGCGGGATTATGCTATCTACTGTTTTTAGATTCTATAAATTTTTACACACTCTACCCGGTCACAATATCTGTGCAACTCGGCTCAGAGGCACTTTGGGTATCGTATGCAGAAAAAGAATTAGACTGCGTTATTGGTCCAGTATTTAGCGTATGTAGCTGCTGACCAAGAGATCTCGACTTTGATTCCCGGGTCGGACCAAATGTTTGTATGATCTGCAAATATTTGTTCGGGAGTTTTAGTAAATAATTAAGATTTAATTCAAATGGTTGTTGGTTCTGGAGTGAATCGTGTATGGAAACATGACAATATCCTTTAGTAGCAGAGCAACATTTTATTGAATGATCATTATAACCGTAAAACTATGATTACGGTTTAAAAATTTGATACAACGCTACATTGTCCTCAAAATGGCTACATATTGTTGATAGATAAATGACGTGACTGTTGACTTCAGCATAGCCTTTGTATTTACATTGTCAACATTACATTACATTATTGTGATTACATTTATTGCATTATGAACTACGAAATTAAAGAGTTTTTTAATGCAAAGTTCTAAAAATTATGGAATTTAAAAAAGCATCTGCTACCGCACTAGGAATATATGTATCTTATATCGTGGGGACAATCAAAGAACACCCAGACTTAGAACAACAATATGTGAATCACACTAAGTATCGTCCGATGTGGGATTTGAACCCTCAACACTCAGCGCATTGAAAGAGTAACAAATATTCAAACATCGATACATTCAACATATTATAAATAAAACACGAATTTTAATCTTAACCTAAATTTAGTATTTTCTTGTTGACACAAATAACGATATTAAATTCTTATTCGTAGTTAATAACAAAGCCAAGTAGGTAATGACTGATTGTGGCACTGTAATCAAGTTGCGCAATTCCAAGGTTCCAAGAGCCAGGAGAAAGAGCAAGATACACACTAGCAGCAATTACATTTCTTAGAGAACCCCGCTCTTTATCGAAATAGGCGGCGGCAGCCATCCGGTCTACCTATTTATCGGAGCACGATCCACTATCAAAGGTTATATCAAGAAATTACTTGTCATGCAGCATCAATTACAATACCAACCACGACCACTCTTTTGTTTTTATAGTTGCAGGGGGTATATTATTTGCCTCCACAATTGACGTTACTGCAACCATTACAACAACTGCAACTATTACAACTACAGCAACAATTACTTGCACACGGCTGCTTTTGGTCAATTTCAACCGGAATGTTTAGATATGAACTAGGAATCCATCGAGACCAGTTGTTTCCATAACTCTGCCATGGATAATCTGAACCGGCACCACCGCCGCCGCCACCTCCACCACCGCCGCCACCTCCACCGCCGCCACCACCACCACCCCCTCCACCATTGTCAAAACCGCCGCCGCCACCACCACCACCGCCTCCGCCACCTCCACCACCGCCACCGCCACCCCCACCTCCACCACCGCCACCACCGCCACCTCCACCACCCGCTGCTGCACCGCCACCGCCACCACCACCACCACCGCCACCACCACCACCACCTGCAGCTGCCCCGCCACCGCCACCACCACCTGCAGCTGCCCCACCACCGCCACCGCCGCCACCACCGCCGCCGCCACCGCCACCTCCACCACCCGCTGCTGCACCGCCACCGCCACCACCACCTGCAGCTGCCCCACCACCGCCACCGCCACCACCACCCCCGCCGCCACCGCCACCTCCACCACCCGCTGCTGCACCGCCACCGCCACCACCACCTGCAGCTGCCCCACCACCGCCACCGCCACCACCACCCCCGCCGCCACCGCCACCTCCACCACCCGCTGCTGCACCGCCACCGCCACCGCCACCAGCTGCCGCACCACCACCTCCACCACCGCCACCTCCACCACCGCCACCTCCACCACCCGCTGCTGCACCGCCACCGCCACCGCCACCGCCACCAGCTGCCGCACCACCACCTCCACCACCGCCACCTCCACCGCCACCGCCACCACCCGCTGCTGCACCACCACCGCCACCACCACCAGCTAGCGCACCACGACCTCCACCCCCTCCACCACCACCGCCACCACCACTAGCTGGCGCACCACGACCTCCACCCCCTCCACCACCACCGCCACCACCACCTCCACCGCCGCCGCCACCGCCTCTAATACTTTTTTTGCTACCGCCACTGAGCTTGCTACGGAGACGACCGTGGACGTGTTTATTCCTGCCGCGGGAACCCCCGTTCTGTGGAAATTAAAGACGATGTATGAAAGTTGTAGCGTGGTCAACTGGTTTTACATTATCAAAGTTAAATTGTTTTTCAAGCTTTAGACAGGTTACTGCAAAGAGACGTGGACTCACTTCCTTAGACATGATAATTAAGTATTTAACAGCAAGTAATTCAGTACATTACTACAACGTAATGCAGCTGTTTGTCGTACCTTTATAACTTGCAAGTCACTTCTCATCACTCTTCCATCGGCCTTGTAGTTCGCACCAATGCCAACTAGACCATGTAGCTTATACTTTTTCTTATGCTTTTGCTTCTTCATACGACTGGGAACGTGCAATAACATTTCTAGTTAGAGAGGTAAAATAGCGGGGTTATGTTATCTACTGTTTTTAGATTTTAGGAACTTTTACACACTACCCGGTCACAGTATCTGTGCGACTCAACTCAGAGGCACTTTGGGTATCGTAGTAAAGAAGAATTAGACTGCTTTATTGGTCTAGCAGTTAGCGTATGTAGCTGCTGCGTCGAGTCGGACCAAATGTTTGTATGATCTGCAAATATTTATTTTGGAGTTTGGATGTTTTCTTTATTTAATATTTATAAAAAAAATGTTGTCTAGTTAGTACCCTACTAGTGTTGTGTGTCAGATGTCCAAATATTTATTTGATTTATTTTGATTTATTTGATGACAAAATTGGAGTTCACTATTACAAGTTGTTTACTTTACATTAATTTTAATGATCCTGTTAATAGTGAATTCATAGGCCGTCTGGGCCCTGACAATCTCTAAACTTTATCATAAAGTGCGCTAAGACTATTACTTTGCCGATTTCGCTGTTCTTTAGAAAGTTGCTAACACCTTGTACTGTTACTTCTGTTTGGAAGTTCACGTATGTTACTAAAGTGCTCAAGAAAAGGTCAAAAACTTAAAGTATAATCATAGACCCATTTCCAAGTTATATATATGACAGTACAAATGAATCATTAGATAAATATGACGGTAGTCGTTTTGAATAAGTAATCACACGGCGCCGAGTTGGCGCTAGTGGAACGTACACCGAGCGTTTCGTGCTTACCCCCAATACAGGGATTTGTTTCTATAAAAGCTGAGCACTGTCATAGTCAGCACGCATTTGTAAGGGTTGCGTCTTAGTGTACGGATCACCGTCTCTCGACGGTCAGTACTACACCAGCGTCGTATGTGGAAGGTAACAACCAGTACTGTTAATCTTGCGGTGGGTGCACGGAACTCTGTCCCTTACAGCTAGTATTGCTCCAGTGAGAAGCCGTAGTAGTAAGCCCGCAAGGAAGCAAGGAACTCTATCCGCGATAGATGTTATACAAAATTACAATGGGTTCCTGAGTAGCCATATCGAAGTTTCATTTCTGATGGCTGGGCTGAACCGGACATGTACTATCAAAAGTATTTGAAAATAATGTTAATACAAGCGGAGCTCAAAAAATGTTTAGATTCATCACAAAACGGGTTTTTGAGCCTTCGCTCCACAGTTACAAACTTGGTACTGCTGAATTGAATGACACAGAATACGGTTATGATAAACAGATCTATGTTATTTACACCGACTATAGCAAAGCGACAAAATAAATCAAAACATGCTAAGAATTAAGCTTTTTAACAATGAGATAACAGGAATGCTCTATTAAAAAGCCTTGATTATATCTCATAGGTTTTCCAAATTCAATATCTTGGCTTCGACAATTGATATCCACTTCTCGTAACTTATCACCCCTTCAGGGTTTTGTGGATTGTTCTGTATTCGATCACTCATATCATTGTCACTACTAATCTGCAAGTTGTTTTAGTAAAGTGTCACTTAACCCCAATTAAAAACCAGCGTTAATCTCTATATTAATATGATAATAATTATAATATTTCCATAATTAATCAAAAATATTTAACACAGATACAACATTTATAACGCTACAAAATCTGTAGTTAATGTCCAATAGAAACTCTGCCCTCTGAACTAGGTTATGTACCTGTTTTTCAGAAGACAAGTGCCACCCGTATTATTAGATGTAAGTCTTTAAATAAGGAACATTACAATAAGCTGTGCAACAAAATGTAATAAATATGCATCTTAAAAATAGGTTAGTATTGTGTGCGTGTGTGCAGTGTATTATTAGACAGTGTGTGGGAGTCTGTGTTAGTGTGTTATCTGTGATATACCTACTATATACCTAATTACATATTACGAATTTAATTTAATTCATCTTAGACGTCCCAGTATTAGGTCCTCAGTATCACGGTATTCTAACTTTAAAATATATTTTATATTATACCTATTTTCTCGGTGCGTCAACTTCAGGAGAAAAGCAGAGAGCAGGGACGTCAGCTGTACCTTTGCTTTGTTGACTTGGAGAAAGCATTCAACAGTTTGCCTCGCGAAACCCTCTGGATGGTATTGGGAAAGCTAAGATGCACGGAAAAGTTTGTGAGACTTCTTCGACTCCTGCATGACAATATGCAGTGCTGCAGAGTCTTATTGTTTCCCCGTTACCTGTTGGGTGCAAAGCAAGCAAGGGTGCGTCCTAGTACCCACACTGTTCGCTCTATACTTTGCAGGAGCAGTCAAGGAGGTCCTACCAACTGTTTCTGAAGGAGTTCGTATTTGCTTTCGCACTGATGGCACTCTTTTCAACTTAGCCAGACTAAAGGCGCGCACCTAGGTCTCGTATGCCGTGATCACAGAGATCATGTATGCTGATGACCTGTGCTTCTTGGCAAAATGGCCAATTCAGATGTTACAGGCCCCAGGCGGCCTGCAACAGCTGAAATATTCGGACGGAACACTGGCCCACCAGCCGCAAGAGAAAGCGCTTGTTGATCTCTAACTCCCGAATCAACGAACGTGGCGTGGATCCGCCTACTATTCCAACCTGCGACTCCAAAATGCGGAATATTCCTATCCGGCAAAAGGATGTCCTTGCGGAGCTGCGGTGTCTCGACAACCGGAAAGCCAGTGGACCTGACGGTATTCCGGCGATGGTTCTAAAGAACTATGCACCGGAGTTGTCTCCTGTATTGACACGCCTATACCGCTTGTCGTATTCCTCAGGAATTGTCCCGGAGGTGTGGAGAGAGGCGAATGTTCAACCCGTCCCTAAGAAAGGCGACCGCTCCGATCCGGCCAATTATCGACTTATAGCTGTCACCTCCTCCTCTGTAAGATGTTTGAGCGTATTATTAACAGCAAATTAGTTCGTTACCTAGAAGATCATCATCATCATCATCATCATCATCAACAGCCTTTAACAGTCCACTGCTGGACATAGGCCTCTCCTTTGAAAGGATGTTTTGGCCTACTATACCACGCTTGTTTCAAGTTTTCCTTCTCTTGGCAGTGATGTTAGCTGCTTATTTTGTTCCTTTAGTCGCCTCGTACGACACCCATGGAATGAATAGGGGTGGTGACACCTTGTATTCTTAATCCGTCACCACACGGACTTGATAAATGATCGTCCTTGTTATATGATCGTCAATACGGCTTTAGACCGAACCGTTCCACAGGTGATCTTCTAACGTGCATGACACACCTTTGGGATGAGGCTATGGATAGGCATGGGGAGTCTCTGGCCATCAGCCTTGATATGGTCAAGGCCTTCGACAGGGTCTGGCACTGTTCACTTTTCTCCAAGCTTCCGACATTCGGCTTGCCTCCCAAACTCTGCAGTTGGATTGCCGCTTTTCTACATCAACGCCGCATTTAAGTCCTTTGCGACGGCGCGGCCTCCGGATAAACGCAGATATACCTCAGGGCTCCGTCTTGTCGCCTACGCTGTTTCTTCTGCATATCAATGATATGTAAGCACTCGGCAACATACATTGCTATGCAGACGACAGCACAGTACATGGTCGCTATTTGGGACATTCCTCTGCTAAAACGGCGGATATTGAGAATTAACGAAGGGAGCTTGTCGTTGAGCTCGACCTGATTCTGCGCCTTATTTCTCAATGGGGTGATGAGAATTTGGTCGAGTTCAACGCCAAGAAAACACAGATGTGCGCGCTCACTACAAAAAAATCTCCTCAAGCTCGGTATCCTGAGTGTATATTTGCCGGTATCTCAACCGACAGGAATACATAGCGAGCGTCACCAAAGCGGCCTCGCGAAAACTCGGTGTGCTAAACAAGGTGAGACAATTTTTCTCGCCGGGTCATCTGAGTCTTCTCTACAAGACTCAGGTTCGTTCCTGCGTGGAGTACTGTTCTCACCTCTGCGATGGATCCGCGCAATATTTACTTGACGCTCTCGATCGGTTGCAATCTCTCACTGTGAGGGTTTGGCAGCACAGCGACCGGAATGGCGTTCACTTGCTCACTTTGTGCAAGGGAGTTTGTTGCTAAAATCGGCTATATAAGCTGTTTCCGGGCGCATCAGCGCCAAGCGCTTTATGAGGTCGAAGTGGTCGCCATGGCCGAAATCGGTCGAATTATTATTGTTATTATTAATGTTGGTCTATTTGTACTCCCAGATATTTTACGTTCTTCTGCAATTAATTGTCTATTTTGCTTTGTTAATTACGTAGGTAAACGTGATCGAAATATATTTATGCATACGTGTAACCGGTAGGGTGTTCGGCGAATGAATCATAGGACCTAGATCCCTGGTGTTTCCCCTGTCCATGTTTAAACTTATGTCCCAATGAACACCAGTAGCAGTAGATTAATAGGTGGCCGTTGGAAATATTATGTTATTTATTACATTTATTCTGCTGGTGGTGGTGGTAGGCTAAAAAAATATATTTATCCTATCACTCAATGTTGGGGTTAAGTCTAGTGCACCAGCAGCAATAACTTTGACTTTGATAACTAATAGTGAATGACTCACCTTGAAACGTCAAAGTTTGGCGAGTTTAGTGCGTGAGCAATAAGTGTAAAGCGTATCGATTATTTTAGCTGGCAACACTGTTAGGTGTCTGAAGTTAGGACACTGACGCAACACCGAGCACTGGCGCATGCGACCGGTGACCGTGGAAATCATTGCCACTTTAAAATAATAATTACGTGATTGAACGATTAATAATAATCAATTACTTTCAAGACATAGACAAGGATCACAGGTGATTATGATTTTATTTTATCAATAGATGTTTTTTGTTTGTTCATTCGTTCGTTCGTTCCATTAAAATGGAACGTGGTCGTGGGGCGAGCATTATCTTGGTTTATCTCGTGCTAGCACCACGCGTTCAGTGGAGTGTCTTATTTAAAATTATTAATCATTAACTGCTATTCAATATCCTAACTGTATTTCGTGATCGAGAGCTACGATGAAGTGATTGTACGATAAGCATTATTCTCCTCGCAGCCAACTCACGCCTACCCTCAAATGAAAATGGGAGGCCTACTAACGTTCTCAGTGGATAATGAGCTCTTACAACTGTAAAAAAAAACTTATTTATTAACAAAAAGAAACATGAACGTGAGATTTGTGGGTTGAGGAAGCGTTGCCCGTCGTGTCCTTTTACAACATGTAAACACGCCCGCTTTCACTTCTGTTAGGACAATGGACTGTTTCAATACTCCAGAGATGCAAATGTTACTCTTGCCTCCGTCCAGGACTTTATGCTATTTTTTTTATTTTATTGTGAAAGAAACTAGGAAAAAAAACACATTCAACCACGTAACTTTTGATTCATTTAAAGGCAAGAGATTGACCTTTTATGCACCTCTGTAAAATGCAAACAAAGAAATTTCTATGTTTCCATCTTTTTCACATCCTAATTATTTTACATTTCACTTATAATCTTTGAAAAAGCCCACGGACACATACATTTATACACGCACTTTACTCATATTTATAATTGCCATTATTTCTAGAGTCTTGTTCATGTGTCTATAGTATTGTTCATGTGTCTATAGTATTGTTCATGTGTCAATAGTATTGTTCATGTGTCTATAGTCTTGTTCATGTGTCTATAGTCTCGTTCATGTGTCTACAGAGGCATGTAAGACGCTGGTTAAGCTACTTACCCTATGGATTGACGGGTTTTCAACCAAGCAACTATTTCTTGCGGTTTCAGGTGGCTTCTGCAAACAAAACAACAACATTTACATTTTGGGATAGGTTTTATAGGAGTTACATAATCTATTATTAATATTATTTAGTTTTATTAACATTATTATAGATTTAGGAGACTCATCCCTACCATAAGAAGATTACTATAAAAGGCGGTGCACTCACAATAAAAGATCTCTTTTGCTGGTTAGCTATGGTACTTGACGGTAGTAGTCGACGAGAGTTGTGAGTGTTTACAGCTATAGTTTAAATTGCTGAAAGTCTAATAAAGCTTTGCAAATAGCTAACGTTTGGTTTGTATAAGTGATTGGTGTTTTGTTTCGATATATTCGCTATGAAAATGTTCAATTCAATGAGATTGTTAGTTCCTTAAACTTTGTTAGTTTATTAAATGACTTCTATCGTGTAAGATAATTGTTCTTTTTAAATATTTCTGATACTGTAACCTAAATTCAGAAGTGGGATTACCATGTGTTCTAGACCGTTCGCTATTTAAATTCAGTGTTCATTGTTTCTTGATTCAAATCGATAATTAAAGTTTTGGTTATAAATAACTACCGCCAACTACAAAAAAAATAAAAAGGAAAGTTAATTATCGACGACAGAACATAGAATTCATAAATCGGGTTTTGAGTTTCAATTGTAAACAATTTTAAATAATTAGTTTTTTAGAATGTCGTAAAACTTTAATTGAATAAAATAATGCGGGTATTTGTACCTCACGCTATGTTTCAGTGTGTTCGTGTGTATAAAGCTTTCTTTCCAGTTAGTAAACATTATTCTAAGCGATGGAAACTGCATCCGTGCCAATGTACATGGTGTACAATGTGGTCCACCAGTGCCGACACGGTAAGGAGAGAAAATTAGAAGGTTCAGTTATGAAAAACTTGTGAGTTGTGCTTGACGCTGTACTGGTAAGATCAAATCTTATTACATGTTGAGTTGTGATTTATTTTCACATAATTTTGATATGTAGTGTACAAAAGTGAATTGTGTGCGCAATTTAAAATGATGAAAAAATGACGACTGTTTGGCGCGTATACGAAAATGCCTTAGGGCTGATGCAAAGCTGTGGCTTAACAAAAGGGCTTAAGTAATGATCGTAGTTGGTTGAGTTTTAACAATGACCTCATACCTTTTGTTATTGCGAATATTTGGTACTAGCTATTGCCCGCGTGTATGTCGGTTATCGCGGTAAAAAGTAGCCTATGTCCTTTCCTAAGTTCAGTTCTATCTTTATACCAAATGTCATCAAAATCGGTTCAGTGGTTTAGGCGTGATAACGTTACAGACAGACGGAGTGGAGTTACTTTCGCATTTATTGCGAATATTTGGTATAACGTAAATAGTGAATAGCGCTCAAGCGGTTAAAACGAATGTTTGTAACTATCCCACCTGTGCATAATTAACTAGGCGTTCTTTACTATGGTTATGCATTTTTAACGAAGGGATGATGAATGAATAGCAGTTGGTGGCTGCCTAATGCAACCCGAACCTGTTACTTAAAGGTCAAGTAACTTTTTATCCATTTACATAGTGTTACATTGACACAGCAAGTGTGACAAGACATAATACCCACACACGTTGTGATTAATTTATTTAACTTTATTTATGGAAACGTAAAATAGATATTTGTCAGATTGTAACAAGGTGCAGTGTGTACACCAAATTACTAGATACGTTTCTCCGTAAATGTAAAAATTGAAATGACCAGTATGAAACAATAAATAAAAAAATACAACAAGAAATATTTGATGATCAATTACTTTTAATTTTTATTTTGATAACTCGATGAATGGGCTGTTCTCTTATAATGTTTAGTTTAAAAATGTGTGTTATAAGCGGAGTTTAAAAAAGTGTGTTGTAACTATTCACAATACGGCGAAAGGGTGCGTGAACAGCAGCGCTAGTCCTAAGGGAGCCTGTATAAAACAGCTTGAGAATCATCCGCCGGTAGACGGTGCGAGGTACTGTCACATTATTTACTGGTAATTGTATCGGTCAACTGTTATTGTAAAATCAATACAGCGTTATGACATCGAGTGGCAAACGCTTAGGTTCTAAATTTATGATGTTAAATTTATTTTTTAGTTCAGAGTAGATAGTACGGAAATGACTACTATTGTAATTTATAGTTCAAAGAAACTTCTTTGAACCATCTTTAGACGGCGTATATATTTAAATACGTAGTTTGGACTTCAAACTGGAACTTTATATTGCAAATGTAATCCTAATGGTTTTACACAACGTCAACAACAAGTTTAAAGATTATGATAAAGCGAAACATATCGTATGTATGCTAATCATGTTTTAATGTTTATCGAAATGCGAAATATTGATACCGGTAAAGACTAGGTACATGTCTACCGATCTTAGTAGTACGTCTACTTAGGCATGCTATTGTTAGTCATAGAAACATTATGAAAGGTTTTAAATACCCTCATCAGTGTCGGGTAAACTTTAAGTGTAAGTTTGCGAGACAACATTGCTGTTTGTGAAACGATAATTATTAATGGTCAGGTTAGACCGAGCGAAAATAAGGTTGAAGCAATAGTCAATATGAGAGTACCAAGTAGTGTTACATAAAGATAATTTCCGTGCCTGACTAGCTACTCCAGGTGTAAAGTTTTAAGATTTTACACATAAACATTGTAGCAAACTTGATAGTAAAGGTGTGACATTCATATGGGATCACGAATTTATGTTCATGAGGAAGTTACGAGCCAGCACAGGTTATTGTGATCTTTCTCTTCCTGGCAGAGGTACATATTGAAACATCAGCACTAGTGATGGTTTCGAATGTTTTGTTGGGCCGACAGTTAGTTTTGCGACTACTGTTCAATATAGGTTTCGAGTTCGATTTCTTGGTTGAAAAAAAAAAAAGAATAATACTGAGTACTTCTAATTATAGATTTGCTTTTCGCAGCCTGAAATTTAAAAGTTGTGGTCAAAGCTCCATGACTCGAAGAGTACGAAGAGTTGTCGGTTCTACGCCTGATCTCTTTCGGGTCATATTGGGTGGCCGTCTCATCAGACCAAAAGCATACACCTGTGTTAGACAAGCATTTGCATGCTGTAATGTCTTCGTGTTTTTGGTTGTTAACCATTGAGACTGGCCGCCGTAGCCGAAAGGTTTAAATGGTAAGGTTTAACTACAGACTCATGACGATGGACGATACGCAGCCTGTGGCCTATTACAGTAAGTAATTGAACGACACTTGTCATACAAGCTCTGGTGCAGATAATGACTTTGATGGCAATCAGTCCGAACTTGAATTCAATGCGTGGCCATACTTGGACATGCTTCGAAGTTGCTTGACACCAACCGTCGAGCTGCAGACATAACCAAAATTAGTGACCCGGTATCATATCCTGAGTTTTGCAATAATTGGGAACATCCTTAACTATGTACCGTGAGACTTCTGTAACATTTTGTAGCAACCTCCGGGTCTTGCATCTTGAGAAATAAGCGAAAGATAGTAACATTCTTGACGGTATCACTGTGTACATACTGAGGGCACTGTTATTTTTAAATATCACAAAAGTTTTGCTTCCTGGTATCGCCTTCTAAAAGCTCTGTGATTAATCATGACGATAGTGACGCATATTGGTGATGTAAAAGTAATACCGAATGCACAACTAATGCAATGTTTCATGCTTTCCTTAGATGACAACTGTGCCTTGAGAGGTCTCGTCCTTCGACCTTCTCGCTGCCTACGTGAGCCGAGCGCGGTCAGTGACCTAGCGTGTGCTGCTGCCTGGTGAGGCGCAGACTTGCAGCCTACTCGCTGTTCTGCGAGGTGTGGACCTGTGCTCTCCGCCTACTGAGGCGCGAGCCTTCGGTCTGCTCTCCGCCCGCTGAGGCGCGAGCCTTCGGTCTGCTCTCCGCCCGCTGTGGCGCGCAGGTTCTAATGTGTTCAATCCACTGAAAGAACATACGAGAGTATGGTTCTTCGTTTTAGCAGCTTTGCGCTTATGACATTCACAGTATGCTAACGTTAGAGCCTATGCTGTGAATGCATGACAAGCGAACTTTGATTCCATCATTCACGATGCACTAAATTTAACTTTTCATCATCGTCATCAGCCTATTTCAGTCCACTGCTGGATATAGGCCTCTCCCATTGCACACCACTTTGATCCATTTAATTTTTATTGGTGTTGAGTCTGAAGCTAATTAACTTTTATAGACAGACCTATGTCTGTGGGCGCTTGAGTGCACGCTTGCGCCCATGGGTAAAAAAAATAATAATTATATGGAGGTCATTTTCTTTTCTTTCCTTTAACGTAAATGCTTCAGGTTCTAACACCAAACTGCGTAAATTGTTTAATTATTTTATTTTTCAGAACATTAGCTAAATGATAACGATTCGCCGGTTTATGCATTTCACTATGAAGTTTGTGTTGGATGCGAGATTCAGAGATGCTTCCGTCCACACTTGTACATAAACCCCTTTTATATACTTAACACATGTGATTACCTGTTATAGATCTATTATTGGACGCGAGCCAGAGATGCCTACGTCCACGCAAACATGACTGCGATTACTTAAAATGCATAATGGAACATTAATGTCCGCCGCATTTAATTATTGGACGTGCGATTCAGGGATGCCTCCGTCCAAACAGACATACCTATAGAGAGAGGTGTTGATCTGTAAAATAAATTGTTGACGTGCGATTCAGAGATGCCTCCGTCAACCTCAGAGAGAGGGGACGCCTTCTGTCTGATTTGTCCACAGGTGCAGCGCGGGGCCAGTGAAAGCTTCGCGGGATGTGAAAACAGGGTCACAATTTTGAGAGCTCTCACTAATTTTAATTCTTCTTACATAGAATTGCATGTTGTGTGTGATCTACACTACGTAGACCATTATTGCAGTTTCTAAGATGCGTTCATATTTCAGACGGTGAAGTATGTGACCCCAACACAGGGTCATCGTCAATGGCACCTCAACCTGCTGCTGAGATGGCTGGGCCTAGTGGCGACTCGCCTGCTGCAGGGTTGGGACCACCAGCCGCGACCACCAGACTACCAGCCGCGCGCCATGAAAACCGCTTCGAGGACGACGCTGTGTCAAGATAGGCCGATTTAGGAGACTCATCCGTACCATAAGAAGATTACTATAAAAGGCGGTGCACTCACAATAAAAGATCTCTTTTGCTGGTTAGCTATGGTACTTGATGGTAGCAGTCGACGAGAGTTGTGAGTGTTTACAGCTATAGTTTAAATTGCTGAAAGTCTAATAAAGCTTTGCAAATAGCTAACGTTTGGTTTGTATAAGTGATTGGTGTTTTGTTTCGATATATTCGCTATGAAAATTTTCAATTCAATGAGATTGTTAGTTCCTTAAACTTTGTTAGTTTATTAAATGACTTCTATCGTGTAAGATAATTGTTCTTTTTAAATATTTCTGATACTGTAACCTAAATATAGTATTGACTGGAAAAATTATTTAATTAGGGTTCCGTAGCCAAATGGTAAAAAACGGAACCCTTATGGATTCGTCATGTCTGTCTGTCTGTCCGTCCGTATGTCACAGCCACTTTTTTCTGAAACCGTAAGAGCTATACTTTTGAAACTTGGTAAGTAGATGTAATCTGTGAACCGCATTAAGATTTTCACATAAAAATAGAAAAAAACTATACATTTTGGGGGTCCCCATACTTGGAACTGAAACTAAAAAAAAATTTTTTCATTAAACCCATCTACGGATAGATGTTTAAAAAATTATGTTGAAGTTTCTAATATCATTTTTTTTCTAAACTGAATAGTTTGCGCGAGAGACACTTCCAAAGTGGAAAAATGTTTCTCCCCCCCTGTAACTACTAAAATAAGAGAGTGATAAAACTAAAAAAAATATATGTTGTACATTACCATGCAAACTACCAACGAAAATTGGTCCGAATGAGATCTAGGAAGTAGTTTTTGTTTATACGTCATAAATCGTAAACCGCAATTTACCTTTTATTCAATCAATACACTATTATAAAAACATCGATCAAAGTTACAACGAACTAAAAGAACTTTTATATGATGTTACTTGCTGATACGGAACCCTTCATGGGCGGTTCGACTCGCACTTGGCCGCTTTTTTTTAACACATCTTAATAATTTTATTAGGGAATGTTTATAAGGGACACTTGGATTTACGCTGAAGTTTTGAGCACTTGCATTGTTTTAATAGCAATGTTCATAATACGTGTTCCGGCTATGCAGCGGCACGCCTCACTTTTACTTACCCCGCTATTCTACTATTGATAAACATTTCAACATTCATCATCATCAGCCTACCGCAATCCATTGTTGGAAATAGGCCTCTCACTTAAAAATGACATATCGCAGACTTAATATGAGAATCGTTTGTCCGACTCCAAAAATTTAGATTTGCATATAAATTAGGTATGTAAGTGAAGGTGAGCTAATGTTCCGCCATATTTACGACAGAGGCTACCGAAACCTCACGTAGTGTTGCCACGTTCAAATGAAAAAAGAAATGTTCTGGTATAGTTACTTAATCATCCTAAGGCTGATCACAGAGTCTGGAAGTTGAGCCTTTTCAGTGTTTGCGATGCTAAGCACGAGCTCTTCGACTGAGTCTTTAGCTTGCTGGTTGCCCTAAAAACAGAATAAAGTTGTAAAAATATTATATAAACAAAAACACGCAGATTAAAAATACACCTTATTTATAATTGTAAGCAAGAATAAAAATATTGTGACTTGTTTTGTGCCTCGCTAACGTACCTACTGCTTGTAGAAAATAAATAGACGTTCCATTGTTTTGCGGCCACATTCAAGGCGTTCCTTGCTCGACCAGTCAATTATTTTTCCTAGTATTTATCCCATATTGATCAACATTTTGATCTTACATTGCATTAAGCTCCCAATAAAGAACGTAACAGACCATTTCACATGACGCAATTTTAGACGCAGAATAGTGATTGTAAACACGAATGAAACTGTAGCAAACGTACGATTTGTTTAAAGTACAGCGTCGGTTTTATTTATTTAGTGATTTTCGTAAAAAAAATGTTATTTTATATCACACTGTCTGTTGCTATTTCGCTGCTCAAAGTTTACCTTGGGCGAGTCGGTCGAGGACTTGAATATTTCTAGAATCGGCTTAGCAACTTTGGTGTTTCTTAGGAGGACCATCAGCCGTAGGATTGAGTTGAGAGACCAGTCTTTGGAATCTTCGTAATGTTTAGGCTTCGCTGTGAGGGACGCTGAAACAGATGATTGAGTCGGTGAGTGAACCATGTAATTAGTTCAACTTGCCACATTGTGCTGTTCGAGTGTGTAACTGTGACAACAGTTAGGCCACTGATAAACAATGAACTAATTGTGACCAGCACCACATTACATTGTACACAGTACATTGCAAAGGACTTTCTTTGTTTTTGACGTGACAACGTCTTATAATTCGATGGAGCCGGCTGCACTCACGAAAAAACATGAATCATGCGGCGTTACCTCGCTCTGAGGCGTTCCATTTAAGGCTTGAAGTGCAAGCGAGATCGCGGAACGAGCGACAAAGAGGCACAATCAGTATTCTTCGATTTGGCCTCTGGTTAGCACACTCTGACTAGCAGTTGTTTAATCAACGGAAAACATACCTAAAAAGAAAAGCTGTTAATTTGAAATTACAAGTAAACACTTATTACCTTTCTACGGATTAGATTGTTGGAGTTCAAAAACATCTATATAATTTCTTAAATAAATATCTGCATTTCATTTTACTAACTATTAACCCTTGTGATAAGGATTACATAATCTTTATTTAATTAATAGCAATGAAAACATGTACGTACAAATACGTCCATGAATGAAAACAACAAAAATATTACATGTACCTTTGAGAGTAACCAAATGTGTGTGCTTTTCCAAGAAGTTTCTCTCGTAATATCTAGCGATGGGGTTGAGGCGCTCCTCGGCCGCAGCGCCTAGCGCCGCTAACACCGCCACCGAGAGCACCACAGCTTTCTGACAGAAAGAACATACATTCACTTACTAATTGAATAGGGTATCAGTAAGTTACTTTTTATTTACAAATAAAATATTTTAATCGACTCCAAAAAGGAAGAAATCCGATGTTCTGCTACGTGTTTTGTTTTTACACGCTTTATATTAGCTTCACCTGTATGTTTGTATGTTTGTAACAGACTCCTTTGGGCGCGATTTTGACCCACTTTAAACGGCCAAATTTCGTTCAAACTTTGTAGATCTATTGAGGACCGATGACAATACACTAATTTAAAAAAAATTGTTTAAAAAACTAAACCAACACGCTTTAAACGCTTTCTTACATTAAAATTATTTTCTACTTTTTAGTTTAAAGCGTGTTTGTTTAGTTTTTTAAAACTATTTTTTTTGTGTTTACCGATAACTCTGACGATTGTCAAATTGGCCCATTGTTGTATATTATTATTTGAATTGTTTAGATGATCTGATTGTCGGTGCATGACAGTTAGTAAGTTTAAGTTACTGATCTAGGAAGTAATACTTTGCAGTAGAGAGGAGCCAAAATATAAGCAAAACTACACAATATCCATACACCTTACTTTAAAAAGTATTTTAAAATGAATTATGAAAACATTAATATATTCTTTACTAAACAAATAATATCAGGAATGCATTTTTTTCTATCTTTCAATTTGTTGTGATGATATAAAAATAAATGAAGCATCATGGATACAGTTAAGGCCACGTCAGTGCTTCTATGAACTGTGTGACAAACACCGACGCCCTCCTCCAGCAACTAAAATTACATAATATTATCATTTGTAAATTATGTAATTTAGTACTTTGATATTTAGTCATCACCTTCATCATCTTCTTAGCTTTTAATCTATGGGTTATTAGGGGTCGGTTATTAGTTCAATCAGTTTTATCTGAATTTGAGTTTTTCCACGGAGCGACTGGCTTCGAACCTTCGCAACTCTAAAAGAGAACTGAAATTCAAAGTTGAACTGAACTACGGGACCGACGTCTTAACATGCTCTCCGAAGCACGGGCATGAATCGCCGAATTAATTTATTAATATTTAGTAAGATTTTTTTCATATATAGATGCTAAAATGGCTCTATTTCGCCTGCTGGAAAACATGAATAGAATCCAATACTTCACACGGTTCACACTATAGCGGTCTCTTGAGAGGCTTCTTCAAGCCCCATTTAAAGGACCCAGGACCTAGTAGGAAGGAAATAGGTATATGCGTTGATAGTGAGCTTGAGTTTTTGAGAACTCAGCACAGGAAGGAAGAGCCTATACTTTTAATTTGAGAGAGTATTTATACCACTCTGAAAAGGTCATTTGCCAGATCAAGTGCATGTGTTGTCCTGTTGAGCAACTAGTTGGAGGAGTTCTTCAGTACACTCTCTATGATAAATATGACGGAGGAATGCCTTACAGACGAGATCTCATTGCAAATGCAGGCTTATGGGACTCGATGGCATCAGGACTGTGATGCGGCCTGCTCGCAACTGCAACCGATCGAAAACGTCTATTAAATACTGCGTGGATCCGTAGTGAAAGGTTATTGTGTCTGTTATAAATACGATAATTTAGACTCTGGTACTACCTGCTAGGACTACCCTTATGTGACATTTAGGTCAGGTCGTGTCTTCTAATGGAAAATTAAAATCCAACAAACAATGTCTGCATAGAGCTTTGTGAAGCACACACGGCTGTTCCAGAATCAATACTGTAAGCTTCATGTAAAAGTTCAAAGTTGAATACAAGATTCAAGACTCTCTCTCACTCTCTTGGTTCTCTCCAAACGTAATAACGAAGAGTTGAATATTCTACCTCATACAGTTATACCGTAAATCATCAAGGTTGGATAACTTACTTTAATATGCAATTCAGCTTAAGTAAATAGAGCAGATCTGTGAGCCTTAATGTTAGGGATATTTGGTTATAATAGAGATAGCCCGAGTCTTCGCCACGTTGACCGTCAGTCTCCAGTCCTTCAGCCATTTGGGAAGTGCATCCAGTGTATGCTGCATCTTGGTAACAGCATAGGCACCATTGTTCGGCGTCATGATGTAGGCCGCGTCATCGGTATACAGCGCAAGCTTCACGCCGGCAGTTATGTGTACCTAGAGTTGCACACAGGGGACAGGCAAGGTAGCCACTACTCGACGAGTAGTAGTATGTGTATGTGGACAGCTTATACAACAGGCCACCAAACGCGATCGAATGCTTTCTCCATATCGACAAAGACAGCATCGACCCACGCTTGTTGCGCACAGCCGTGATTTCTTGCGGTACCCTCGCCGGTTGCTATGTCGTATAATGTTCGGCACGAAATCCGAACTGTTCGTCGCGTGGCCGAAGGTGTGGCGTCATGTGCAGCATCAGCTTCTCGTATTTCGTTGTTTTGAATACATCTTAGAATCCCATCCAGAGATCATGTGTGTGTTAAGTATACATTGTAATTTAAAAGAAATCGCTTTGCGACCACCCTGTTCGATAACCTTTAAAGGGATAAATAAGAATCGGTCTTGTAAATATGTTGATGGCTTTTATGATATTACGTTAAAATAATTGGGTTCTTAGAATATGATTTATTATTCTGGCTTTGGATTTATTTGTTAATTCTAGTTTTGTTTTTGTTGGGTCGAGACTACTAAGTTACTACTTAGTAGTCTTAGTAGACCTAAATTCTGTTTTTGTACTATGCAGCAGGTCAGATAAAGAGTGGAGTACCATGCTAAACTGAAGTGGGCTTAGCGCGTCTCTGGTGGTCTCTGATGTTGACATATCTGAAGGTGGCTGGTAGATCACTATAATAGCAACATATGAGCTTTTATTTTATAACTAAGCAGTTAAGTTTATGTCATACGTTATATGGGAATATATCTCAGATTTTCGTCCTAATATGTAATTTCTCTTTTATACAATTTTCTCGTTTCATATTCACAGATCATCATATATCAAAGAATGTTTTGAGTTCTTACCCAACACACATTGCAGGGACTTGAGTTTATCGGATAATGGAAAAACTTAAAATGCCAAAACACACCACTCAGTGTGCAGACAAATCTTTTACTATACAAGCAGTAAGACTTTGGGACAGCTTGCATCTAGGCTGCATGGGCGACGCAGCGCCGGGCCCTCACTGCAGTCACCGGAGGAGATCTCTCGCTACCGTCCGTCGTTCGCACCATGGCCGGTAGCGAAACCTGTTTTACCGCTTTCTGCGAAGACGTCATCTCGCAGAAGGAGGCGGCGGAGAAGGCCCAGGAGGACGACCTCCACGCTCGGACCAGACCCCCTGATGGCAACCCGGGCGATGAAGGCGCGCACATCTGAGCCTCATGTCGCCTTGATTGTGGCCGCGTGTGGATGGGACAAGTTTTCCCCGCCATCCGCATTAGTTGGCCATAGTTGGCGAGAGGGCGACGTCTGCGTGTGCCGGACGTCAAAGTTATTTTCATTAAGAATTCTGCAGAATCCACATACTTATTAAAGTTCTAAATAACACACTGTGAGCTTGTTTAACATTAACTTGATCGTTATGGCGAATACGTTCAGTGTCACGACTGATGAAGATGTGGGGGCGAGCAAACGAAGAGCAGTTTGTGGTCACCCTGGAAGTAAATTAGACGTGATACAAAGTCAGACTAGACTCTTAGGCTATGAGCTAGACTAGATCCACATGCAGTGGATCTAGCATCCAACTGAAGATTAGTAGTAGCATTCTACGTTTAACATCTCTGTAATTTTTAGATGCGTGATCGGCTGTTGACACCAGGGCTGTGACAACTAACCCTTGAATAACTTAACTTTATGTGACCTGACTGCTTTTATTTGATCATTGCGAGGTGTGTGTCTATTAAACTTAGACAGTCCTCTTTCACTACGCCCTCGGGACCAGAAATGTTGCAATTTAACATTATTATTCGTTTGATAGTTTTTTGTAGTCAGAGATTTTTTTTCTTTTTCCCGTCGAACCTTCCATATCACGTTTCATATATCAACATTCCATACAGAATAGGTAGTTACTCCATGTGCTTCGTAACTCCATAGTTTTGGTGTATCTTCGATAGATGGCACTAAAGCATGTTTTTGTTGTCCTATATATTATGTAGAAGTCGCCACAAAGCTATGCGAGTATAGCGTAGAGTCTGGATGAGTCTTTCGAAGAAAATACATAGTATTGATTCCGTCGGTCCATAGATCCGGCCCGAGCCTTAGGGCCGAGACGAGCCCGAGCCATACGAGCCCCGAGCATTATATTACCTTACCTGTAATAGTCAAGATAAATTGATTGCCTTGGAGGGTTGATGTGAAAGACAAGAGCGTGAGATTTATTTCAATCAAACAAACATATGAACAAATTAAATAAAATAGTCTATAAAAGTAAAAGTCGTAAGATTATTTTTGCATCAACCGACAACACAGCAGCGTAACCCGACGCTTACAGTGCTAATACCATTCAGCGTAACCCGACGCTTACAGTGCTAATACCATTCAGCGTAACCCGACGCTTACAGTGCTAATACCATTCAGCGTAACCCGACGCTTACAGTGCTAATACCATTCAGCGTAACCCGACGCTTACAGTGCTAATACCATTCAGCGTAACCCGACGCTTACAGTGCTAATACCATTCAGCGTAACCCGACGCTTACAGTGCTAATACCATTCAGCGTAACCCGACGCTTACAGTGCTAATACCATTCAGCGTAACCCGACGCTTACAGTGCTAATACCATTCAGCGTAACCCGACGCTTACAGTGCTAATACCATTCAGCGTAACCCGACGCTTACAGTGCTAATACATATATGTCATTTGGTGGCGATAGGTCTTAGATTGCTGTGAGTTTAAATTTATCAATTCACATGCCATTAACATTCAATGTAAAGTAAAATATATATATGATACTGGAGTGCGTGCGTGTGGTACTCCAAACAGACAGGAACACATTAGAACAGACATTAGAAGTTGAGCTGCCCCGGCGTTGTACTAGATGTTATTATCATATTGTAAGCAGTTACACAAGATCGAGTGAAGTCCGCCGATGTTCTGTACCCCAGTTCACGTTGTGTGACGTCATTCGGACGAGACTATAAATGGAGCAGCATCGTGAAGCTTGGTCTCTTTTGACACGGGACCTCGTGGTGTGCGGTTAGGTACTCTCTGTGTACTCTCTGTGTAATGTCACGTAATGTATTGTTGTTAAACTAGCTTTTATATTGAGATTATATTTAGAGCTAAATAAACTCATATAGTTTCATGTTCTGTGTAAGATTAAATTGTTTTATTTTAAATCAATAATTTGGTGTTTGATTATTACAATATTATTATATTGTATGTTTGATAGAATAGTAAGAAGCAAGAAATGTTCATAGCACTTAGTAAAGAGGAATATAAATGTTAAAACCTCACTAGTGTCCAAACTTTATTTCTAATACCTGTACCCCAAAGACATATAAGTCCGCCTATGTACAACATGTGCAGCAAGTTTTTAAATAAATAAATAAATAAACATATTGATATATAAATGTTTTGTGACGTGGTGCTCCTGGGTCTCGCACAGGAAAGTTAACACCTAGAAAACCACCTCGTTACAATACATTATTTCAGGAACAGAGAATTGTCGTTATTCTCGATTGAATATTCTGCTTAGATGTCTAGCAAAATGGATCAAGCCGTCATCGATACATGAATCTAGACCCTGACATTTTTTTAACACAGATCATATTTTTTTAAAGTCTGCATGACTCTAAAGTGAAAAGTTCCTAACTTGGAATTTTTTCATATATGTATGGGCCTGCCAAATAGACTGTTTTGCTTGATAGAAAACATAAGCAGAATCCAAGAGTGTTAGGCCTTCCTTGTAGTGAGTTCACACAATTCGCCAAGGTCAGCCACACTGTGGCGGCACAGGGTGATGCTTCTGCATCAATAGGCCCCCAAACTCGCACTCACCAACTAAATACAACAGCACGAGTATTGACATTGTTAGGTTGGTCTTCTACGCGACCTAATGAAATATGGAAGCCGCAAAAACTGGTATTAGTCAAACGGAGACCTAAAGGTACAGATATTTGCACTTGCGTCATCCAAATCCCGATCCAGCTCTAGTATCTAATACGCTAAAATAATAAGCATCCTTCAACTAAATAGTATATAACGAATAATACTGTTTCTGACACGGTTGAGGAGTTTTGGGTCTTAAAAAAGACGCGAGATTTTACTTTACGTGTAAGGGCTCATAGACACGAACTGCATGACACGACACAGGTCGACGGCAGCCGTCGTCAGTTCACATAGTATAGGAGTTTACAGAATGAGTTTCGAAGAAGAAACACTGTTATTGCTTTTATTTCGTCGAAGCCGACAAACGAAAAATAAAAACACGTTTATTATGGATTGGATATATGCTCTGTTTTTTATTGTTTGATTACTGTATTCTTTCAATTTATAATTCTAAATATAATTCCAAGCATTTTTCTTGAGGACCACAATTACCAATTCAACATCAATTTCGTCGTTTCGGTGTACAATAAAGTAATTTATTATTATTATCATTCGTCACCAGAAATCATTTTACATATTTTCGACGCCTGCGCTATATGCAATCGACTGACAAAATGGCGGACGCGGCACGCTACAATTGCAGTGTCTAGCACAAACTATACTAGAACTACGGAACCCTAAAAAAATGTTTATTTAATATAATTAATTATTAGTTCGTAGATTAATAAAGATATATTTTTTTCTTATCAAAAAATACCAAAAATCATATCGTCAAGTTTTGTAGTTACGACATTTCCACTTTCTTCCGTCAAATCTACATAGACCCAAATTGATTTTATGTAAATGTTTCAATTTCATATTAGCTCAATTTCAATTCGACGCTCACATAATACAAGTAATTACCTTTATAACTCCTCCGATACACCACGCACTATCCACCACACGAGGAACGGTTTACAGATCAAGTGCACACTTACATACTCGTATACATACATATACATCAGGATGCCTTGCTTGCGATGCACGTAAACCCTGAGGCACTCCAGAGAACGCATAGTCACAGTTTGTGATGTAGCCATTGACAAAAATAATGTAGTCTTATTGTCAAGTAGGATTGTAATCAGAACAATAAATGAATCCGTTATCTTGAAGTGATTAAATTCGAATTAAAATTAGAATTGTGTGATTTATTTTATCGAAGACGCAATAAAATCTTATAGGTATCGGCTCGACCGATTCTCATGAAATTTTGTGTGCATATCGGTTAGGTCTGTGAATCGGTCAACATCTATTTTCATTAGCATTGCTTGGGTCACCTTTTTTACCATATTTACCATCAGAAGGAGGGTATTTAATAAAATAATAATATAAATTTTATATGATATAAATATTTGAAATGGTCTTTTTAATATCTTTCGTTTGAAATCTGCTCTCAGGAGAGGGTTAAGGCCAAACGTCACCACGCTGCTGAGTGTGGGTCGGAGACGGCCATATTATTTATAAATTTTGCGAAAAGTTAAAGATGTAAAAAATATTTTTATTATATATTTTCCATAATAAATAAATAAAACTATACCGTAGTAGTAGTATAGTAGTAGTTTATAGAAGAGTACTCGGCGTCTAGTAAATTTAGAATAGTAATATATTTATTTTCATAAAAATAAATTCAAATTTTTTATTTCGAACTCAGCTGGATTCATCTTGTGTTAGTTACAGTGACTTAACCTAGTGTTAGATAAAACATTTACATGTGATTCAATTAAAATAATAATTAAATATTGTAATTATAATAAATATAATTAAAGAATTTTCAAGATTTTAATATAGAGAAGATATTTTATCACTTTACACAGTAATGAGTGTTCATGCAAGAAATTAGGGTGTATAGTAACAATTGTTTATGAGATATATCGTAGCCAGGCTGCCTCGTTGGTCTAGTGAATAGCGTATATGCGACAATATTTCCTTAGGAAATTTCTAATTTAGTCATCAGTGGTTTAGAAGTTTAGTAGAAAGCATGTTTGAATAACAAAAAATAAATGAAAAACTCACGGCGTAATACATTTTGCTGGACTAGACCGTCATCTGAGCGTCCCTCGGCGTAGTGTTTGATGTCACCGAGGCGCTGTGGCTTCTTAGATTGTGTTTCGTAACTTGGAATCAATTAAAATAGTCGTTTAATAAGTCAGTTTATTGTGATTGCAATTATGTATTGTATTTTTGTACACGCACCCGACACGTGTAAAACATTTCAATAAAGCTATTTTCGTTTGTTTGTCTGTTTGAAATGTCACTTGATCCGCTTTCCATACTTTGCTACGGTTCCAAATTATTGCTGAAGCTTGAGGTGTTGGGAGTGCGCGGCATTTTATTAGAAATATCCAAAGACTAAGTGACAAGACACAGCGCGTAAGGATTGGCAACTGTTTGAGCAACGAGCTTCCTGTGACTTTAGGCGTTCCCCAGGGGAGCGTAATTAGTCCAACACTTTTCCGATCTACATGAACCAGTTATGATGCCTTCCAATATCTAAGGGCAAAATCACAAGATTCGCTGACGATACAGCGCTAACCTTCATAGGAGACACATGGCATGAAGTATTTAGTGCGGCGCAGACGCGGCTAAACATGGTCATACATTGGCTTAATGACAACCAACTCACACATTTTTCGGGAACACGTCAGTGAGAGCCGAAACAGACTTGTGTCAGAAATTGAGACTTCCCTCGAAAAAGTCTCAGAATAGGGTCGAATTAATTTGGTCCATTTTAACAGGACGAAGACACAGATTTGCGCGTACACAGCTAAAAAAATGCCGTTTGTCGTATCCGCATTTCCATCCCCATCAGCACAGCATTTCTATCCCCATCACTTAGTCGGTTGGCCGACCACAACAGTGCGTTTTTGCCGAAATTTCCTGCCTCGCACATCTAAACTGTGGAATATACTGTCGCCTGCGGTTTTTCCGGAACGATACGACATGCAAACGTTCAAAACAAGATGGCTCCTATAATATATGAACAAAAAACAGAACACAGGCAAAACCAAAGTAATCTGTTTCACTATGTGCCAGTCCATCCAGCACCTGGATTTTTACTACCTGGTCGTACATTCATGTCCCAACTCAAGTTCTGTGACCTGCTCTTGCTCTAAACTTGTACGTGCAGATACTATTAAATACCTAGGCCTGACTCTCGATACGAACTTGAATTTCACTGCTCACATAGACTCACTGACAACAACACGGATCAGAAGACCAATATTCGTCTTTAAGAACCTTCGACATAGATAGGTCTCGAGTTGTCAAAAGAGTCTACCTCGCCCTTTGCCAATCACTTCTGTAGTATTGCATTTCCGTTTGGGGCGGCAATTGCAAAATTAGAAAGAGCACAATGCGTAGTACTCAAGGTAAGTACTTTTCGTAATCATATTGCCAACAGAGAAATTGTATAAATGCTGTGAAGTGCTGTCTGTAAGACAATTATTCAAACTAAACACGGTACTTCTTCAACATAAATCGACTTTCTACATTCTATACGTTTGATACTTTAAATCAGGGTAAAAATGTTCTTATTATGTTGATGTTGCAACATTTAATTTTTTTTTAAATAAATAAGAATAGTTTTTCCAGAATTTCTTTAGGCAACCCATTCTTAACATATTTTCTGATATACTAAATTTGTTATAAAATGTGTTTTATTTTATTATCAGCTCGGTGAAGGCCCTTGTAGGGTCGGCTCTTCTTCTATTATTTATTTATTTAGTGGCCTAACCAGTAGTTGTTACACTAAAACATGCATAAATACAAGACAAAATAGAAGACAGAACAGTCTTAATCTAAGTGTACAACTTATGTAGGTCCACACTACATGCATATATATATATAGAAAATACTTTATACAGAGTTTGTCCAAAAAACGAGCAAATAAATGTGGGTACATTGGTGGCTAACCCTATTGAGGACACCAATTAGTACATAGTTAATCAGTGGTAAGGCCCTGGACTCGGTCCCTGAATCGCCGAAATGTAGTGCCAAAAATGTCTAATTGATTACAGTAGTGATTATATTTCTTAATAAGTCGTGAAGAAGAGTTGGAACCTAAAACTGTTCTTCGAAAGGGTGATGTAGAAGCATTATTGGTTTTCTGGGATATTTATCAGGGATAATAAATTTAAATTTTGAGAGCAGATTCGGGCAATCAATTTTGTTATTGAGTATTTTGTATTAGAATAGCAAATCAAAGGCATCTCTGCGTTTTTCAAGGGAGTCAATTTTGAAATTATTCGCCATACCACAATGCACTACTCAAGTATGCTTCTTACGAGGCTATAATATAGTGCAATTTTAGTTTGAGGAGAACGGACAGATTTAATATTTGAAATCAGAAAGCCTAGAATTTTTGACGCATTCTTTATAGCAGTGTCCATGTGGGGAATAAAAGTAAGTTTGGAGTCAAGTATCACACCTAAGTCTCTGACAGTGTCCACTTGACCAAGCAATGTGCAGTTTATATTATAACTATAGTGTACTTTATTAAGTTTACGAGTAAAAGTTATTTGAGCGAATTTTTTGACATTTAGTTGCATATCATTATTAAAACACCATTCTGAAAGACGATCAATATCACTTTGTAGCAATAACGCATCAGTATTTGATTCTATTACGCGAATTATTTTTAGGTCGTCAGCGAATAAGTAAGGAGTAGAATAAAAGAAGCAACTTGGGACATCATTGATGAAGATATTAAATAGAATAGGTCCCAAATGCGACCCTTGTGGGACGCCAAAAGTAATTTTGAATATATTTGACTTATAACCATCACCACAACTTTTTTTTTATATGTATAAAAAATAAATATATTTTTTTTTGGACATTTGACACACAACATCATCTAGTCCCACAACAAAGAAAGTTCGATTTACCAGGTACGAATTCAGCCATTGGAGCAATGATCCACCAAAACCATATGACGACAGCTTTTGCACTAGGATGCGGTGTGACACCTTATCAAAGGCTTTGCTGCAATCAGTATACACCGCGTCCACTTGCTTATTAGCATCCATTGACTCCAAAGTACCCTCGATAAAATCAACCAAATTACTGCATGTTGATCTGGCGATAGTAAATCCATGCTGTTGACTAGACAAATATTTTCTAAAATTATTTTGAAGAAGGGGACATATCAATGCTTCAAAGGTTTTGGCCAAGGTTGATAGAATTGATATGGGCCTATAAACCAACTAAACCAGCTTTAGCATTAGGTTTAAGTATAGGAACGACTTTCGCAAGTTTCCATCGGTCAGGATAGATGCCTGATCTAAGGGACTGATTAAAAATTATGCTCAATGGCACCGCTAACTCATTAGCGCACTCTCTTATAAAGTATGGAGGAATGTTATCAGGTCCCTGTCCTTTTGATACATCAAGAGTCTTAAAAAGCTTGTCTATTACCTCACAGTCAATACTCAAATTAGAAAATGAGTCGGAGTGATTCGATGACGTATGTGAGCAAGAGGACAATGAAGACGAGCAATATGGTTGATCTATCGGATTATATACAGAAGAAAAGTAGCCACAAACAAGTTACATATAATCGTAGCCATTACTAGCTACAGCCTCACCATCTGATAGGGATGCAGGATAAGTACTCTTACCATTTCGCTTAGATTTAATAAATGACCAAAAGAATTTAGGGTTTGTCTTAATTTGACTTTCAATGTTGTTAATATAAGAGTTATAACACTTTTTAGCTATACTTTCACAGCGTTTGTTACACAGCTGCATAGAAATCTTATATGGATTCTTATATAATTTATATCTTTTTCTATAGCTATCTCTTTCCCGTTTTAACCTTAGAACCTTTGATTAAACTAAGGCGGCCCAGATTTTTTTTGTTTGAATAGTTGGTACATGTTGTTTTATTAGTTGGTTAAGATAATTGTTGAATGTGTTTAGCATAATGTTGGGATCAGTAGTTCCCTGAAAAAGAGCACACCAATCGGTATTTTTAGATGTTTCTTGATAGTAGGGAAATCTGCCTTTTTAAAGTTTAGTCATAAAGTTATTGGGTTTTAAGTGAGTTTGCTGTACGTACTCAACAATAATTTCAAGAGGAGGATGATAGGGATCTATTCTGCAAAGACCAGTAAGTGCTTCAGTTGTTTCACAAACTAGCAAATCAGTTAGTATCAGTAGTAAACCAGGATCCTACCTTTATTATTAAAACTATTATTACACTGATTTAAGTTATTAATATGGGTAAAATCAATGAATTTCTGACAGATTTTAGAATTATGGAATGAATTAGAACTACGCAAGCCATTTACAGCCTGCCAATTAATTTGATTTAAATTAAAATCGTCGAAAAGGATGGTGCCACACTCATTGATTCTATCAACCAAAGAATTATAGTTATCCATAAAGTGGTCAAGAATTGAGTCCTGAAGAGGTGGTGGCAAATATAATGCACATAAAGCTATTATGAAGTTGTGTTTGACTTGTACCGTCACCCACAAGTCCTCACAACCACTCTCCCAGCTCGACATCCTATTAGCAACAAACTATTTAGCAACCGCAATCAATACACCCCCGCCATCTTTATGATTGTGTAATGATGTTGTTTCTTGGTCTCTACGAAATACATTGTATTTATTATTGAATAGCTCCGTGCTATATATGTTACTATTCAACCACGTCTCTGTTAGCACTATGGCATCATATTAAGTTGATCTTGTGTGAGTAGTGCTACAACGGCCAAGCCTACGAATTTATGATGGAATCATCGTGGTTTGTTGTTTTCAAGTTTGAACATTACTATTTCATTCGTTAATATTATTACGAGTATGTTTCCCTACGCAGTTTGTCACCTATTGTGTGTGGTTTGTGGAATTATATGGTATCTGCCAATTCGTTGTATTACTAATAGTTGCCAGTCACTTACAAACTACACAAATGAAGCTTTACTAATTAAACATCTTGCAACCATAACAAACTTAAAGAAATAATCAAATCAAATCGTATCTGCATCAGCACTAGACCTGTATAACGTGTTTCCAGCTCTACCCTGTGTGTGTGTGTGTGTGTGTGCGTGCGTGCGTGATTGCGTGCGCACGTGTGTGTTTGTGAGTAAATTTAGGTACTTTACATTTAATTTTATGGCTTAGGTTAAGATGTTTTTAAGATTGTTACGGGTTTGATCGCATACGCACCGACAGCATTTAAGAAAATGTTCTTTTTATCAGTTTGAGCACGTCTCATGAAAATCGCCAAAGCGTTCCAATCTCACACCTTGTGACGGTCCCTAGCTTGACCCTAGCCTGAGTGAAGTAACTAATAGTTCGTTTGGAGGAGTTTTCATTTTTAATGGCATCACTCTACAGAGAGATTTGATGGAATAGTGCCCCGCCTCGCATTATCTCTCTGAGACACAGCCTAATGACACGATGTCCCTCCACCAGCTTTAAAGGCCTCCAGATCGAGACAGCCTCAAAGACCATAACTGCCCGATTACCTGACCTATCCCCTTTTTTATTACCACAGTATCGATTGGCTTGTAAAACTGCAAACTTTCAATAGTTTAAGTTTGCAGTTTACTTTCAATAGTTTGTTTAGTCTTGCAGATGTTTGAAGTACCATTCAGAGGCCACTCAAAAGTTTTTACAGAATTCATTTAAGAATGCAATAAATCTGCTTCATTAAGGTCAAACCCTTTTTTTGTGGATAGTAGTGATGCGTCCACTAGTCGCATTTGAAAGTAATAAATAAGTTTATATTTTAATATTATTGTGAAGGCGAGACTATCACAACCTGTGCCATTAAAGATTTATCATACAATATGATAGTTTAGCTAAATAGTAGTAAGCTCCAAAAAATTCCGACGACCTTAAGGATCTTAATTCCTAAAACAATCAATCACCGTTCGAGAGAGTAGGTAAGTAGAGCCACGCTGATTTCAACACAAATGGGCCGTCTAGACCGGAGCAGTACCACCTTCACACAGAAGACTGCATGAAAATGACAGCATGCGTTGGTGATTGTGAGACCGGAGGCTCAAACATTATGTGGACACATTTCACTAAGCCGCCATGGGGTGACTATGCACTCATAATGAGGATGGTAGTATGTTACTCCTTGATTGTCCTCACGCTTTTCATCAGGCAGAGTACTCTACTCTGCTTTCACTTTCGTAGGCTATGTGATGTACACATATGTAATGTACAATATATAAACAAATAGATAAAAAGTGTGTAATATGTCCAGCAAGATGTCGAAATCTACCGTACACCTATACGCATCGCCGAAGTCCAGTAGGGACAGTATAATAAGTTTACAGTGCTCAGTACCATGCCTGATATCGTCAGTGTCATTATCCAGAACGCTCAACAGGCTGTGGCCTGTACAGAAGCTCGATAGATAGATAGGGATTGAAAAGCTTTTAGTGATTAAACGCTTATTTTATTTTTAGTACATTAGTCCTAATGGTTGAAACCCAACAATACATGATTTACGATATGAATGAAGACTACTTGCTAGACGCTTTTAAAATATTAATTAGTTGTTGAATACATTTTTATACGCCAAGATCTGTTTAAGTTGGCTAAAAGTAAAAACCTTTACAAAATTCACAGAAAGAATAGATTTTATTATTTATTGTGAAAAAATTAGAGGCTTTCTGAATTTTTCACGAATTTTGAAAGATAGAAGTGTTATTTAGGTTGCCTATAAAGAAAACAAACAAACTAAAATATTGAAATATTGTGGTTATGGAAGTGAAAAATATCATCATCATCATCAACAGCCATTAAGAGTACACTTCTGGACATATGCCTCTCCTTAGAAATATACTCCTTATACCACGCTGACGGGTTGGTAAAGGGTTGGTTTCAGGTTTTCCTTCTCTTTGCATTGATGCTGTCTTGCGTAGTTTATCCCTTAGTCGCCTTTTACGACACCCGCTGGATGATTAGGGGTAGTGTATGTGTGTTCTGTATTCTTAATCCGTCACCACACGGAAAATATCATAAAAGTTCTAAATAATACAATGAATTATACTATGTAATTCATTATAATAAAAGTTCATTAAATTAATGAATAGTATCAATATAGCTTTACAACTTAAAAAGAACTAGCTGACCCCGCGAACTTCGTACCGCCTAACAGTCGATTCAACGTCACTCAACTGTTTTGCATTCTCAGAGCCCCTCCAATAAAACTTAAACCTTATGGTATGGTATCAAAGTTCAAATTGACTTTTAAGTATTATTACGAATCTTCTGTATGGGAATATAGAAAAGTGTTGTTTCGAGACTTTATCAATTATTTTTTTAAATTTTTCCCTCCGTAAGAACCATCCTCGTACTTCAAGGAATATGATAAAAATAGAATTAGCGAAATAGGTCCAGCCGTTCACGCGTAATGGCGTGACCAAGGGAAATAGGGATTCATTTTTATATATATAGATATGAGAGAATTTTTCTAAGTAGTCATGAGTAGGTCTATCTTCTAGTCCAGACAGGGCTCGGCGTACTGGTGAAGTGAGGAGATCTCGCGGCTGAGAACAAGTCACAAGATTGCGCCGCCCGTACCTTACGGCGGGCGACAGTCGAGGAGATCAACAGAGCACGGCAGGAATATGGCAAGGTTTGGTCTTGGAGAGAGCTCATCGCGGAACTGGATAGGGACCCATGGGGGCGACCACATAAAATGGTACTGGGAAAGCTCGGACCATGGGTCCCTCCATTGACGAAAACTCTGGACCCGTAGTTTTTGGAAAGAGTTTTGGAAACGCTCTTCCCAAGGGTCCAGGACAGTCCCTCGATCCCTCCGTCACACTCGGACCGCGGCTAGCTTCCCGCAACACCGCGCCTGGACCTGATGGTGTTCCAGGCCGGGCACTGGTGATAGCTCTGTCGGTACTGGGGAACAAACTGAGGCAGATTTTCACGATCTGTCTCAACCTAGGTATCTCTCCCCTCGACTGGAAAGAAGTGAGTCTAGTGCTCCCGAAAAAGAAGGGAAGGGCTGCAGATTCTCCCTCTGCGTGCCCTCCGCGAAAGAGTCGAGGAAACTCTTCGAGAGAGTTATCTCTGACCGTATCAATGTCGCGAGTGGGCCCTGATCTATCTGACTGGCAATTTGGATTCCGACAAGGGCATTCAACAGTGGACGCTGCTAGGTGTGTTCACTAGGGCAATTAGGGTGGCCCTTGAATATCACGAGGTGCCGCCCTATCTGCGGTCTGTCATAGAGGCTTACCTGCGCGACACAACGGTAAAGTATTTCGATCGGGGCGGGATGGATAGACGAAGGGAGGGCTCTGTATGGGGCCCATTGCTATGGAACCTCGCATACGATGCAGTCCTTTGCACCAGTGTGCCCTCTGGCCTAAGTGTTATCTGCTATGCAGATGACACTCTAATACTGGCTAGAGGGTCAAGCTTTCAGGAAGTGCGGCTCGACGAGCAGGGGGTGGCTTATGTTGTAAGTAAGATCTGTGAGCTGGGCTGTGAGTGGCGCCTCACAAAACTGAGGCGATATGGTTCCATGGCCTGCGTGAGCGCCAGGAATCACTCAGCTCATGCCTACGGGTGGGTGACACTGAAGTCCGGGTGGGCGGGTACATGAAGTACCTAGGCCTCGTAGTGGCCAGTCAGTGGAGCTTCGAAGAGCGTTTCGAGCGATTAGTCCCCTGAGTACGAGGGGTAGCAGGAGCGCTGCATCGCCTGCTGCCCAACCTCGGGGAACCACGGGAAGAAGTTCGCTGCCTCTACATGGGGGTCGTGCGATACATGGTACTCTATGGGGCGCCCGTCTGGTCTGACGACCTGGTGGACTCCTCCCGCTGTCAGGCTCAACTCCGGAGTCTGCAGCGTCTGATGGCCATACGGATCATACGAGGCTACCGTACGATTTCGTATGAGGCAGAGACGGACTTGGCCCGATCTGCACCCTTCGACATTCTGGCCAACAGAAACACGATGGTCTACGACCAAATTCGTTCTGCCGGTCGGAATGGCGAGGAGATAGCGTCGGATAATGAGCCTGAAATGTTACGGTGAAACGCACCCACACAAGCACTACGGACTTGGCCAACGCGCTCTAGGACCCGTTCTGCCGAGCTTTGAAGCTTGGATAAAGAGGACCGACTGTGTCACCTATTGATTGACTGATACTCACCGGGCACGGTTGCTTCGATGAGTATCTGAATCGAATAAGACGAGAGGCTACAGCACAATGCCATCACTGCGGGTCTGACCGGGACTCCGCCCAGCACACGCTGGAGGACTGCCCTGCTTGAGAGTCTGAGCGTCGAGTCCTGATCGGAGAGATCGGACGAAACCTGTGACCGCCAGCATTGATTGCGGCAATGCTGGCGAGTGGCGAGGGATGGGAAGCCGCGGTCTCCTTCTGTGATAACGCCTAAGGTAGGTCGGTGTCCCGCCTTTTACGGGAGTTCACACGCTCTCCGGTTTCCCCACGGAGAGTATGGTGCAAAAAAAAATACTTTGATTTCATTTAGATGCCAATCTACATGACTGTCATTTATAAGACGTTAGTTTCCATACTCGAATTAGACGAGCATGAAAATAAACAAAAATCTTTGAAACCTAGTATTAAATAATAGACTAGTTTTAATTTTACAAATAATTTATGGTTTGTTGACACAAATAATAATAATATGTATCCTTATTCGAAGCGGACAGCAGAGTCAACTCTTCGCGGTGTGTGGTATTACTTACAATCAATTCGCTACATATGGTTAAGGTCAAGATGACCATGGCACCCTTCACTGACATTTACTAAGTCATCTATATAATTTAATTACCGCCATGTCCAACTCTAGGTCAAACAGCCATAAGTAATCTAGACGTTATAAAGTCTTTAATTTAATTGACAGTGTCTATTCTAAAATTGCTCCCAACTTAGTTGCAATTATTGCACATATTACAACAACCATTATTGCAACCATTACAACAACCGTTATTGCAACCATTACAACAATAGCAACAATTACCAAACTCTTGGCTGAGTGGGAGTTTCGGTCTTCTTAGGTAACCACCAAGACCACCCAAACCACCACCGCCACCACCACCGCCACCACCACCACCACCACCACCACCACCACCGCCACCGCCACCGCCACCACCACCGCCACCGCCACCGCCACCACCACCACCACCCCCCGCACCGCCATGACCACCAGCGATGGCAACACCACCCCCTCCAAAACCGCCATGACCACCACCCGCACCGCCATGAACACCAGCGATGGCAACACCACCCCCTCCACCAGCCCCTCCAGAACCGCCATGACCACCAGCGATGGCAACACCACCCCCTCCACCAGCCCCTCCAGAACCGCCATGACCACCACCCCCTCCACCACCCCCTCCACCACCGCCGGGACCACCACCCGCTCCACCAGCAAAGATAAGAGCACGGCTGTGGCCACCATGGCCGCCCTTACCACGCTTCCCGCCACCATGGCCACCCTTACCACCCTTCCCGCCACCATGGCCACCCTTACCACCCTTTCCACCACCATGGCCACCCTTACCACCCTTTCCACCACCATGGCCACCCCTACCCTTTCCACTAAAACTGCCGCTTTCTGCTATATATCTACTGCCTCTGCCTCTGTCTCTGCCTCCTTTCCCGCGTTGACCTCCTTTCCCGCCTTTGCCTCCTTTGCCGCGTTGACCTCCTTTGCCGCGTTGACCTCCTTTGCCACTCGTACCTCCTTTGCCGCTTTTGCCTCCTTTCCCGCCTTTGCCTCCTTTTCCGCCTGCGCCTCCTTTCCCACCTTTGCCTCTTTTATAATCACTATCACTGCTACTGTCGCTTGTGTAATCACTGCTACTACCACTGCTGTTCTTGCTACGGCTAAGGCCACGGCTTCGGCCGCGGAGGAAGTTATCTCTGCCACCGGAGTCCCCAACCTTCTGCAAAATATAAGGTGAAATATGAGATTGTGTTGTGGTGCAAACAACCGGTTTTACAATTTATTGTCACTTAGTAAACGCTGGAATTGTTTAGTTTTTTTAAAAAGAATAATAAATAATAAAGAATAATCTAAAATTAAAGTAGCCTTTGTTATTCTTTATATCATCAGCCAATTTGAATGCCGTTAAAGTCAATCCAGACGTTCCTCAGATTAGTCGGAACAAAGATAAGAAATTGGTTAAGTGCGTTTTAGTTCACGCATAGAATAGAGTTCCGTAGTCACCCTTAATGGTAGATTGATTTAAAATCGTGTCCAACAGATAATAATTATGTTTCCTTATATTTCTTTATTTTTGTACGAAATTTTAAAAGTGGGTGCTTTTTACAAGTTAGGCCCTTATGACTTCTGAATTAACTAAAGTCGTGTGGCACTCGGTGACTGCCGCGGTAAAGCTATTGCATAGCATTTTTTTATCAACAAGCAATTATATATACTATATATGTCGTGGATTGATCGTGAACTAATAAATCGTTACCGGAAATGTCGTGGATTGATGCTATGGCGCGACGGACAGCACCATCTAAGAATTATTCCAGTGAATTAATAAATCGTCACCGGAAACGCAAGTGGCGCCCTCCCGCATTAAGATTTTCACATCAAAAGAGAAAAAAAAAAAAATTTGGGGGTCCCCAAACTTGGAACTGAAACTCAAAAAAATTTTTTCGATCAAACCCATACGTCGGGTATCTATGGATAGGTGTTCAAAAATGATGTTGAGGTTTCTAATATCACTTTTTTTCTAAACTGAATAGTTTGTCCGAGAGCACTTCCAAAGTGGAAAAATGTGTGTGCCCCCCCCCCCCTGTAACTTCTAAAATAAGAGAGTGATAAAACTAAAAAAAAATATATGTTGTACATTACCGTGCAAACTACTAACGAAAGTTGGTTTGAACGAGATCTTGTAAGTAGTTTTTTTGTAATACGTCATAAATCGTAAACTGCAATTTACCTTTCGTTCAATCTATACACTATTATAAAAACATCGATCAAAGTTACAACGAACTACAAGAACTTTTATATGATGTTACTTGCTGATACGGAACCCTTCATGGGCGAGTCTGACTTGATAAAGTGACTAACTTGCTATGCGAGCTATTGACAGCTCCTGCGCAGAGATGTGGACTCACTTCCTCAGACGTGATCAACGGTTTTCAGTAATTTATTTTAACGAAAAGCAGCTGTTTATCATACCTTTATATCGAGAGCTCGCAAGTAACTTCTGGCTTCTCTGTCATCGCCACCACTGTGAAAATGTGTAATAACATGTCTAGTAAGTAAATATAAATCATTACAAAATAATTGTGTGGTGACTGATTAAGAATACAGAGTGTCACCACCCCTATACATTCCGCAGGTGTCGAAAAAGGCGACCAAGGGATAAACTACGCAAGATAACATCGATGCAAAGAGAAGGATAAATTGAAACCAACCCTATACCAATCCATTACGGCCAACGTAGTATGGTAGGCCAGAACCTCCTTTCTGAGGAGAGGCCTATGTCCAGCATTGGACTGTTAAAGGTTGTTGATGATGATTATGACAAAATAATTAATCGTATTTGCAATTGCTCAAGGGTTAACAACAACAATAGCTATGTAAGAGTCTAAAAGCTTCCAAATACTGTTTTTAATAAATACCAATTACCAAATAATAACTTTCCTTTTGACCCTTTGTGACCGGAACTCAAAAACATAACACATTACTAACTACTTTCTTTCGTTTCTCTTTACAGAGATATGTATTACATAGGCCACTTAAAGAAATCATCTAAATTGTGTTGTGAATTGTCAATTATTATTTTAACTATTTTTTATTCCAACCGAGTAATACTTGGTAGGAATCAAATGTGTGTCTGTGAATGATCTAGTTGTGACGACTTTTTGTGAATGTATTGTATATTGTAAATTGTCAAACTATTTGTCAATTCACGACACAATTTACTTCATATAGGCATATTAATACCTCATAAAATCTATTATAATTAATTTTATTGTAAGAAATAACAAGATCGAGTGAAGTCCACCGATTATCTGCACCTAAGTTCACGGTGTGTGACGTCATTCGAACGAGACTATAAATGGAGCAGTATCGTGAAGCTTGGTCTCTTTTGGCTCGGGACCTCGTGGCGAGTGGTTAGGTAGATCTCTGTGTTATGTATCACGTAACGTAATGTTGTTAACCTAGCCCTATATTCTGATTATGTATAGAGCTAAATAAACAGATATAGTTTCATGTTCTGTGTAAGGTTAAGGGCCACCGCACACTAGCTACTTTTAGCATCGGCGATCGACAACTAGTCGCTTTTTAGAAGCTAAATACGGCGACCGAACGCTCTACACCGCACAATTAAAAACGCCAAACGCGGAGATTGAATCGCTTTTTAGAAGCGCGACACAGCAACTGAATGCTACTCTCCGTACAAATTCGTATGCCGGTAGCATCGATTTGGCATCCGAGCAGTCGCTAAATTACGCGTTTCCGATACCGCGATCGAACGCAGGAAGTCGCTAAAACGCGATGCAGTCGCCAAATCGCCGATCGCCGATCCTAAAAGTAGCTAGTGTGCTGTGGCCCTAAATAGTTTTTTTTAAATCAATAATTATATTTTTGATTACAATATAATATACTCGTGACGGGGTGCTTTATACCAAACTCCACCGAAACGCGTGAACCCGTTTCTATTAAATTTTGTGTGCATGTCGAGTATGCATGATAATCGGCCCACATCTATTTTCCATACTAGTACTCATAGGACGCGAGCGGATCCCTGGATGTCAGTAAGCATTGCTAAATATATGTGAATCTCGTAGACACTTGTATAGGGTGTTAAGAAAATTGTTAGCTACAAATTGTTAAAAAAATATATCTCATTTTTGAGTTTAGGTTTTTTTAAATTTGACCACCAATTCAATTCTTATAGTTAAGTTATCCAAGAGTTTTGAAGTTCCCAAGTTCAAGTTTCTAGTTCCTAGGAGCAGCTTGAATTAGCGTTTCAAACATTAGGTGATCGAAGAAGTGATGTTGCTCATACACATTGTCGGCGTCTGACGCACGGAACTAGCGCATTGTTACAGTTGCTGTTTAACATATATAGTGTCAACCTATCGCCGTCCACTGCTGGACGAAGATCTCCCCCAAGGAACGCCAACCATCCCGGTCTTGGGCAGTCTGCATGCATCCGCCGCCAGCCACCTTCCTCAATTGATTGGTCCATCGTGCCGCATGTTTAACATACCGAAGTTTAATTGCCTCAAGCTTTCGTGTAGTTGAATAGCGAACGACCAAGCAGTGTATAGTGTGTATAGTGCCAGTGGTATCACACATTAAAATCCAAAAGTGAGGGCCACCACATTCACTGCCACAATACAGGTAGTATGACATATATTATTACGACCACCACTCAAAGGTTCATAGAAGGAAAGAAAGATATGAGCTGGCAGTGAGTTCCAGTTTTCAATTGTTTGGCGCGGCATTGAAGGGTCGAAGTAGTTCTAGTGCTTATATCTTTCACTCTATGGTGGCGTTAGAGACCAGCACGTATTGTCCTATAGAGAAATGGAGAGGGTGGGTTCAGTTGGAACAGCTATTCAGAACACTCCCTATGGCAAAGGAGATAGAGAACTGTGACATTTCTTCGCAACTGCAAATCCTCGAGGAACTCAGCGGCTTCGGATTGTCGATAATGCCGACTGCTCTTCGTTTCAACCAAACATTTTGGAAAAACTTTTACTAAAATTTGTAACATTCCAACTATTACTCGTTTCTTTATCAATAATATGTCACACTAATCTTGGAACAGTCCACATATACACTTCATGTAAAATTTGCACTATTACTGAAATGTTCTTTATGTTTCCTTAGAAGTTGAATTAAGACGCTGTTTAAGATACTTACCCTGTGGATTGACTATTTTTCAACCAAGCAATTATTTCCTGCGGTTTCAAGTAACTTCTGAAAACAAACCATCAACGTTTAACTTTTGTGGTAATTACCTTGTGCTTATCGCAGGGAAACGTCTTACTAATATTATTACGGATTTTTCACAAGAGTATCCGTATCCGAACACCAGTCAATTCAAGTCCGACATACTGAATAATGGCCCAGTGTCCAAAAGTTATTGCTAATATTTTACATTTTTCTCACTAACCAGTATTCCTTATTATATATATACATATTATATACAATATTCAAATAAACATTTGCAACTAAATTTATTGGGTCTCATGAAGGTGAGCTGATGTTACGTCTTTAGTTCTTTCGACAGTTTCTGCTTCTCACATGGTATCGCATGTGTGTTGCCACGTTTAAATTTTACAAAAGGTAGGTGGGCATACTTACTTAATCATACTGAGGCTGATCATCGAGTCTGGAAGTTTATTCTCTTCATGGTTTAGGATACTAAGGACGAGTTCCTCAATTGAGTCTTTGACGTCCTGGTTGACCTAAAGACAGAAAATACTTTCGCAATTACTAAATAAACACTGAGATAGAAATTACCGTACTGCAATTTTTATTTCTATATTATAAAATTTCTATATACGAAGACGTAAAAAATCAATATGTGTTTTGTTTATTGTAAAAAAAGAAATCATATTCTTTTGCGACCACCCGAAGGCATCACTATAAATCACTATTGGCTATGTTTGAACAATGATTGCTTCAAGGAAGAAGTCCATTTTTAGGGTTTCATAGTTCATCACTCTTAACCCCTATAGTTTCGTCATGTCTGTCCATCCGTCCGTCCGTACGTCTGTCCATCCGTCCGTCCGTACTTCTGTCCATCCGTCTGTCCAAGACTTACCGCCCAAACGGTTAGTGCTTGAAAGATGAAACTTTTCAAGGATATGTGTTTTTATCACGTCGACAAAGTTCTAGAATAAAATGATTTGAAAATTTGATTCGGGTATCCGTTTGTAAGTTAATCTACTTCAAAGGACAAACCTCCCCTCTGAAAGCTAAACGGCTGGCTCTAAAAATCCGGTAAATTCATGATGATAGTACTTACATACATATTTCGGGTCATCATCATCATCAACAGTCCACTGCTGGACATAGGCCTCTCCTTAGAAAGGAGGTTATGGCCTACTATATCATGCTGGCCAGACGGGTTGGTATAGGGTTGGTTTCAAGTTTTCCTTCTCTTTGCATTGATGTTATCTTGCGTTGTTTATCCCTTAGTGGCCTTTTACGACACCCGCGGGATGACTAGGGGTGGTGACACTCTGTATTCTTAATTCGTCACCACACGGACACCACAAAGCCGTTAAAGTTAAGCACAAGCAAATTTCGTGTGCTTAACTTTAACGGCTCAGATAAGTTCAGGAGTTATAGAGGTCTAACTTGTAAAATGTCCTCACTTGGAAAACTTCATACAAAAATAACGAAATAATATGTAAACAACAATTCTCTATTGGAAGTGATTTTAAATGCTTGTGTCATTATAGATGACTACAGAACCCTATTCTATTTGTGGCCAGACATGCACTTGGCCCACTTTATTTACTTGATATGATTTATGAGAAATCTGTTAATTTACATGAAACGCTCTGAGGCTCTCCTGCCGCTGCACAGAGTTCACCTTGGGCGAGTCTGTTGTGGACTTGAACATTTCTATTAACGGTTTTGCAACTTTGGTATCTCTTAGGAGGACCATCAGCCGAAGGATTGAGTTGAGAGACCAGTCTTTGGAATCTTCGTAATGTGTAGGCTTCCGGATGAGAGAAGCTAAAAAAGAAAATTAAAGTCAGTCAGCATCGATGCAGTCGCAAAATCGCCGATCTTCGATGCTAAAAGTAGCTAGTGTGCTGTGCTAAAGAATTGGGTAAGGTGGAACTCTTAAGATGATTTGACCCCAGTTTTTTATTTTATTTTTTATTTTTTTATTTAATGCTGCCAAAATGACTCTGCTCAGCCTGATGGAAAGCTCAAGCAGAATCCACGAGTGGTGGCCACCGTCCTCATTACCAATGTGGACAATGCAACACGGTGACCCACATTATGGCGGCCTGGTCAGATGCTTCTTCACGCCCCGCTTGAAGGACCCGGGATCATAGTAGGAAGGAAACACATGAGCTGGTAGGGAGTTCCAGTTTTTGATTGCTCGGCACAGGAAGGAAGAGCCGAACCGCTTAGTTCTAGTGCGTATTGGTTCCACTCTAAAGCGGTGACTCCCAAGGCCAGCACGCGTAGTCCTGTAGAGGAAAGGAGAAGGTGGGATCAGTTGGAAGAGCTCTTCAGAACACTCTCCATGGTAAAGGCGATAGAGGACTGCCATAGAGGCAACATCTCTTCGCAACTGCAAGGGCTCAAGGAACTCGGTGGCTTCGGGACTATCAATTATGCGGATTGCTCGCCTCTGCAACCTATCGAGAGCGTCAAGCAAGTACTGCGCGGATCCATCGCAAAGATGAGAACAATACTCCACGCGGGAACGGACCTGGGTCTTATAAAGAAGACACAGATGCTCCGGCGTGAAGAACCGTCTCACCTTGTTAAGCACACCCAGTTTACGCGAGGCCGCCTTTGTGACGCTCTCAATATACTCCCGTCGGTTGAGATCCCGGCAAATATCCATACCCAGGATACCGAGCTTATCCTGTAGTGGCAGTGGAGTGTTCTGAAAAGAAGGGAGAGGAAGGAATGGAGACCTTTTAGTAGTGAGCGCGCACACCTGTGTTTTTTTGGCGTTGAATTCAACCAGATTCTCATCACCCCATTCAGAAATACGGCTCAGAGCCCGGTCGAGCCCAGCGACAAGTTCCTGTCGTTTTTCCTCAATGTCTGACGACTTAGCTGTAGGATGTCCTAAGTATCGCCCGTGAACTGTGCTGTCATCTGCATAGCAATGTATGTTGCCAAGGGCTAACATATCATTGATATGCAGAAGAAACAGTGTGGGCGACAGGACGGAGCCCTGAGGTACACCGGCGTTTACCTGTCGAAAATCTGAGGCCGCGCCGTCGCAAAGGACCCTAATGCGGCGTTGGTGCAGGAAGGCGGCGACCCAGTTACAGAGTTTTGGGGGCAGGCCGAATGCGGGAAGTTTGGAGAGAAGCGAACGGTGCCAGACCCTGTCGAAGGCTTTGGCCATATCGAGGCTGATGGCCAAGGACTCACCGTGCCTATCAATAGCCTCACCCCAAATGTGTGTTACGTACGCCAAAAGATCACCCGTGGATCGGTTTGGCCTAAATCCATATTGCCGATCATTTAGCAAGGAGTGATCTTCCAGTTAGTGGACCAATTGCTTGTTAATGATCCGTTCTAGAACCTTGCAGAGAATTGAGGTGATGGCTATAGGTCGGTAACTAGCTGGATTGGAGCGCTCGCCTTTCTTGGGGATGGGTTGAACATTCGCCTCTCTCCAGACCTCCGGAACGATTCTTGAGGAATATGACAGGCGATACAAGCGTGTCAGTACGGGAGACAACTCTGGTGCGCAGTTCTTGAGAACCACCGCTGGAATACCGTCGGGTCCACTGGCTTTCCGAACATCGAGTGACCGTAGCTCCGCACGGACATCACTCTGCCGGATACGGATATCTCGCATTGTGGAGTCACAGGATGGAATCGTAGGCGGATGCTTGCCACGGTCATCGACTCGGGAATTGTTGCTATTCAACAATTAGGTGGTTATGAAATTTGAACTGCTGTTAAAAGAATATGATAGTATTCTTATTTATTTATTTACAACTTCATGCACTTTTGTACATCGGCGGACTTTATTCCCAAGGCATTCTCTACCAGGCAACCTTTGGGGGGTTTAGAGATTATAGTATGGTAGGTGCATCGAGGTTAGAGCTGTACAGAGTAATATGCAATTGATATAAAAATAAACTAATATAACTTAAATTCACATATACATATTTTATATATGTATAGATATATACATACAAAAATACATACAAAAATACACACACACATATTGTGCACTTCGAATATGGACTTTAAGGAGGCATACAATTTAATTAAATGCGTGACTCTGCAATCTCGAAAAGATAATCATGCACGTTCTTTTGAACGTGCGACGATTAGTAGACATCCTGATTTCGAGTGGTAAAGCATTCCAGAGTAGCGCCGCTTGCACAAAGAATGAAGCGTTCACAAAGGCTGAGCTGTGGGAGGGACATAGGAGAAGCGAATTATTAGTTGAGCGAAGATTTCTGTTGTGATTGGAGGACAAAAAACGCAAATAGAGGTCTAGGTAAGAGGGTGTGAATGGGAAGTAAAGGAAAGAAAATAGGGTGGTCAGCGCACGTTGATTGCGGCGAAGTCGAATTGGTAGCCATCTTATTTGTGAACGTAAAGAGGACACATGGTCATACTTGCGGAGATTAAATATGAATCGAATGCAGTTATTGAGAAGACGGTCGAGTTAATTGAGGAGGTCTGCATTCAGGTCATAGTAACACACGTCAGCATAATCAATTATTGGGATAATCAGTGATTGCATGAGAGAGATTTTTATTTTAAGAGGTAGGAAATTTTTTAAACGATACAATGTCCGTAGGCTTCCAGTACTTTTGGCTGACATGAGTGACTTGTGCTTGCCAGTCAAGCGTTGAGTCGATGAGAAGGCCCAGGTCCCTGACTACAGGGCTCTAAGATATAACAGTGCCGTTGAAGACGATCGATGGGAGTGAAGCTACGTCCAATCTACGCGTCATGGTCTTGCTACCTACCACGATTGCCTGACACTTGGTAGGGTTTATTGACAATCTGAATCTCATTGACCATGATTTTATGCAATCTAGATATCTGTTGATGTTTTCAATGGCTCGTGTTGTGTCCTCCACTCTTTCCTGTGAATAAAACTGCAGATCATCGGCATACAGGTGATACGCACACTGAAGATGTTGAGTTATGAGATTAATAAATAGAGAAAATAAAAGAGGAGATAATATTCCGCCTTGAGGGACGCCAGTGTAAAGCTCGCACCAGCTCGAGTCGTGTCTCGAACACGAACATACTGCTGGCGTCCTTGTAGATAAGTAGAAAACCATTCCAGTGCATCTGGGGTAATCTTAAGGTATGTAAGGATTGATAACAGGATTTCGTGACTGACTGTATTGAAAGCATTAGAGAAACCAACCAAAACCAATACTGTAACTTTGGTGTCCTCCATGCCCTTCCTGATATCGCCAGTCACTTTAAGGAGAGCGGAAGTAGTACTGTGACCTGGCCTGAAACCCGATTGTAGGGGACTTGGCAGTTTGTTTCTGAACACATATTCTGAAAGCTGTTTATGTACACAGGCCTCGAGCTTTTTTGATAGAAAGGGAAGAATGGAAATTGGTCGAAATTGTTCAGGTAGGGAGGGGTTATTTTTTTGAGAGAGTATGGTCCAGTATTATCTGTCGGCTAATGCCGTCATACCCCACAGCATTAGAGCGGATGGAGAATATAATTTTCTTGATATCCGCAGAAGACACTGGAGAAAATTCAAATGCGTCGAAATTTGGACTGGTGAGACTAGATATGTAGTTCAGCGTTTGACACTTTTTTTGAGGATTCAACGTGGTTGTAGATGAAAACTGTCGATTGATGTCATTCAAACAAATTGTGTTCCTAAACTCGGAATGCTGTTGATTGCCAATGCCCAAAAAACTAAGGAATTTCCAGATACTGGACGAAGAAGACGACTTTCTTTCTTTTCTTTTTTCTTTTAAAAAAGACAACTCCCGCATTAGGAATATAAATTCCTGTGTCGCGGAGGACTTTACAAACATACATGAAACGGACACAAAGAACACCCAGACTCAGAACAACAAATTGTGAATCACACAAAGTGTTGTCCTACGTGGGATTTGAACACACGACACGACTCTATGTTTTGTAGAATGTATCGGCGTTTAGCATTGCGTATCACCTGGTTGCATCGATTCCTCGCAGCCTTATAGCGATCCCATTTGTCTCCACATCGATCCTTCCTGAATCTGATGAAAGATTGATCCCTGCGTCTCATGGCTGTACAGACCGCCTCCGTCATCCAAGGCGCGTGAGCACGTTTTATTTCAGAAGAGCGTGTACATCGTACAATTTCAGGATGTTGGTCTAGTGGTTGGCGTTTGCGGCTGCTGAACAAGAGGTCTCGGGTTCGATTCCCGGGTCGAACCAAATATTTTTGTGATCCACAAATATTCGTTTCGGAGTTTGGGTGTTTTCTATGTATAATATGTTTGTATTAACAAAAAAAAAGTATGTTTATTTATTTATATCAGTTGTCTAGTACCCATAATACAAGCTCTGCTTAGTTTGGGACTAGATGGCGTTGTGTGTAAGATGTCCCAAATAAAAAAAATATTAAAAATAAAGACCTTATTGTTCACATCGACTTATATTTTACGGTGTATAAATAAATAAAAATTTCGGACAACTTTCACAACGCCATCTAGCGTATCTATCCGAAATTTCCGAAAAAAAAGTGATGCAAAACATTTGAATAAGGTTTGATATTATACCTTGAAATGATATCCATACCTTCGAGTGAAACCGGATCAATGTGCTGTTCCAGGAAGTTCCTCTGATAATATCTAACGATAGGGTTGGAGCGCTCCTCTCTGGCAGCGTTACCAGCAGCCAACAGCGTCACCGAAAGCAGCACAGCTTTCTGACAGATAGAACAAACCTCCAGTTAGTAATGAAGTACTCTGTCTGATGAAAAGCATGAGCAGAATTCAGAAATGGTGGTCACTATCAATCCGTCCGTCCTCACTATCAATGCGAATAATGCAAGACAAGCACGGCGACCCTCGCTAAATGGCCTTAATAAATGCTTCTACACGCACCTGGACCTGGATTCACTGTGGGGAGGAAACACTTGTGCTGGTCTCAGAGAGTCTCAGGTTTTAACTGCTCGTCACAGAAAGGAAAAGCCGAACCGTTTAGTTTGACAGCGTATGCCCACTACTCCAAAGCGGTGGCTACCAAAGTCAGCACGTGCTGGCTTTGGTTCCAACTCATTGTTCTAAAAATAAATACACGCTTAATTAGGAATTGAAATTTTGGACAATAGTAGTAAACATAACAAAAGATACATATACCTCTATAACTCAAACGTGATCCAACGCTCTTTCTTTAGCTTTAAGTTATGATTTGGGAAAATTTAACCCTTAAATTTGTAATTAAGTTATTTTTAAAACAATGAGTTTAACTTTGTCGAGATTTGACGAACATAATAAAATGAAGACTTTATTTACGACTCAAATGAAACGAAATAGATTTCATGTGACACTTCGAAAATTGTTAAATAGACAAGCAAATACGAATAAATATAAGAAATTGAAACAACAAAACCCAACAAACAAAACGATAACAAATGGTACAAAGCAAACTAAATTCGACGGAAAAACATAAATAATTATAATAAATCTAAACAACAGAACCTAACAAACAAACAAAAAATTGATAACATATTAATTAAAAAATTAAAGCGAACAAACATTAACAAATAACAACCGACCTATCAGAAACAATGAAAACCATCAAATCAACCATGAACAAGGGATAAGTTGTAGTTTGATTCACTCGACTTAGTTACCCCTCCAGTGCAATTGTGTTGTCCCCAGTAAATACCAGGCAACTCTTGGTATAAATGTACTTTCTTTGCTGGCTATACATAGATTACTGAGCCACATGCTCCGATCTGAGTACGCGTCCTTCTGCTCCGTTTTGCCTGCGCGTCCTTTTCTCTCTCTCTCTCTTTTTCTCTTTCTCTTTCTCTCTTTCAATTATTTAATCATTATTTAATCATTCACTTATTTAAAAGCATGTAATAAATAATTTTGTACAAAAATTAAATATAAGACGATTTATTTATCAAAATATGTAGAAAATAATTGAATTAATTAATTTCATCGCGAGAAATGAGGAACTTTTCTTATTAAAGTAAAAGTCGATACCATTGTATGTACTTACCTGACATCTTTCAACTACACGGAATATGCTATTACAATGTTAATAGCAGTATTCTACAAAAATAAAAAATGTATTTAAATAGTAAAACATTTGTTTCTTCGTGTTTTTTCCCGTAGAATCCATAGGTCTTATTAGGTTTTTTTTTTTTTTTATTTATAACAAATTATGAACAATAACCAAAAAATTTGTTTTTGCAAAATTACTTTTTTTATTTTTCAATTTTTAGACTTGTTTTTAAATGGAAGCTGTATTGTTTTATTATTTCATTGAAAAGTAGACGTCAAAACGAAAAAAGCCCTGTACGACCTCTCTACGATGATTGTAAGTAGTAAAATGTAACTTTGAAAACAACGTGTTTCGGACCGAAAAAATGAATCTTTCAAACAGTTTTTAATATTTCAATCAAAAATTTTTTTTTGTTGTTTGGGACACAAAAAGGAGTACTTTAAGCAAGTTTGGTTAAAAAATATTTATTTTCGAGAAATTGACAAGTAAAAAACAAAAAACAATTTTTTTTTGATTTATTTCATTTTTTTCTGAAACTTTGAGGTTATATTAAAAAATGACCCATACAAAAGTGGTAGATTTTTCCAAGATCTACAACTTTTGTATTTAATATTTTTCATTAGGACATCAAATTTCGCGTGAAATTGCAAAAAAAACGAGATGTATCCATTTTCACCCCTTTTCAACCCCTAAAATCATCCCCTAACCTTCTTGGGCACATAACACATTTTCCTTATGTTGACTTTAACCCTTTTGACCATTTGAAAACGTATGTATCTGGATAACATTTTTCTTTTTTTATCTCTGTAAATGAGTCAATGTGCCTGGACTATTAGAATATTTTGAACGAGTTATCGAAACGTTCATTTTAATACTTTAGTCTTAATTTTAAAGTTTTACTTTGAACTATTTACAAGTTTCATAATAGATATAAATTATTTCTGTGATATTTTTTTGTTGGTGTGGTTATTGTTTGAAGTTGGGAATTTAAGTTTAATATCTATTTAATAAATTTACAATGGAGGGTATACATAATTAATATTTTACAAAAAATACAAACTTCTGTACAGAAGGGTTTTGTTAATTTTAAGAAAACTCCAAAGGAAAGACTCGCTGTAGAATATATTGAAACTAGGCAAGAATTATTGGAACAAAATTTTGTTCCAATAATTCTTGCCCAATTGGGCTAACTTTGAGAGTGCGCAAAGAAAATAATATAACTTACAAGGCGCACATGAAGACAGTTCTTAATAAGATTTATGTGAAAGATTCACAAAATAAAACAACTTCACCTAACGCGAATACTAAGTACGTTTGTTAGATTGCCTAAAATATCGATTCCTACATTTTCGGGAGAGTATAGAGAATGGGCCACATTTAACGACTTATTTAAGGCTTTAGTACATAATAATGAGTCTTTAAGTGATTGCTAAAAATTACACTATTTAAAGGATCATCTTAGGGGAGAAACTGATCCATAAGCGCAGGCCTGGGGGTGGTAGATTAGGCCACTTCTCCCCGGGACACTGCTTCCTCCGCCAGAGCCTTCACGCGCATGATCGCATCTACGCATCTATGACCATCAAGGTATATTGAGAGCAAAGGGCAGAGTCCAAAAATCGGAATTAGATGTGCAAACAAAACAGCCAATAATACTGTCTAATGACACGCATTTAACTGAACTTTTCGTTGCGGATGCTCATCTTAAAACGTTTCACGGAGGTCCACAGCTCATGATGGGTTACCCGAGAACTGGCTATTGGATAATAGGAGTTAAAAATTTGGTCAAAAAAACACTTCCGCAAATGTATAAGGTGTGTCTGATATAAGGCTAATAATCAGACCCAATTTATTCTTCTCTTCTCTCTTTCTTCTCTCTCTCTTCTTCTTCTTCTCGGGTTCTCTTCCAACAGTTCGCTGCACACCTGCAAGAACTTTTTTACATAGTGGAGTGGATTATGCTGGTCCAGTCCATATACGCACAACCAAAGGTCGTGGACACTTGTCAAACCTTTTACAATGCCTAAAACTACAATTCCTTGTGTGCTTCTGTACCTTCAGTGCGATTCTGCAAGACATTTGTTAAGTCTCTTAGACTTTCAATAGGGCGCAAATATCATTGGTGTGACTGCAGAGTAGTATTGTCATCAATGGATACAAGTTCTAGAAAATTAAAAACCTTTGCGGGCAACAGATTGCGGACATTCCTATTCATATTTTTCTAGCGCTATGTATCGTCTGCAGACAATCCTGCAGAATGTATTTACTTCACGTGGTGTATATCTTGACATTGTTGTCATGTCATGTTTGTCTGGACCAAGCTCTCTGCTCTTATAAGAAGAATCTTGGCCCACATTGTCAAAGAGTTATCGTCACTTATGTGATTTGCCTGAATAGATATCACATATTAACAGCACCGATAATATTTTTGTACCAATTATACTATTTAATAGATTTTCAACGCTAGTTTGGATGACGGTTCATTCATGTAAAAGAGTTGCATAATGTTTCTTTTACTATTATTTCAACCTTTATTGTCATTTTATCTCTTACTGGAGCTCAGGCCGACTGAGAGTACGTAAAGTCGTCGATCTTGCAACTGATCTCTCCCCGCCCTATCGGATGGCTATCCGTTGGGTTGTGAGAGTGAAGGAATAAAGAGTGCTCAAAGTCTGCGCACACACTTGGATAGTATAATATCTCCTGCATAGTTGGCTGGTCTTCGTTGAGACTGGCCGTCGTGACTGACCTTGGGCTCTCCAATCATACATATATGGAATACAATTTATTACTTTATATAGTTTAAAGCGTCTAAAAAGGTTGTACGTGGGCTAAACACAGTTAAAATAACTATTCCACAGTAATTTATCGATGTACGCCATGTACACTCTCAATTGTACGACACCACAGCATGCTTACATTAGTTATAAGTTACATAATATGTTAAATACATAAATATAATATCCACCAAAATTATAAACATAGTTCAACATAACTATGGTGAGCAAACAGTATATATCATATTATAGTAAACAATATCACCAACACAGCTAAATACTTTTGGTGATCATTTGTATTTAAACTGAGCACTGACGTCTAAGATATTACTTTTAAACAATATATCGTATTATATGCCGAGCCTTGGCACATGGCGTATAGCTAAGTGTGGTTTTGCCAAACGGGTAGAAAATCGATTGTAGGCAACTATAGGTACTTGGTAGCCGTTATAGTATATTTATACTCGTAGATAGGCTACTTAATACTTCGTTATAGTCTGTGGAACCATTTTTCAACGTATACAGAAAAATAGCAGCAAGGTACTGCCTGCGTTTATTAATTGTGCACATATTAATGCCGCTTAACTTGTTGCGAAATAATATCTACGTATTGGAAACCCTGGATATTGCTGATTTATGCTTTGCTCAATAAATTTTGAATTGAAGGATCTCAATTTCTTTGACATGACCTTTCTAATGATAAGTATAGAAAAGTAGTGGTAATTTCACAGATTCACACACGGCTAACTTGGTACATGAGCTCATGCGAATTCCAAAGACGATGGTCAAAGTCCCCAAATGCTGCTGTAGCCTTAGCAATCTAAACTAACTCTAAACCTCGAGACGATTGTCACTACGAAGGAGACTGCTTAGGTAACAGAAAAGTTTCTACGCCATTTAAAGCTTCAACATTTAGGTAAATAACTGCATTAAAAAAAATTGGTAGTACAGATGGTTTCCAGGCTGTTTCAGAACCTGAGACTTATTTTGAATGTTATTTCGGTCACATAAATCAGGTAACCAGACCATCGCGGCTAAACATCTGATTGAAGATTCTCCCACTTTATAAAGTATAAGTAGAGTCCATGAGAACCATCCTCAGTGCGAATGCAGTGGAATTCCTTTTCACGTCTGGCTAAAAAGAGTTGCTTTGGCATTTTACAAACTACCGAGTCAATTCTTTTATCTCAGTTGAGTCTCGAAGTGATCAAAACTGTGCAATCGCCTGTGAGCAGAGAGCCATCTAAAGAGCAAAACTTACCAGTTTAATCATTTTCACCAGGCTAGTTCGCCACAGGGCTTTCATTTTCGGAGTCTTATATACATATTGCCAAAGGTGACCAGCGTGTGAAAATATTACTACGCAAAAAAAAAAAATACGCACTTTTTCAATGTTTGTGACCGGTAGACCGAGCTATCGTTACTACCAGTTAGAAAATCAGGGTGAATGGCCACGTGTCACTAAAGGATCCACACATGTACCCTGTAAGCATAGCACAGATGCTTTTCTACAAACATCCTGATTGCTAAGTCAGCTGCCGTACTAAATACTGCGTTAAGGATCTACACCAGCCTTTCCTGAAGTGGGCGATAACGCCCCCTTGTGGGCGCTGCAGGCCTAAAGGGCTATAAGAGACCCAAAAAAAATGGGAGCGTTGTGTAGAGGCTTGGGAGACGATTTGTAATTTCATCTAGCTAGCCTCTTAGGCACCGACTGAGCTCTCGACTCTCGATTACAACTTGTTAACATCAACTAATATTGATTACGTATTTCTAGATAGGTAATTTTCATAGATAATAGATCGCGGGATAACTGTAAAAGATACAATCATGTTTTAAGTTGACATTCGTTTTTATATAAGAATCGATTATGTTTGTTTTATTTTGAATAATAGATACTCTGTCTGAATACTATAAAGTTGCATCATTCCCATTGGCAGGTGTAGCCCGTAAGAGTTGACTTGAAACCTGAGCGCCGCGAGTTCTTAAAACCTACCGCGCTCTGGTCTCAAGTTAACTCGTTAAGAATGAATGTTTCATCTCCGCTAATATAGCTTACAATAATTAATTAAGTTATTTAATTTAGGATATAGTGGTTGTTAAGTAGGTGATCATCATCAGCAGCCTTTAACAGTCCACTGCTATATATAGTAGTCTAAGATCCGGCTGCAAAATCTCTACGTTCATAGCGTAGTTAATCAAATTCACATTTTTACATACATTTATGATTGGGAGAATACATTGATAACAGGGTGCCAGTCAATAAGTGGCCGCAAGTAATTTTGATTAAATTAATGTTATTATATCCTATGGCTATCCTCTTTTAACAAGTGGCGTTGCGCGCTTACTCTCTTTCATTTTAACCTGTTATCAATGTATTCTCCTAATCATAAATGTATGTAAAAATGTGAATTTGATTAACTACGCGATGAACGTAGAGATTTTGCAGCCGGATCTCGTACTATAGGCCTCTCCTTTGAAAGGAGGTTTTGGCCTACTATACCACGCTAGCCAGACGGGTTGATAAAGGGTTTGTTTTAAGTTATCCTTCTCTTGGCAGTGATGTTAGCTGCTTATTTTGTTCCTTTGGTCGCTTCTTACGACACCCATGGAATGAATAGGAGTGGTGACACTTTGTATTCTTAATCCGTCACCACACGGACAATAAGTAAGTATACAATTAGGTGAAAAAATGTTAAAAAATAATTTATTCTCAAGGTGGTCAGTAGACAAAATAAGTTTGGAAACCCCGAGTCGTATTTATGGTTCGCCTTCATTGGGTTTATCCCGTGGGACGATACGGTTTGCTAATAAGATCTTAATATCATCAGGGTATGTTTAACAGTTGTTAGAGAAGAGTAGTATCCGTGAAATGAAGTATCCGTGATATTGTTGACTATTGTCTCCATCACCGGCAGATTGAGCGACAGTCAAATATAAAAGCAGGAAAGTGCTTCTCCTAAATGCTCCTCTATACCTCAAACTTAAACTATACATACATACATACAGAACGGGAATAGTGTTCCTCAAACAAAAAGGAAAGATCCTCCGACCAGACCAGGTGATCAAGCTTGACAGGCCCCTGCCCAACGGTTGATGTTGGGATATAGTATATATGCTAAACGGCGAGAAATCCTCTATCGCGATTCAGGATTAGTAGTTACTTCGTATAGTTCATCCCGCGTTTCTTCGTGGTTCAGTGTTCCTTCGATAGATGGCACTGATGTATGTTTTCACTTGCGCTGTATATGGAAGTCGCCACAAATCATCTCGCTTAATAAACTCCACGACTTAAGCGAGTGATTGTGACCATTATTATTATATGTACTCGTATACTGCAATACTTTGTTAATAAAAATAACAACATAATAATATGACAGATATAACCCTCTCCTGAGAGCAGACCCGAGCCCAGGAGTGGCACGTTATGGGCTGTTGATGATGATGATGACAGATATGGGCTGTTGATGATGATGATGACAGATATGGGCTGTTGATGATGATGATGACAGATATGAAGCATGCGTTAGCTTTCTACTGAACACAAATACATATCTTTGACTTTTTTTAGTTTTTATTTTCTCATTCTCATTTCAAAATATAAAATGAATCTAAGTAGTTTGTTCGAGCACTGCCGTGCTAATGGTATTGAAATTCCTTAAAACATAATATAAAAAATTGTTTAGGTAAAAATAATAATGAAAACACTCACGGTGTAATACATTTTGCTGAACTAATCCGACATTTGGACGTACTTAGACAGAGTGTGTGGTGCAACCGACGCGCTGTGGCTATCTAGGATTGTGTTACGTAACTTAGGAAATAATTAAAATGGTAGATTTATAAGTCAGTTTATTGTGATTGCTCTTATGTAAGACGTTTCTGTCCACGCACTCGTCACGTTCAAAGTGTTCCACCGCTAAACAAAGCTGACTTGGCTTGTCTGTTTGACATAAACGAGCGATGGGTTACCCTAAAAATAGCTATGATTGGTAACGATGAGTTAAATTAATAAACTGTATGATTTCTTACGTATTTTTGGTCGTTGTATATGAATATTACATTCATTTATTTTTGCTCTAAAATAACAGTCATCGAAAAAAATTATCTTTTGATAAAATCCGGGCAAAAGTACTTTTTTTCTAGCTTAGTTCGATGTATCTTTTACAGTTATCACTCTTTTCTAATAAAATTTTGATAATATTTTTTTAAGCTGTTAAAAAAGTAAACAAGAGCTCATTTCTATAAAAAATTTTTTGAGTTTCAGTTCTAAGTATGGACACCCCCAAAATTTATTGCTTTTTTTCTATTTTTGTGTAAAAATATTATTGCGGTTCACAGAATACATCTACTGACCAAGTTTCAACCGTATAGCTTTTATAGTTTCGGAAAAAAGTGGCTGTGACATACGGACGGACAGACAGACAGACATGACGAATCTATAAGGGTTCCATTTTTTGCCATTTGACAACGGAACCCTAAAAATAAATTTATCCCATGCAGTTTGAAAATTATAGGCATGATAGGACTGAAATGTTACGGCGGAATGCACACACGCAAGCACTACGGGCTTGGAGGGCACGGCTCGAAGCACAGGGCTGTGCCAGCCAACGCCCTGTTGGAGCCGTTCTGCCGAGCTTCGAAGCTTGGGTAAAGAGGACCGACTGTGTCACCTATCAATTGACTCAGATACTCACCGGGCACGGTTGCTTCGGTGAGTATCTGAATCGAATAAGACGGGAAGCTACAACACAATGCCACCACTGCCGTGCGTGTCTGATCGGAACTCCGCCCAGCACCACACGCTGGAGGACTGCCTGCCTTGGTAGTCTGAGCGTCGAGTCCTGGTCGGACAGATCGGACGAAACCTGTCACCGCCAGCATTGATCATGGCAATGCTGGCGAGTGGCGAGGGATGGGAAGCCGCGGTCCCCTTCTGTGAGAACATAACGCTCCAGAAAGAATCCGCAGAGCGGGGACAGGAAAGGGCCGAAGGATCCGGCAAAGGGGACGCGGCAGAGGTTGCTAGCTCCCCAATCGTCTCCTAAGGGTCGCTGCGGTCACATCTTGGGGAGATGTAACCGCTGCAAACGACCCGAGACAGGTGACACCCCGATGCGGCCGGGGGTGTCGTCTAAGGTGGGTCGGTGTCCCGCCTTTTACCGTGTAAAGCGGTGAGAGGCGCGACATCGTCCTGTCCCGAGGGTGATTCTTGGAAGCGGTCTATCGGCCATTGTCCAATGCGCGAGCTCGGAGTTTTCTGGAAGAACAATTGTACGTACAAAGAATTGTAAGTACGTCTGTAGTTCCTCCCCGACCGATACTTCTCGATCCCGTACCAGCGCGCAGATCGCCATATTTCGTTCCTGTTTACAGCTGGTTCTAGAAGGCGGAAATCACTGGTAGCCATTGATTAGTCTGGGCGAGTCACGTAGACACCGTTCGGGATTATAAATACGCGTCCTCCGGGTGGAAAGAGGAATATTCGTGCCCGGGCTATGCCCGCGGCCACGGAGCAGGACAATGTATTGTTAGTGACGTTATTGATAAAATTAATGCAGAATGTATTGCTAGTTCGGCGTATCTTTCTTTATATATATAATTCTTGTGTGAGTGTGTATGTCACTGAACTTCTCTCAAACGACTGGACCGATTTTGATGAAATTTTTTGTGTGTGTTCAAGGGGATCTGGGAATGGTTTAGATTCGCAATTGGACCCGGTAGGTGTCGCTGCGATCAAGTTCTGGAATTTTAAAGTTGGGCGGTACGAAGTTCGCTGGGTCAACTAGTATAATTGTAAAATTTCAATATTTTTTATTTTATTTTTTATTTTATTTTTATTTTACAACTTTTTGCACTGTAAGTACAATGGCGGACTTAATGCCACAGGCATTCTCTACCAGTCTACCGACGGGTGGTGCGGAGATGTTTGAGAAGGTGCACTACAATTATTGAGGAATAAATGAGTAATACGATATATCTATTCATACGTAATCCATACATTTATACAGTATACATAAACATACACATATATATACATTTTCATATATACACATATATACATACACATACATACATATATAAATATACATAAACACACACATACTCATACATAAACATGAATACATATAATAAATTAAATAAAAAATATTTTTAATATAAAATGTTAATTTTGTGACGACTCTGATAAGCTCCGAGCAAGGAGAGCTCGTACCTTTGCTTTGAAGGTATCGCGACTGGGTGCCATTCTGATTCCCTTGGGAAGGGCATTCCAGAGAAGGACAGATTGAACAGGGGAGGAAGAATGCACGCATGCAGAAGTGTGGGAGGGGCATGACAGAAGCAAACTGTTTGTGGAGCGAAGGCTTCGGTCATGGTTAGATCCTAGGAGTTGGAAAGATGAAGTTAGGTAGGTAGGCGTGTTAGGAGAGTTAAGAATAGTATAGAGAGTCGTTAGGGCGTGCAGGTGGCGACGCTGACGAATAGGGAGCCAGTTCAATCCAAGGTGATAGGAGGAGATATGGTCAAATTTACGCAGATTATAAACGAATCGAATGCAGTTATTAAGAAGTCGGTCGTATTTGTTGAGTAGGTCTGCATTCAGGTCGTAATAGCACACGTCACCATAATCAATGATGGGTACAATCAAAGTTTGCACCAACATCGCTTTAATCTTGGCCGGTAAAAAGTTTTTGAGTCGGTATAGCGCCCGCAGTGTGCCCGTTCACAGTCAAACCGAATCTTTCAGACCAACTACTAATAGTATCCAGATCGTGGTTCATCATGGCAAGAGCCTCTGCTAGAGAGAAAGCCGCCTTGAGGGACACCATTTTTTTTTTTTTTTAACGTGTGGAAATCCCCGCGGACCGTCACCCCGTCGGGGGTTACGGCGGGGTGGTGTGTCGGACTCGAACCGACTAAAACCACACGGTGTGACCCTCTCTGCGCCTGTGTATTGGAAGGAGTCCAGGGAGGGGATCTCCGCCACCTCCTTCTGCAAGATTACGTCCTCGCAGAAGGTTGCGACCGCGGTAAAACAACTGTCGCTGCCGGCCATCGATGCCTTGAGGGACACCAGAGTCAAGTTCACACCATATGGAGGCAGATTCGTCGACAAGAACAGACTGCTGGCGCCCCCGAAGATAAGAAGAGAACCATTCTAATATTCTACTCTCAAATCATCCCGCTGGTGAGTAAAATTAGATTTGTTCTCTTAGGGCTGTGTTTTGTTGGCTATCTTCATATCTGAATTGCAATTATTGTTATTTTCGTATGATTTCTCAATGCTAGCTGTGTAAAAGAATACTTTTTATCTAAATACCTATTTATTAACATATTTGTTTGCAAATCCATGCCTATATCTATACGTTACATAATTTAATAGTCTCTAATATTTGTTAATAACCCTTATTACTTAGCGAAGTCTAATTTCGCTCGTTCTGATTTGTTTTACATAATTTTTCAAGTAATGTTCGTTTGTCGGTCCATGACGCGTTAATTCAAGTAATCCACAGTGCAAATTTTCCGTAGCTAATAATATATATGTATATCTTTATCTAGTTCAATGTAATTCATTGTTAAAGATCAGTTGTTCTAAATTAACTGTTTTGTCAGTGTTAACTTTGGTACATAATTGCAACTGATAAGCTTTGATTATATACATGTCTAGATGGAGTGTTGCGCTGCATTTGCAATAAAAACAACAGGCCAGATTTGCAGGGCTTGTGTGCTTGTTACACACACATGCAAGCGTAGCCTGTTTTCCATAAAAGGAGGGAAAATAATTGTGTATTGATTTTGTGATTTATAAGTAATTTGTATTAAATTTAAAGTCAGTCAATATGTATTAGAGTTTTAGCTTTTGAGTTACTAGGTAAAATATATGTTGGTGAAAAAGGGAGTTGCTATTAAAGCTTGTTTATTCTTAATAATTAACAACAATTTGGTTAAAATATACCCTGTGCCTTAGAAAGTAGTCTGAGGTTCCGGTACTTTAAAAGCGCACGAAGGAAAGCCAACTCACAGAGGCCTTTAATTGAGTTAATATACAACATAGTTATTTTTAATTAATTTACTATATTTTTAACTAGATGCTCCCCGCAATTTCTCGTAAATCTTGTTTTTATATCGTTCTCGTTAAGAACTCAGAGAAGGTGTAGCTTCCGATTAGTGGAAGAATTTTAAGAATCGGTTCAGAAATACCGGAGATTAGCGCGTTTAAACTAACAAACAATCTCTTCAGCTTAACGTCGTACATACTACTTCCATTATCAGCACCCAAGGAGCGGCGAAATCGACACGCCTATCAGATTTTAAATAAAATAAACAATATATACCACCACAAAAATATATTATACATACATATATGATATGTATTATCCAGCACTATAGTTAAATTGAATTGGCTTGAATTCTCGAAATATACTTTTTCGATCATGATTGAACATTTTGTTAATTGGCTAACATTCACATGGGAAATTTAAATTCAAGTACCAGGCTACCCTGTAAACATTCCGTCAAAACGGTGGTCGAATTTTGATGAAATTTCACTGAGTTAATTTAATTGTTTCTTTACAATATAGTTATTTAAAGTTTACTTATCGATGATAGGTATTTTGTTTAGTTGATTTCAATCGTCCTAAGTAATTACTGCACACTTTTATCATGCAAAACCTCATTTTTATACGCCACTCAATACGTGTTTACCGTACAATGACAGTAACGCCACTGATCGGCCGCGACGAGCTTAGTCTCTTACAGTTAAATACTATTTTCTTGGACGTTTAGACGCTCGAACTCTCTATCTAGACATGTTTATAATCAAAGCTGATAAGTTTTGTTTACATTTATTACATTCAATTGTGAAATGCCTCTGAAAGTAATATTGGTTCTTAATGTGCAGCCACATAGTATTGTAGCTATTAATGTTGTTAGTTCATGATAAAATAATGTATTCGAATCACGTAAAGCAATTACAAAAATAAGTTTAATATTTTTTTCGATGTACCGACACTACATTCTTTATCAAAAGTAGTCTCGCTTTTCATATTTTTTTTTTGTAACTACCTGAAGTTATTTTTACTTAAAATTAATTCTTTGTAACTATGGCTTAGTGGTTTGATGACTGTCCGGCAGTGTTGGGCATTAATCAATTAATATTTTATTCATCGTAGTAATTTTGCAATTAAATTAATTGTGATTAAATCAATTGATTTAATCACAATTAATTTAATTGCAAAATTTATTGCAATTAATTTAATCACAATTGATTTCAAATTCAATTGAATCAATTGCAATTAATTTTGCAATTAAATTAATTGTGATTAAATCAATTGCAATTAAAATAATGCAACTAATATTTTTAATGTTGCAACAAACAATTAAAACTAACAATCAATAATCATGTTTTTCTGCACTGTACCTGTGTAGGTGCACACAATATAAATGCTTTCTTGTTATCTTACTTAAAACCCCGCGAAACTTCCTGTTTCTTTCTGTGTATTTTTCAATGCAAACTGTTGTTACCTGTTGTTGTTCGGGTACAATCTTTTTTTATTCGCGCATGCGCAGGTAAGCGAAAAGTCAAGATGAAAATGAAAAATATTTATTAATATAAACCATTGGTCTACATAACTTACAAAGTTGCTGGGCATTCTTTTAAGTTAAAGAATACTTGTATCAGAAGACCCCGCTCTTCTATAATTACTTATTCTAATTTATTATATAGGTGTATACAAAATAGGTTTTTATATATTTATACATATTGATTAGGTATTTATTACAAATATACTTAACATACAACATAGAAATACATATAAATGGAAATAAACAAAATGATACAGAAATGGTAAATGGTACAGCATAATAAAATTGTATACAACAAAATGTTTTGGTTTTATTAGTCATTTGATACTTAGTACCTAGTGCCTCAGATCAAGAGTGTAGGGAGACCAGTACAGGTTAAGTGCTATGTGAGTTTAACTATGTGTGTGGGTGTGTGTGTTTGTGTGTGTGTAAGTAAGTGTGTAACAGTGTGGGCGTATCTATGTGGATGAGTGGAAGAATGATATTACATAATATGAATTTTTGAATTACGAATTACATGTGCATTTAAGAAACAGAAGACCTGCAAGCCTGTCCAACAAACAATCAAGCTCTACCGTCCCCCAACTGTAGTATACTTTGTGTCGGTTGCCTGGTTCATGTAATGGGGGTCAAGAGAGACTCAATCTCCTCATATCCCTTATTCAAAAGCCAATCTTTTAGAGCTTTTTTACAATCGTGACTGTTTAATGGGTATATATTTAAGTGCTTATTTAATTGGTTATAAAGAAAGGCCGATAGCCAAGTATACTGCCGCTGTGCATACGAGGTATGTACATGATCAGCGCGTACCACTCCTCGCTCCTCGCTTTCTCCTCGCTTTTAAAAAGACAACTCCCACATTAGGAATATAAATTCCTGTGTCGCGGGGGGCTTTACAAACATACATGAAACGGACACAAATAACACCCAGACTCAGAACAACAAATTGTGAATCACATAAAGTGTTATCCTACGTGGGATTTGAACCCACGACACTTGGCGCAGTAGGAAGCGGTGTGGCGACCGCTTAAGCCACTAGGCCAACCGTGCAGTCTACCACTACATGTGCACATCTTCTATTGGGAGTA
>OW052069.1:14187500-14377022 GCA_932526445.1 Phragmatobia fuliginosa | reverse complement strand
AAATAAAAATAATATTCATAATTTTATTGTAGTACTTTGTCGACGTGGTAGAAACTATTATCCATGCTTTCATCTTTTTAGCACTAACCGTTTGGACGGCAAGTCGAGGACGGACGGACATGAGGAATCTATAAGGGTTCCGAGATATGAACTACGGAACCCTTAAAACACCCAAACCCCGAAACAAGATATTTGTATTGGAGTAAATCATACAAACATTTGGTCCGACCCAGGATTTGTACCAGAGACCACAGCAGCCGCATACTACCACTACGCAATCGAGGCAGTCAATATTATACTTCGGGAAATAATTGTAGGTATATTAGTGTATATTCCTTTTGATCACATTGGAAACCAGCTTCCAAAATAGAACAGTTTTATCAAAGGGTATAAAATAAAGTAACAGGACATTCACCCTGAAATAAGAGACTTAGTAAATAAAATCTCTATATCATAAAGTAATCATAACATTACAATTTAATAAACAAACAAAATATTAAAAATTTAATTATAAATAGCTTCCTAGTTTTTATTCCTTAATGGAAATCAAAGCTAGAAAGAAAAAATGGTTCCCTCACTATTGGGAAATATTGGGGTGGTTTTTAGTCGGTAAGTCCTTTGCTCGGGGCTGGAAGATCTTCATGGATGTCATTCACTCATTGGGGGAATAGGTGAATGACATCCATGAGGATCTTCCAGCCCGTTAACAAAAAAATATATTTCATGACTGGAAATAAAACAAGTTTCACAATATGTATTACGGTTGTGAAAATATCACTGTATTTATTTATTTACATAACAGAAGACGTAGGCATAATTGATAACTGATCCGTCAGCTTTGTGACGAAGTGAAATACCCAATCTGGTTACCGCAACACGAGAGAATGATTTTCAATTTTGTGACGTCAGTTTGTGTGTTAATTATATAGAAAAGTAATAAAGCTATTTTGAGCCAAATTATAAAATATTACTTCAAAAGGCAAGATCGATTAAAAAGAGGATATAAATCGTAAAATATTCGTATTAGTCACTTTTCTTTCATTTAACAGTCAGGTATTATAAAATAGTAGAAGGTTTGCGATGTATTTCTCTATAGAGAAACCTATTAGTAAAATAACTTCTACACCCCCTATACTTTATGGAATTGTACTAGTTACCCCAACTAGTACAATTCCATGTTGTTGTTTTACGTGATCAGTTTGGGGCTTTACGTGATCTTATTTAAATTATTATGTAAATATAAGATTATTACATTGACTTATATATTTTTTATTTTTCTATAATCTTAATAATAATGAAATATGTACTCATGTAATAAATAGGTTAAAGAAAAAAAAGAGTCAGATGAAAATTCTGGATGTTTGAAATGGTTTTCTACATCTTAGTATTTATTTATTTATTTATTTAGACTTACTGCACTTAATGTACAAAGGCGGACTTAATGCCATGAGGCATTCTCTGCCAGTCAACCTTGGGGCGATGTAGAAAAATGATGCGGTAGGTGCAAGGACTAAATATTGAGAGCAACAAAGTTCACAATGGTAAAGAAAAACACAAATAATAATAAATATTAGTGATAATAAATTTACTTGATACTATGTATATTAACAAATACATATAAATTTAATAAACATAACACATATATTACCAACATAATATATAACATAAATATAATACGAATATACATACATATACTTAATCTATATAAAATACACAGATGGTTTTCTACATCTTAAATATATATTTAAGATGTAGAAAACCATTTCAAACATCCAGAATTTTCATCTGCCTCAGGCATAACTCATGTCTGTTATTTTAGGAGTGCCTCTGGAAGCCAACTGCCCTACCTCTTTGTCTTTTGTATATTTACTAAAAAAAGACAAGTAACCATAATTTTTTAAATCTACTTACGCAACGTCGTCGATTTATGTCCATTGTATCTACATAAGGGCCACAGCACACTAGCTACTTTTAGCATCGGCGATCGGCGGTTTGGCGACTGCATCGATGCTGCATCGCGTTTTAACGACTTCCTGCGTTCGATCGCGGTATCGGAAACGCGCGTTTTAGCGACTGCTCAGATGCCAAATCGATGCTACCGGCATCCGAATGTGTGCGGAGAGTAGCGTTCAGCTGCTGTGTCGCGCTTCTAAAAAGGGACTCAATCTACGCGTTTGGCGTTTTTAAGTGTGCGGTGTAGAGCGTTCGGTCGCCGTATTTAGCTTCTAAAAAGCGACTAGTTGCCGATCGCCGATGCTAAAAGTAGCTAGTGTGCTGTGGCCCTTATTTGTGTTAGAAAATAAATATTATTTTGGATTTTTTAGAATGTTGATAAAGAGAAAATTCTTCCTTAAGTGGTTTTTGTGAAACTTTACCCGTTTTCACACAATAAGGGGTCCCAAAAAAAATCCCCGCATTTTTGCAGCATTTTTTTATTGTTAGCTTGTTGTTAGCTTACTGATAACTTAGCTATCTAGGCCTTAAAAATGCAGATAGGATCAGCATTGAGATTACTGCGTTCAACAAAACAAATAAACAAATTCTTCAGCTATATGCAACATATCGAACAGTTCCGATAAGTATGAGTATAATTTGTGTGCACGCAGCTGATTCCTGAAACCTGAACACTCTTTCAAAGTGTGATCATTCAGGAATCGTGCTCCTAAATGGTTAGCACCTTGGTGACATACTGCTACATACTAATTAACTTCGATGGCTATAGGTGAAAAGCTAGTAACCACAAATAATGTTTAATATATAGTATGTACATTATGTGAAATTACAGGTTTTTTCGAGAGCTTTCGCTCCTTTAAAATGAAACGTCAGCAACCTTTAATAGTTTGCTGGACATAGAAGACTCCTTAAAATAGAGGTTTTAGTCTACTGTATGACGATGGCCAGGAAGTGTTCGTGTGCGTGACATTGCGGACAAGTTGCAAGAGTGTCGCCTACGCTGGTATGGACACAAATGGTAAAGGTATGGTATGAAATAGCCGAAACAAAGAGATCGCAAAATAAATATTATTTGCTTTAGGTTTATTACTCTGGATAAAAGCAAAGCCTTGAACCGTAGACACTTTAAAACCAAATTCGCGACGGATTAAGAATTCAGTACCACAGTGCGACGGTCTTGTAATTTTTGGCAATAAATTCAAGGATTATAGATCCATCCTTATTCCGTCATACTTATTAGCCATACAAACATTTCATACAAGGTGAACATTAGTTCATTGTTTGTAAATTTTGTAGGAAAGTGTTTAATCCGCACGTCGGCACCATCTATATTGCCTTTTATTGAAGGTTCTTTAGCCTCTGAGAAATGAATTATGATCAAACAAAGTTATCGTTGACCGAGAAACTGAAATGTTAGGTTTGTTATGAGGTTAGTGCCTTTTGGTTTCATTTCATTGTTTTCCTTAATTATTTTTTAATAGTCTGAATATTAAAAATACATCGTTTGAGTTTCTTTATTATCCTAAACAAAAGTGTCGCCTAAACACTTTTGTTTTTTTATTCTATATTAATTAGATATTCCTGTATTATTTAATTAAATTTTTCAATTCTCGTGTGATGTTGTTGCCCTAGATGAACTCTAAAACTAACGTTTTTTTCAATGTTTGATTTGCTGGCGTGCATTATGATAGGATAGTTATCATCACGTTTAGATCAAAAAAGGAGCCGAGCATGATTGAAAAGAGATGAAGTTTCGTAGGTCAGTTAGTATGTACGTATGTAAATATCTATTTTATTTCAGTAATTTCTCAAGGCACAGAACTTTCTTGTAAACACTTATTTTTAATGAAGTATGTAATAGTATCAGATTAGAAGAAAACGTAAGCAGCAGCAGCACCTACAATACAAAGGTATGTATAATGTTTCAATAAATATGTAGTATAGTATAGTAACTAAAAATATACGAATGTCAAGAACTATTTATTTGTATCCTTAGCACTCGTTACGTCACGAAAGTACGTGGTACATTCTAATACTAGGTCCTATGAGGACTTAGTTCATAGTTTATTAAAAACATCTGCATAACAATGGCCTCAACATTGTCTCATCAATGTTAACCTTTCCGATCATCGTCCGATACAAAATTAGTATTCTACTCGAGTCCTTAATCACTAATGTATTGCTAGTATACATTATTTTATTTGTATACCGTTTAGTGACACGACTATCTGCATCTAGAATGTTCTATAGGTCATTTGTTCCAATGCTCTGACACTTTTATCTGATACTATTGGCTTTAGACTAAGTCTTTTAATCAATATTTCAGACTACATATCTGTCACACACAAAGTCATTTTTTTTAAAACTACTCCAGAGCTTGCATGTATGAAAGTAAGATGGACTGATAGAATACCCATATGCATTTTTTTGTAACACATATATAAAAAAACCGAGCAAGTGCGTGTCAGGCCACGCTGAGTACGGGTTCCGTAGTTATATACAATGCCAAGTGATGTCCATAGATAAAGCTATCTAATCCGTTATAGTTTTCCTTTAAAGTTTTTCACATGGACTACCATCACAGTTTTTTAGGGATTTTTCGATCCAGCCGTTTAGCTTTTAGAAGGGGATTGCCTTGTTTTTGCAAAAAAATGTTCTTTAAAGCTAGATGACTCGCAAACGGATACATAACTAACAGTATCGATTTAGCAACTTCTCAATATTTTTTAAACCGTAAGCCCACACAATGGGGATGCGAGAAAAATAATGCGAGAAAAATCATCCCCAAGTTACGTCAAGGGGAGGTACCCCAAATAAAAATAATATTCATAATTTTATTGTAGTACTTTGTCGACGTGGTAGAAACTATTATCCATGCTTTCATCTTTTTAGCACTAACCGTTTGGACGGCAAGTCGAGGACGGACGGACATGAGGAATCTATAAGGGTTCCGAGATATGAACTACGGAACCCTTAAAACACCCAAACCCCGAAACAAGATATTTGTATTGGAGTAAATCATACAAACATTTGGTCCGACCCAGGATTTGTACCAGAGACCACAGCAGCCGCATACTACCACTACGCAATCGAGGCAGTCAATATTATACTTCGGGAAATAATTGTAGGTATATTAGTGTATATTCCTTTTGATCACATTGGAAACCAGCTTCCAAAATAGAACAGTTTTATCAAAGGGTATAAAATAAAGTAACAGGACATTCACCCTGAAATAAGAGACTTAGTAAATAAAATCTCTATATCATAAAGTAATCATAACATTACAATTTAATAAACAAACAAAATATTAAAAATTTAATTATAAATAGCTTCCTAGTTTTTATTCCTTAATGGAAATCAAAGCTAGAAAGAAAAAATGGTTCCCTCACTATTGGGAAATATTGGGGTGGTTTTTAGTCGGTAAGTCCTTTGCTCGGGGCTGGAAGATCTTCATGGATGTCATTCACTCATTGGGGGAATAGGTGAATGACATCCATGAGGATCTTCCAGCCCGTTAACAAAAAAATATATTTCATGACTGGAAATAAAACAAGTTTCACAATATGTATTACGGTTGTGAAAATATCACTGTATTTATTTATTTACATAACAGAAGACGTAGGCATAATTGATAACTGATCCGTCAGCTTTGTGACGAAGTGAAATACCCAATCTGGTTACCGCAACACGAGAGAATGATTTTCAATTTTGTGACGTCAGTTTGTGTGTTAATTATATAGAAAAGTAATAAAGCTATTTTGAGCCAAATTATAAAATATTACTTCAAAAAGGCAAGATCGATTAAAAAGAGGATATAAATCGTAAAATATTCGTATTAGTCACTTTTCTTTCATTTAACAGTCAGGTATTATAAAATAGTAGAAGGTTTGCGATGTATTTCTCTATAGAGAAACCTATTAGTAAAATAACTTCTACACCCCCTATACTTTATGGAATTGTACTAGTTACCCAACTAGTACAATTCCATGTTGTTGTTTTACGTGATCAGTTGGGGCTTTACGTGATCTTATTTAAATTATTATGTAAATATAAGATTATTACATTGACTTATATATTTTTTATTTTTCTATAATCTTAATAATAATGAAATATGTACTCATGTAATAAATAGGTTAAAGAAAAAAAAGAGTCAGATGAAAATTCTGGATGTTTGAAATGGTTTTCTACATCTTAGTATTTATTTATTTATTTATTTATTTATTTAGACTTACTGCACTTAATGTACAAAGGCGGACTTAATGCCATGAGGCATTCTCTGCCAGTCAACCTTGGGGCGATGTAGAAAAATGATGCGGTAGGTGCAAGGACTAAATATTGAGAGCAACAAAGTTCACAATGGTAAAGAAAAACACAAATAATAATAAATATTAGTGATAATAAATTTACTTGATACTATGTATATTAACAAATACATATAAATTTAATAAACATAACACATATATTACCAACATAATATATAACATAAATATAATACGAATATACATACATATACTTAATCTATATAAAATACACAGATGGTTTTCTACATCTTAAATATATATTTAAGATGTAGAAAACCATTTCAAACATCCAGAATTTTCATCTGCCTCAGGCATAACTCATGTCTGTTATTTTAGGAGTGCCTCTGGAAGCCAACTGCCCTACCTCTTTGTCTTTTGTATATTTACTAAAAAAAGACAAGTAACCATAATTTTTTAAATCTACTTACGCAACGTCGTCGATTTATGTCCATTGTATCTACATAAGGGCCACAGCACACTAGCTACTTTTAGCATCGGCGATCGGCGGTTTGGCGACTGCATCGATGCTGCATCGCGTTTTAACGACTTCCTGCGTTCGATCGCGGTATCGGAAACGCGCGTTTTAGCGACTGCTCAGATGCCAAATCGATGCTACCGGCATCCGAATGTGTGCGGAGAGTAGCGTTCAGCTGCTGTGTCGCGCTTCTAAAAAGGGACTCAATCTACGCGTTTGGCGTTTTTAAGTGTGCGGTGTAGAGCGTTCGGTCGCCGTATTTAGCTTCTAAAAAGCGACTAGTTGCCGATCGCCGATGCTAAAAGTAGCTAGTGTGCTGTGGCCCTTATTTGTGTTAGAAAATAAATATTATTTTGGATTTTTTAGAATGTTGATAAAGAGAAAATTCTTCCTTAAGTGGTTTTTGTGAAACTTTACCCGTTTTCACACAATAAGGGGTCCCAAAAAAAATCCCCGCATTTTTGCAGCATTTTTTTATTGTTAGCTTGTTGTTAGCTTACTGATAACTTAGCTATCTAGGCCTTAAAAATGCAGATAGGATCAGCATTGAGATTACTGCGTTCAACAAAACAAATAAACAAATTCTTCAGCTATATGCAACATATCGAACAGTTCCGATAAGTATGAGTATAATTTGTGTGCACGCAGCTGATTCCTGAAACCTGAACACTCTTTCAAAGTGTGATCATTCAGGAATCGTGCTCCTAAATGGTTAGCACCTTGGTGACATACTGCTACATACTAATTAACTTCGATGGCTATAGGTGAAAAGCTAGTAACCACAAATAATGTTTAATATATAGTATGTACATTATGTGAAATTACAGGTTTTTTCGAGAGCTTTCGCTCCTTTAAAATGAAACGTCAGCAACCTTTAATAGTTTGCTGGACATAGAAGACTCCTTAAAATAGAGGTTTTAGTCTACTGTATGACGATGGCCAGGAAGTGTTCGTGTGCGTGACATTGCGGACAAGTTGCAAGAGTGTCGCCTACGCTGGTATGGACACAAATGGTAAAGGTATGGTATGAAATAGCCGAAACAAAGAGATCGCAAAATAAATATTATTTGCTTTAGGTTTATTACTCTGGATAAAAGCAAAGCCTTGAACCGTAGACACTTTAAAACCAAATTCGCGACGGATTAAGAATTCAGTACCACAGTGCGACGGTCTTGTAATTTTTGGCAATAAATTCAAGGATTATAGATCCATCCTTATTCCGTCATACTTATTAGCCATACAAACATTTCATACAAGGTGAACATTAGTTCATTGTTTGTAAATTTTGTAGGAAAGTGTTTAATCCGCACGTCGGCACCATCTATATTGCCTTTTATTGAAGGTTCTTTAGCCTCTGAGAAATGAATTATGATCAAACAAAGTTATCGTTGACCGAGAAACTGAAATGTTAGGTTTGTTATGAGGTTAGTGCCTTTTGGTTTCATTTCATTGTTTTCCTTAATTATTTTTTAATAGTCTGAATATTAAAAATACATCGTTTGAGTTTCTTTATTATCCTAAACAAAAGTGTCGCCTAAACACTTTTGTTTTTTTATTCTATATTAATTAGATATTCCTGTATTATTTAATTAAATTTTTCAATTCTCGTGTGATGTTGTTGCCCTAGATGAACTCTAAAACTAACGTTTTTTTCAATGTTTGATTTGCTGGCGTGCATTATGATAGGATAGTTATCATCACGTTTAGATCAAAAAAGGAGCCGAGCATGATTGAAAAGAGATGAAGTTTCGTAGGTCAGTTAGTATGTACGTATGTAAATATCTATTTTATTTCAGTAATTTCTCAAGGCACAGAACTTTCTTGTAAACACTTATTTTTAATGAAGTATGTAATAGTATCAGATTAGAAGAAAACGTAAGCAGCAGCAGCACCTACAATACAAAGGTATGTATAATGTTTCAATAAATATGTAGTATAGTATAGTAACTAAAAATATACGAATGTCAAGAACTATTTATTTGTATCCTTAGCACTCGTTACGTCACGAAAGTACGTGGTACATTCTAATACTAGGTCCTATGAGGACTTAGTTCATAGTTTATTAAAAACATCTGCATAACAATGGCCTCAACATTGTCTCATCAATGTTAACCTTTCCGATCATCGTCCGATACAAAATTAGTATTCTACTCGAGTCCTTAATCACTAATGTATTGCTAGTATACATTATTTTATTTGTATACCGTTTAGTGACACGACTATCTGCATCTAGAATGTTCTATAGGTCATTTGTTCCAATGCTCTGACACTTTTATCTGATACTATTGGCTTTAGACTAAGTCTTTTAATCAATATTTCAGACTACATATCTGTCACACACAAAGTCATTTTTTTTAAAACTACTCCAGAGCTTGCATGTATGAAAGTAAGATGGACTGATAGAATACCCATATGCATTTTTTTGTAACACATATATAAAAAAACCGAGCAAGTGCGTGTCAGGCCACGCTGAGTACGGGTTCCGTAGTTATATACAATGCCAAGTGATGTCCATAGATAAAGCTATCTAATCCGTTATAGTTTTCCTTTAAAGTTTTTCACATGGACTACCATCACAGTTTTTTAGGGATTTTTCGATCCAGCCGTTTAGCTTTTAGAAGGGGATTGCCTTGTTTTTGCAAAAAAATGTTCTTTAAAGCTAGATGACTCGCAAACGGATACATAACTAACAGTATCGATTTAGCAACTTCTCAATATTTTTTAAACCGTAAGCCCACACAATGGGGATGCGAGAAAAATAATGCGAGAAAAATCATCCCCAAGTTACGTCAAGGGGAGGTACCCCAAATAAAAATAATATTCATAATTTTATTGTAGTACTTTGTCGACGTGGTAGAAACTATTATCCATGCTTTCATCTTTTTAGCACTAACCGTTTGGACGGCAAGTCGAGGACGGACGGACATGAGGAATCTATAAGGGTTCCGAGATATGAACTACGGAACCCTTAAAACACCCAAACCCCGAAACAAGATATTTGTATTGGAGTAAATCATACAAACATTTGGTCCGACCCAGGATTTGTACCAGAGACCACAGCAGCCGCATACTACCACTACGCAATCGAGGCAGTCAATATTATACTTCGGGAAATAATTGTAGGTATATTAGTGTATATTCCTTTTGATCACATTGGAAACCAGCTTCCAAAATAGAACAGTTTTATCAAAGGGTATAAAATAAAGTAACAGGACATTCACCCTGAAATAAGAGACTTAGTAAATAAAATCTCTATATCATAAAGTAATCATAACATAACAATTTAATAAACAAACAAAATATTAAAAATTTAATTATAAATAGCTTCCTAGTTTTTATTCCTTAATGGAAATCAAAGCTAGAAAGAAAAAATGGTTCCCTCACTATTGGGAAATATTGGGGTGGTTTTTAGTCGGTAAGTCCTTTGCTCGGGGCTGGAAGATCTTCATGGATGTCATTCACTCATTGGGGGAATAGGTGAATGACATCCATGAGGATCTTCCAGGCCGTTAACAAAAAAATATATTTCATGACTGGAAATAAAACAAGTTTCACAATATGTATTACGGTTGTGAAAATATCACTGTATTTATTTATTTACATAACAGAAGACGTAGGCATAATTGATAACTGATCCGTCAGCTTTGTGACGAAGTGAAATACCCAATCTGGTTACCGCAACACGAGAGAATGATTTTCAATTTTGTGACGTCAGTTTGTGTGTTAATTATATAGAAAAGTAATAAAGCTATTTTGAGCCAAATTATAAAATATTACTTCAAAAATGCAAGATCGATTAAAAAGAGGATATAAATCGTAAAATATTCGTATTAGTCACTTTTCTTTCATTTAACAGTCAGGTATTATAAAATAGTAGAAGGTTTGCGATGTATTTCTCTATAGAGAAACCTATTAGTAAAATAACTTCTACACCCCCTATACTTTATGGAATTGTACTAGTTACCCAACTAGTACAATTCCATGTTGTTGTTTTACGTGATCAGTTGGGGCTTTACGTGATCTTATTTAAATTATTATGTAAATATAAGATTATTACATTGACTTATATATTTTTTATTTTTCTATAATCTTAATAATAATGAAATATGTACTCATGTAATAAATAGGTTAAAGAAAAAAAAGAGTCAGATGAAAATTCTGGATGTTTGAAATGGTTTTCTACATCTTAGTATTTATTTATTTATTTATTTATTTATTTAGACTTACTGCACTTAATGTACAAAGGCGGACTTAATGCCATGAGGCATTCTCTGCCAGTCAACCTTGGGGCGATGTAGAAAAATGATGCGGTAGGTGCAAGGACTAAATATTGAGAGCAACAAAGTTCACAATGGTAAAGAAAAACACAAATAATAATAAATATTAGTGATAATAAATTTACTTGATACTATGTATATTAACAAATACATATAAATTTAATAAACATAACACATATATTACCAACATAATATATAACATAAATATAATACGAATATACATACATATACTTAATCTATATAAAATACACAGATGGTTTTCTACATCTTAAATATATATTTAAGATGTAGAAAACCATTTCAAACATCCAGAATTTTCATCTGCCTCAGGCATAACTCATGTCTGTTATTTTAGGAGTGCCTCTGGAAGCCAACTGCCCTACCTCTTTGTCTTTTGTATATTTACTAAAAAAAGACAAGTAACCATAATTTTTTAAATCTACTTACGCAACGTCGTCGATTTATGTCCATTGTATCTACATAAGGGCCACAGCACACTAGCTACTTTTAGCATCGGCGATCGGCGGTTTGGCGACTGCATCGATGCTGCATCGCGTTTTAACGACTTCCTGCGTTCGATCGCGGTATCGGAAACGCGCGTTTTAGCGACTGCTCAGATGCCAAATCGATGCTACCGGCATCCGAATGTGTGCGGAGAGTAGCGTTCAGCTGCTGTGTCGCGCTTCTAAAAAGGGACTCAATCTACGCGTTTGGCGTTTTTAAGTGTGCGGTGTAGAGCGTTCGGTCGCCGTATTTAGCTTCTAAAAAGCGACTAGTTGCCGATCGCCGATGCTAAAAGTAGCTAGTGTGCTGTGGCCCTTATTTGTGTTAGAAAATAAATATTATTTTGGATTTTTTAGAATGTTGATAAAGAGAAAATTCTTCCTTAAGTGGTTTTTGTGAAACTTTACCCGTTTTCACACAATAAGGGGTCCCAAAAAAAATCCCCGCATTTTTGCAGCATTTTTTTATTGTTAGCTTGTTGTTAGCTTACTGATAACTTAGCTATCTAGGCCTTAAAAATGCAGATAGGATCAGCATTGAGATTACTGCGTTCAACAAAACAAATAAACAAATTCTTCAGCTATATGCAACATATCGAACAGTTCCGATAAGTATGAGTATAATTTGTGTGCACGCAGCTGATTCCTGAAACCTGAACACTCTTTCAAAGTGTGATCATTCAGGAATCGTGCTCCTAAATGGTTAGCACCTTGGTGACATACTGCTACATACTAATTAACTTCGATGGCTATAGGTGAAAAGCTAGTAACCACAAATAATGTTTAATATATAGTATGTACATTATGTGAAATTACAGGTTTTTTCGAGAGCTTTCGCTCCTTTAAAATGAAACGTCAGCAACCTTTAATAGTTTGCTGGACATAGAAGACTCCTTAAAATAGAGGTTTTAGTCTACTGTATGACGATGGCCAGGAAGTGTTCGTGTGCGTGACATTGCGGACAAGTTGCAAGAGTGTCGCCTACGCTGGTATGGACACAAATGGTAAAGGTATGGTATGAAATAGCCGAAACAAAGAGATCGCAAAATAAATATTATTTGCTTTAGGTTTATTACTCTGGATAAAAGCAAAGCCTTGAACCGTAGACACTTTAAAACCAAATTCGCGACGGATTAAGAATTCAGTACCACAGTGCGACGGTCTTGTAATTTTTGGCAATAAATTCAAGGATTATAGATCCATCCTTATTCCGTCATACTTATTAGCCATACAAACATTTCATACAAGGTGAACATTAGTTCATTGTTTGTAAATTTTGTAGGAAAGTGTTTAATCCGCACGTCGGCACCATCTATATTGCCTTTTATTGAAGGTTCTTTAGCCTCTGAGAAATGAATTATGATCAAACAAAGTTATCGTTGACCGAGAAACTGAAATGTTAGGTTTGTTATGAGGTTAGTGCCTTTTGGTTTCATTTCATTGTTTTCCTTAATTATTTTTTAATAGTCTGAATATTAAAAATACATCGTTTGAGTTTCTTTATTATCCTAAACAAAAGTGTCGCCTAAACACTTTTGTTTTTTTATTCTATATTAATTAGATATTCCTGTATTATTTAATTAAATTTTTCAATTCTCGTGTGATGTTGTTGCCCTAGATGAACTCTAAAACTAACGTTTTTTTCAATGTTTGATTTGCTGGCGTGCATTATGATAGGATAGTTATCATCACGTTTAGATCAAAAAAGGAGCCGAGCATGATTGAAAAGAGATGAAGTTTCGTAGGTCAGTTAGTATGTACGTATGTAAATATCTATTTTATTTCAGTAATTTCTCAAGGCACAGAACTTTCTTGTAAACACTTATTTTTAATGAAGTATGTAATAGTATCAGATTAGAAGAAAACGTAAGCAGCAGCAGCACCTACAATACAAAGGTATGTATAATGTTTCAATAAATATGTAGTATAGTATAGTAACTAAAAATATACGAATGTCAAGAACTATTTATTTGTATCCTTAGCACTCGTTACGTCACGAAAGTACGTGGTACATTCTAATACTAGGTCCTATGAGGACTTAGTTCATAGTTTATTAAAAACATCTGCATAACAATGGCCTCAACATTGTCTCATCAATGTTAACCTTTCCGATCATCGTCCGATACAAAATTAGTATTCTACTCGAGTCCTTAATCACTAATGTATTGCTAGTATACATTATTTTATTTGTATACCGTTTAGTGACACGACTATCTGCATCTAGAATGTTCTATAGGTCATTTGTTCCAATGCTCTGACACTTTTATCTGATACTATTGGCTTTAGACTAAGTCTTTTAATCAATATTTCAGACTACATATCTGTCACACACAAAGTCATTTTTTTTAAAACTACTCCAGAGCTTGCATGTATGAAAGTAAGATGGACTGATAGAATACCCATATGCATTTTTTTGTAACACATATATAAAAAAACCGAGCAAGTGCGTGTCAGGCCACGCTGAGTACGGGTTCCGTAGTTATATACAATGCCAAGTGATGTCCATAGATAAAGCTATCTAATCCGTTATAGTTTTCCTTTAAAGTTTTTCACATGGACTACCATCACAGTTTTTTAGGGATTTTTCGATCCAGCCGTTTAGCTTTTAGAAGGGGATTGCCTTGTTTTTGCAAAAAAATGTTCTTTAAAGCTAGATGACTCGCAAACGGATACATAACTAACAGTATCGATTTAGCAACTTCTCAATATTTTTTAAACCGTAAGCCCACACAATGGGGATGCGAGAAAAATAATGCGAGAAAAATCATCCCCAAGTTACGTCAAGGGGAGGTACCCCAAATAAAAATAATATTCATAATTTTATTGTAGTACTTTGTCGACGTGGTAGAAACTATTATCCATGCTTTCATCTTTTTAGCACTAACCGTTTGGACGGCAAGTCGAGGACGGACGGACATGAGGAATCTATAAGGGTTCCGAGATATGAACTACGGAACCCTTAAAACACCCAAACCCCGAAACAAGATATTTGTATTGGAGTAAATCATACAAACATTTGGTCCGACCCAGGATTTGTACCAGAGACCACAGCAGCCGCATACTACCACTACGCAATCGAGGCAGTCAATATTATACTTCGGGAAATAATTGTAGGTATATTAGTGTATATTCCTTTTGATCACATTGGAAACCAGCTTCCAAAATAGAACAGTTTTATCAAAGGGTATAAAATAAAGTAACAGGACATTCACCCTGAAATAAGAGACTTAGTAAATAAAATCTCTATATCATAAAGTAATCATAACATAACAATTTAATAAACAAACAAAATATTAAAAATTTAATTATAAATAGCTTCCTAGTTTTTATTCCTTAATGGAAATCAAAGCTAGAAAGAAAAAATGGTTCCCTCACTATTGGGAAATATTGGGGTGGTTTTTAGTCGGTAAGTCCTTTGCTCGGGGCTGGAAGATCTTCATGGATGTCATTCACTCATTGGGGGAATAGGTGAATGACATCCATGAGGATCTTCCAGGCCGTTAACAAAAAAATATATTTCATGACTGGAAATAAAACAAGTTTCACAATATGTATTACGGTTGTGAAAATATCACTGTATTTATTTATTTACATAACAGAAGACGTAGGCATAATTGATAACTGATCCGTCAGCTTTGTGACGAAGTGAAATACCCAATCTGGTTACCGCAACACGAGAGAATGATTTTCAATTTTGTGACGTCAGTTTGTGTGTTAATTATATAGAAAAGTAATAAAGCTATTTTGAGCCAAATTATAAAATATTACTTCAAAAATGCAAGATCGATTAAAAAGAGGATATAAATCGTAAAATATTCGTATTAGTCACTTTTCTTTCATTTAACAGTCAGGTATTATAAAATAGTAGAAGGTTTGCGATGTATTTCTCTATAGAGAAACCTATTAGTAAAATAACTTCTACACCCCCTATACTTTATGGAATTGTACTAGTTACCCAACTAGTACAATTCCATGTTGTTGTTTTACGTGATCAGTTGGGGCTTTACGTGATCTTATTTAAATTATTATGTAAATATAAGATTATTACATTGACTTATATATTTTTTATTTTTCTATAATCTTAATAATAATGAAATATGTACTCATGTAATAAATAGGTTAAAGAAAAAAAAGAGTCAGATGAAAATTCTGGATGTTTGAAATGGTTTTCTACATCTTAGTATTTAAGATGTAGAAAACCATTTCAAACATCCAGAATTTTCATCTGCCTCAGGCATAACTCATGTCTGTTATTTTAGGAGTGCCTCTGGAAGCCAACTGCCCTACCTCTTTGTCTTTTGTATATTTATTAAAAAAAGACAAGTAACCATAATTTTTTAAATCTACTTACGCAACGTCGTCGATTTATGTCCATTGTATCTACATAAGGGCCACAGCACACTAGCTACTTTTAGCATCGGCGATCGGCGGTTTGGCGACTGCATCGATGCTGCATCGCGTTTTAACGACTTCCTGCGTTCGATCGCGGTATCGGAAACGCGCGTTTTAGCGACTGCTCAGATGCCAAATCGATGCTACCGGCATCCGAATGTGTGCGGAGAGTAGCGTTCAGCTGCTGTGTCGCGCTTCTAAAAAGGGACTCAATCTACGCGTTTGGCGTTTTTAAGTGTGCGGTGTAGAGCGTTCGGTCGCCGTATTTAGCTTCTAAAAAGCGACTAGTTGCCGATCGCCGATGCTAAAAGTAGCTAGTGTGCTGTGGCCCTTATTTGTGTTAGAAAATAAATATTATTTTGGATTTTTTAGAATGTTGATAAAGAGAAAATTCTTCCTTAAGTGGTTTTTGTGAAACTTTACCCGTTTTCACACAATAAGGGGTCCCAAAAAAAATCCCCGCATTTTTGCAGCATTTTTTTATTGTTAGCTTGTTGTTAGCTTACTGATAACTTAGCTATCTAGGCCTTAAAAATGCAGATAGGATCAGCATTGAGATTACTGCGTTCAACAAAACAAATAAACAAATTCTTCAGCTATATGCAACATATCGAACAGTTCCGATAAGTATGAGTATAATTTGTGTGCACGCAGCTGATTCCTGAAACCTGAACACTCTTTCAAAGTGTGATCATTCAGGAATCGTGCTCCTAAATGGTTAGCACCTTGGTGACATACTGCTACATACTAATTAACTTCGATGGCTATAGGTGAAAAGCTAGTAACCACAAATAATGTTTAATATATAGTATGTACATTATGTGAAATTACAGGTTTTTTCGAGAGCTTTCGCTCCTTTAAAATGAAACGTCAGCAACCTTTAATAGTTTGCTGGACATAGAAGACTCCTTAAAATAGAGGTTTTAGTCTACTGTATGACGATGGCCAGGAAGTGTTCGTGTGCGTGACATTGCGGACAAGTTGCAAGAGTGTCGCCTACGCTGGTATGGACACATGTTGCGGCACATACCCAACTAAGTGGGGAACAAATGTTTGGCCATGCCACCTCTACCAGGCCCCGGCAAAAGGGGTAGACCAAAGAAGTGCTGACTTGACGTTGTAAGGGGTGATATGCGTGCTAATGGTCTTACGATGCCAAAGACCGTGCTAAGTGGAGGAAGAGCTGTCGGAAATCGGACCCTGGGCGTCCCCAGATGCAATCGGGAATAGCGCTCGGATGATGATGATGAATGTAGTGACACATCATAATGTTAATCCGTCTACACGCAAAAAGGATGACAGGATGAAATGAAAAAAAAACGTGCCAAGTGCGTGTCAGAAAACGCATAGAATAGGGTTCCGTAGCCACCCATAGTGGTAGACGGATTTTAAATCGTGTCTAATAGATAATTGTTAAGTTTTCCTGTACTCTTGGATTGTACTCATGCTTTCCATCAGGTAGGGTTATAGTTACTTTGGTGGGCTAAATATAAGAAAAAATGATTGTATGTATTGTATAGTATATTTAAAGAGAGGCTAGCTCCCTGCCTATCCGAAATCTTAGTAAAGTCACGATTACATTGTGCTTTATAATGGTGTTATGTCTATGACATAAATATGTAAATTATTTTATCAAGGGTTGTTTCATAAAATATTCTCACGAAATGTATATTTGCAATATCTTTCAATATCATGTAATTTATTTTAACTTTGAGTATGGAAATCGTATAACTTGATAGTCATTCAAAATGTTTTGGGTGGTCATTCGAAAAAAAGGAACCTGCCAAGTGACTCTGCCTAATTGTAAGCATGACTAGGATCAAGCGCTGGGGGCCCGCTCCTATGTAAATATATAAATTCATGTATGTTGCCTAGTTAAGTTAGGTTAGTTTAGATTAGTTGTAAGGCCCGTATTACACTGTAAAATATTTTGTAAAATATATTTGATAAAAGTTATTTGACAAAGATCTTTGATAGTGTAATAGGCCATATTTTATAAAATATTTCTTTTATAAAATTTCTTTTATCAAAGTTAACAGGTTGGCGTTACATTTTATAAAAGAATTTTGAATTAGGTAAGCCTAATTCTACCATATTATTACCATTTATTTTAAGGTGGCAACACCATTTAGAGGTTAATCCGGTATGGTATTATTATTTGGGGATAATTCTACCGAAATTGAAAGAGTTTTTATAGTCCAGAAAAAATGTATTCGAACAATTTTTAATATGGAATGGAGTGCATCCTGTATTTAAAGATCACAATATTTTGACTGTTCCTTGTATTTATATATATGAAAATGCAACATTTTTGTCAAAAATAACCCTTCACTTTTTGAATCTAAAATTAACTTCAGTAAACGTAAAGCAACACAACTTCCATTAAATATGCCAATACCCAGAATCGAACTGTTTAGACGAAATTGCGTGTATATGGCTCCCCTTATTCATAATACAATACCCAAGTGGATTTCTGATCTACCACTCAAAAAATTATGTGCTGTGCTCAGGAAATGGTTGGTAGACAATTGTTATCATTCCGTTAGGGAATTCCTTTAAAAGAACTCGTGTCCATCATATCATTTTAGAAATGCATTGTAGTGGTTCATAATTATTTAGATGTATTTTCAAAGTATTACACTGTGTTATTGACTCTAAGTTATCTGATTAATTACTATTTAATTTAGCATTTAATGGTTTTATGTAACTACTTTACAAGAGATTGTAACCCTATATTTGCATGCCTGTTGGCGAAATGTGTATCGTGCCTATCATATTCTACCATATTTTTTATCTGTACCACATTTAAGCAAATAAAGTATATTAATATTTTATTATTATTAATTCAAACATAAATAAATATTTGAAACAACTTACACACAACGTCATCTAGTCTCAAACTAAGCAGAGCTTGTATTAAGGGTACTAAACAACTGATGTAAATACATAAACATACTTTTTTTTGTGAACACCCAGACTCCGAAACAAATATTTGTGAATCACGCAATTATTTGGTCTGACCCGGGAACCGAATTTTGTCTTAATGTAGCAAGAATAAACATTGCTTCGTCCCTTTTTCTGTTCGAGACACCACGGTGGACGTTTCATTATCTTATCAAGCAAGAAATGGCAACAAATAAGTTCAGTTGGACTGTTGAAACAACAAAATTATTGAGTTCCGAATAGGAATGCCACATTTGACAAAGATCTTTAGGCCATATTTTATAAAATATTTATTTTATAAAATATTTCTTTTATCAAATTTAATAGGTTGGCATTACATTTTATAAAATAATTGGATTGCATCGGCACCTATTTCTACCATAATTTTACACAATTTAGCATTATTTTTTGTAAGGTGGCAACACCATTTAGAAGTTAATTTTGTCATGTAGTAGCAAGAATAAACTCAGGGTGCCCAACTTAGGGGTTTTCCCCCTAAATTTAGGGAGGAAAAGTGTAGGATGGGGTTTTTTTAGGGGTGTCATATTTGTACGGGTATTTTTAGGGGGATTTTTATATGTAAAATATTTTATAAAATATCTTGTATAAAATATTTTATAGTGTAATATTAAAAAAATAAAATAGGCCCGCCTATTTGTATTGTTATGTTAGGTTTGGAGCGGTCCCCCAACGCAATGTTTTTTTTTAGAATTACTAATACTCGTACTTAATAGGTACTATAAGATTGAGTTTCATTCATAATTGCTATGCGATGCTATTTCATTTGGACCCTACTTGGTTAAATTTGCTCACATTCCGATTTTCATCCTCATTTTCTCCCCACCACACACATATATTCGCAGATGTTGGGTATTTTCCCCACTTTTACACCCAGAGTTTTTTCAAGCCTCAACCGATTTTCATTGAACATATTATACCCCATTCGATTATATTTGCAGACATTTAGTTATTCTTCCCCACTTTCACCCCCCAGAACTTTTAAACGACTCAACCGATTTTCATCAAACATGTCTAAAAACACTCGCTCGTAACTCACCTTTCCTACAAAAAAAACCTAAATTTAATATAATTAAATAACACAGACAGACAGACAGACACGTCAAACTTATAATACCGGTCTTTTTGCATCGGCGGTTAAATATTAAATAGGATTGAACTCAGGACCTCTGGCTTGGCAGTGAGGATCACTAATAGTCAGACTGGTTAATGGTTTCTCAAGTCATGTGTATTATTAATTTGTGTACTCTTGTAAGGAACAAAATAAAGAGCATAACAAATTTCAGTCGATTCTACGTGTACTAATATATTGAAATATTACATGCGTTTACTAAAACTTTGTTAATTTCATGAAGGACATCAATCTTTCTATAAGTGTCTCCATCTATGTTTGATCTCAAACCATTGGCCAAACCTAAAAGAAAAATATGTAAATCTGGCACCTTTATAATGGAAATATTTATTTTTACCTAGTACAATTAGTACATCATTAAATACATGTTTTTAGTTTGATGTTGTACAATAAACAAAATTAAAGAAAAATACGAAACTTAAGAAGTTAATTTAAGTCTGCGTGCATTCAAACGTATTTGGCGTTTCGAAACACTCTGCAGACTTCTTTCTCCTTAAAATATTATGAACGGAAAAAGTCTTATATTTTAATCTGTTCTTTGAAGGATTTCTTCAGGGACTATTAAATTATATTTTTTAGTGTTAGGTATACAGGAATATAATAAATTCCTTTTTTATAATAGTAATAATTTTGTTTTTAATACATTTTTGTCTGATAAAAAACAAAGTAACAAAACGCCATAGATTGACAGATTGACACAACAAAACGTCTCATCCTCATCTCAAGAGTTTCGACTCGAACCCTGCCTGCATGCCTGTGTTCGTCTAAAACATTGTTACGGCTGTCTATTTTTCATTATATATAATTGGGAACTGTTTTTGCAATGGATTATCAAAGTAGGCAGTTGGCAGAAGATTTATTCTTGAGAGAACCAGTGGATGCTAGGATCCGGTAAATATTATTGTTTTAATCTTAGGAAGGAGTTTGTTTATAACATATTTAATATTGTATCTTTTTCTTTTTTCCCAGTAAACCTAAAAATGAGCCTGAACCAGACCCTCATCCAAACCTCAAAGTGGAAATGCAGACCATACGTCTCAATCCAGATTCACAGAAGGTTATTTTGGACACATTGAGATTTATACATGGTCCGAATTTTAAACTGGGCAGTGCTAGTTTGTACAAAGTAAGTTGTTTATTACATCTTAAATTATTCTTTTATAGTATAAATTAATGAATATAACTTTTATTGAAGAATGTTTTCTTGATGACAAAACAAATAAAATTTAAAACAGTCTGAGACATCGAAAAATTATTGCACAATGTTGTGCCTAAAATTAATTTATTTTCCATTTATTAAATAAGTCAGCATAGTCTCAAAATTATTAAGTAATAAAAAAAGTTATAATAAAATTAATATTGAATGCAGGAACTCTACCAATTTTTTTTGTTAAATGCAAGAATACAACCTCTTATAAAAAGAAACTCATTGCAGAATATGCTTTCTAAGCCTTTTTAAACTAAGTCAATAAAGCCCACTGTTGAATATACCACCACAACATTTGATCCTGTACTACTCGCATCTAATATCTTCCGTTGACCCACAACAAGTTGTCAGGCCATCTCGGTGGCTAAACATTCAACTTGAAAGGGTCCGACTTATATCTGTACACATTGTTCTTGTACCTTGCTCAGAATGTGTTCTGAATGATTTTGGATAACAAAATAAACAATTCGGACATCTTACACACAACATCATCTAGCCCCAAACTAAGCAGAGCTTGTGCTATGGGTACTAAACAACTGATATAAATACATAAACATACTTTTTCTTGTAAGTAAATATATTTATATTATACATATATGGATGGAAATGGAGTACAATCTTTTTTTAAACAGTAAAAATTAATAGGTTTAGTCGCACAGATAATCTGTCTTTGACAAATTTCATTGACATGAAAAATCTGGATGTAACATTTGTTACTCTTTCATGATTAATACATTTTTCGCTTTATTATTCACTTGTATTGTCTTTTTTCTTGTTGTGTAAAATAGATTGTAGTTTTAACATTTTAAAGATTACTCTTATGCTTAATGTGTAAAGAATGCATAAAAAAAAGCTTTAAGGATTATCTATCAGTTGATATATCTTGATCCGTGTCATTTATTTATCAATATGTACTTATATCTTTGTGATGAAACTGTACGAAACTCTTCTATTAAACATTGGAAAATGTTTGTTCTAAAGACTAATTGTTATGGTTAAAATGAATTGAGTAGCAATTGTTATGTAATAAAGTATAATTTTTTATAATATTAATCTTCAAATCCTTGTAAATTTAAGTAAATATAAAAATCAAATTTTATACATGTTAACAGCTCTCTCTAAGGATAAGGTTACTTAACATTAATATTATATAAAAGAAAATAGATCTGTTAATCTATTTGCTTGTTATACTTTCATAGCCAAACCAGCGAACAAAAAAGGACATAGGCTGGCCTTCTTATTATAACCCATACACACAGGTAGATTCGTATTTAAAAGCTAATTATTTTAAATGATTCATTTACAGAACATATAATTGTGATGTATTATGAAAGGAACTGATGTGACTTTATCAACTACTATATTATGTTGATTGATGTTTAGTGATTATCATATTTAACTGCCTCTGCCACTAAACTCTAGTGGATAGCGTATGTGACTGCTTATTAAGAGGTCTCGGGTTAAAATCCTGTGTTGGGCATAAAAGTGTTTTTGGGTTTTTCTTAGGAGATTCATAATAGCAGCCTGGAGTTTGGAATGCCCGTGCCTCGGAGAGCACGTAAATCCGTCGGTCAGGGTTGTCATGAACATCTATGGCAATTGTTATTAGGAAGTCAGTGCCCTCAAATTTACTGACAACTAGTTAAACCTTCGAATTTTAGTTCTCCCTTAGGGTTGCGGAGGTCCGATACTGGCATTGGCTCTGTGGAAAAACTGATATTCAGGTAAAACCGGTTGAACTAGTATCTTCATGATTTATTTTATTGAAATCAGTGCAGTAGTATGACTTTGAAAGAGTGACATTCAGAAATTTAGAGTAATATTCGAATTCATGATATTAGTATGAAAGTATTCCTCTATAAATGGACTATCCAACACTAATTTAAGACTATTCAAACCTGTATTTTCTGAATTTTGTGTGCTCAACCAAAAGGAACACAATTGTTAACCTTTTATTTGTTGTTTATTTCAGGATAAGGGATCTAATCTCGGGAACCGTTACTGGATGGAGCGAGGTAATCTTGTTGTACAAGGAGGTTGTGACTACTCTCTGTCTGTAAAACCTGACATACAAACTTCAGAGGCTAGGCTCAGGGCATTTGCTCTCGCTAAACTAGAGAAGTATGTGTATTTATTATGTTTAAATATTTTGTTCTGACAATTTAAGGTAGTTGACAATTTAAGGTAAAATTTCAAAGAGTAAGTAGTGCTTCAGTGCCTACACAATAGTTCGAACTGATCAATGCCAGTCGTGCTATGTAAAGCTTATGATAACAGTGAACAAAATTCATAGAATAATATTGATTAATAGAAGTTGACATATTTACCAGATTGCCTGATTGATGTAATCAGGCGCCTGGCAGTTTAACCTGGTTACAATAACCACAAACTTAAACTTGATACACAAAGTACTTCAAAGAATGAGGGAATTTCCTTTTTTTTTAGATACAGTTTTCATAAGCCTCACTGTGCGGAAGCACTTAATGTTGCAGCAGAAAACATAGAAAAAGCTCTGGAAATACTGTTCCTAAAGTACTTCAAAATTGATTTACAAAATAAACCATCTGAGGTACCTTCGAAACAGGAGCTTTTAGAAATGAGATTGGACGAAAAAGCTGTACTAGAATCAATATATGACAGCAGTTTCAAAATGAATGACAATAATGTATGGATAGTAAAATTAAATCTCGATTATCTTACTAAAATTTATGAAAACAAAGAAGTTGAGGTTCCTAAAAAGAAAGTGAATTCAAACTACAATAGTAATTTCAAGACGAAACCGAAAGAAGTGTGCAAGTTATACCTCAAAGGCCCATGTAGATTTGGGGCTAAGTGCAAATTTTTACATGAAAGTAAAGAGCAAAATAGTGCTCCAGATAATTCTGCACCTAAAGACAACAGCAAAATTACCTACGAATTAGAAATAAGGTTTCTTGAAGACACAGTGTACCCATATCAAGTTCCGCTGTTGTTCGTTAAACCTGAACAGCAGACAAACATAATTCCTGAGCTTACATTCTTAAAGATTACCACGAGATTATTAGATGAAGCTAAAATATTAGCACAGGATGGTATACCAAGTATATACTCATTAGTGGAACTTCTCAAAAATGAGGAGGATATTATTAATTTTATTCAATTTGATACTAGAGAATATCCCAGTCACACAGCAGCTCTGTTCCCACAGTTAATAGAGAATTCTGGTTTAAGTAAAAAAGACTTGCCATCGCATTATAAGAAAGGCGATAGTAAAAACGATAGGTCTAATGTTAATTTTGATGAAGTGCTAAAAGAAAATAAGGATATAGCGAAGAGATGGTTAGAAAAGCGTGATAACGATAGATATAATAGAATGATGGCAGGAAGAACAAAGTTACCAGCATGGCAGAAGAAAAATGAAATATTAAATACTATAAAGAAATCTCAGGTTAGTATAATTTTGTAAAGACAAGCCATAACAATATTTGATTTTTGTTTTGAGTTGACCAAGCCGAGCAAGTTGCTGAAATTCTGAATATAGTTTGTAGTATTTTTGTTTTCTTAAATTGAACCTTTACATTGTTTACCAATTAAATGGTATGATTTCCTATGCATGTTGTTGCTTCATGGAAAAATGAGTAACAAAGGATATTAAAATAACTGTGCATAATGTTAAAATTTATGTGCATGCATGCATAGCATGCATAGTGTTAAACTTTTTCGAACAAATAAAATCTTAATGTTGATCAGATTAAATTATGTGAAAACTGAAATCCATTTCTGGGAATCTATCAAAAAAATTGGCAAAAATGACTGAAAAATCAATGACAAGTTTTTATTTTTCAGGTTGTCGTGATAAGTGGAGAAACAGGTTGCGGTAAAAGTACCCAAGTACCGCAGTATATTCTAGACAATTGGTTAGAAAACTTTAATAAGGATGGAAATGAACATGTAGAGATTATATGTACACAGCCTAGGAGAATATCAGCCATTGGTGTTGCTGATAGAGTGGCAGAAGAAAGGGTAGAAAAAACTGGACAAGTAGTTGGTTACCAGGTAAGTTCGTTTTATAGTAATGCTATTACAGTAAAAATTTTGTATTCCTCTCTGTGGTAGCAGATTAAGAATATTGAGTATCACCACTTATATTCTTACCAATAGTCAACACTATTGGGATAAATATAATAAAAGGTAACTAAGGTAGCAAAAAAGGGCTAGGAATACCTATATTAACCTGGCCAGTGCGGTGTAGTAGGCACCAAAATGACCCCCCAGTACAAACATAAAAATAAACTAAACCTTCCCAAACTATGTTTGGCAATGCATCTCTCCCCTGGTCCATTGATTGTGTCCATTAAACTTTTCAATATGCTACTGGTTGACATTAATTAGAGGTGAGAATGGTTTTAAAACCTTTGTAGGCAGGTTGCATAAGGGAATACCTAGAAGATATAATAATAATAAGTAATTAATTTATGACTATTTAAAGTTTAAATAGTCAAAAATTTATTATTTAACAGATGCAAACTATGAATCACATGTAAACTAAATAGCTTCTCCTCTCTCAAAAAGTGCTGTGCCTGACAGGGTTCATAATTATTAATATGTTTAAGCTTACCGTCTATAAATGTACATTAAGGAATGTAATAAATGAAATTGAAATAGGCTAAAACCTACTAGCTAAGGAGCGGCCTATATCGAGCAGTGAACTGTTAAAAGCAGATGTCTGTGATTGTGTGACTTAATGATTTGTAATGAAAAGATAGGTATTTTGTATTTTTGATACTGAAATATTTCACCAACATCTTAAGCCTTTCATAAATATTTATTATTCATTAATATAATTCATCCTTCATGTTATTGAGCATAAATGCAATTTTGAAGTAGACCTTTGACGTTATTTCCTTCATTTTCAGATAAGACTCGAGAGCAAAATTTCGTCCAAAACACGCCTAACATTTTGCACCACTGGTATCTTACTCCGGAGACTGGAATACGACCCTCAACTTAAATCCGTCACCCATATATTGGTAGACGAAGTGCATGAGAGGTCCGAGGAGAGCGATTTTCTTTTGCTGATCCTAAGGGACCTTGTCAAAGTAAGAAAAGATTTGACTGTCATATTGATGAGTGCGACATTGAATGCTGATCTGTTTTCAGAATACTTTGATAAAGTGCCTGTATTGGAAATACCAGGTAAATATATCCTAAATTTCTTATTCTGTTAATTTTCTGCTAAATACAATGATGTAAACTGAGCAGGCGCTAGTTAAATATATGTCAAGTTTTTTTATACACAAAGAATTAGATTATCACAAAGTTTAGGGTTGAAATGCGTCTTTTTAAACTTTTAGTTTTTCTATTTTCATTTGTCAAATGATATGAAAATGACGATTTTTTAACAAAAGTAAATTGTTATATTTTTAGGTAGAACATTCCCCGTAGAACAACTGTTTCTGGAAGATATAATGGACCTTACAAATTATGTGTTAGAAGAAAATGGACCATACGGTAGAAAATTAAAAAAAGGTAAGGATTTATTAATATTTTATTAAGGTTTACAAAACTTACTTTTAAAACAACTTGAACAACACCTTTTAAAAATAGTAGAACCACGGTGATTTCAGCACGAATGAACCGGCTCCAGCTGGGCAGTATTACTCTCACACAAAAGGTCAACCTAATAATGAACGCATTCGTGTTGTCATATCTCGTTGGTGAGTATGAGACCGGAGGCCCAACGATGCAGAAGCATCTTATTAAGCCTATGGTGGTGTGGGTGATCATACTGCATTATCTGTTGATCATACTAACAATGAGGATAGTGAACCCTAGTCTTGGATTCTACTCATTCTTTCCATCAGACACGGTATTGATCTAGTTATTGATAAGTTCAGAATATCTTTTAACGGATTAAGAATACAGAGTGTCACCACCCCTATTCATCCCGCGGGTGTCGTAAAAGGCGACTAAGGGATAAACTACGCAAGACAACATCAATGCAAAGAGAAGGAAAACTTGAAACCAACCCTATACCAACCCGTCTGGCCAGCGTGGTATAGTAGGCCAAAACCTCCTTTCTAAGGAGAGGCCTATGTCCAGCAGTGGACTGTTGAAGGCTGTTGATGATGATTGATGATCTTCGTCTGGGGTCTTTGGTTTAAACGACAGCAATGAAGTCAACTGCTGTTGTTTGTATAGTTTTATTTTGTCTGACGCATCTAAAAGTTTAACTTTATTGTTATCTACTTCTAGGCGAAAAGAAACAAGATTTAGAAACAGAACTGGAGACATCTGATGTTCGTGCAGATTCTAATGCACCACCGAAGATAACCATTCATGATGAAAATCTCAACATAGCCCAAATGGTAGCTAGGTACCCACACTGCAGCAAGACAACATGCAAGAATATGTACCTTATGGATACTGAAAAGGTAATGCTTTTTTTGATACATTAAATAGTATTAATTGCTCATTTTATTATTTTAAGACATAAAAACTTAATGTTTTGTTGTATCAATACTTTTGAATCACTGTATCATTTAATGAACCTCAAATGGTAGCCACCATTTATCATTAAATGGTACAGTCAAATGATACAATCAAAGAAAATTTCTTTCAAGCATCCGAGGGTAACACCGAGGAGTGAAATTAGTTTAAAAAATCAGCCAAGTGCGTGTTAGGTCACGCATAGAATAGGTTTCGTGATGTTCAATAGATAATTGTTATGTTTACTTTTTATTTCTTTAGTTTTGTATGAAGTTTTCCAAGTAAGCGTATTTCACAAGTTAGGCCACTGTAACTCCTGAACTAATAAAGCTATCTAAGTCGTTATAGTTTTCCTTTAAAGTTCATCACATGGACTACCACCACATTTTTTTTTTATTTTCGAACAAGCTGTGAAGTTTTTAGAAGGGGTGGGGGGGGCGTTTTTGCAAAAAAATGTCCTTTTTAAGTTATATAACACGCAAACGAATACTTACATAAAAATTGTCTTAGCAATTAGATGTTGCCATTATGAGGACTTCTGTAAGGGGCGGTGACGAATGACAGAAAAATTACACAAAGTTAAATTTAATAATTTGTTGTTTTACAGATAAACTTAGAACTAGTGGAACACGTTCTGACTTACATAGTAGAGGGTGACCACGAGTGGCCCAGAGAGGGCGCGGTGTTAATATTCCTGCCGGGTATCGCGGAAATCATGTCACTCCACGATCAACTCGCTGAAAGTCGCACGTTCAGTCCAAAGTAAGTTAAATCTACTTAATTGTGTACTGCTTCTTCATAATTTCAAATAAATAACATTTAAATTTATTTATTTTCTTAATTATTTAGACGATTTAAACTTATTTTTTCCATATCACTAAGTATAATTGTAAAAAGTTTGTGATTTTATTAATATTAGATTTAAGGGTATATTATAAATACATACCTATATAAATTAGACAATCTAGGCAGTTGTCTTTGGCTTACTGAAATTTTATATTGAAAAAATAATTCAAAGATAATGTCATTATTGTGCTATCTTAGGCCCTTATAATGATAGTTGTTTTATGGCCGTTTTCACCAAGTCCCTTAAATTTATGGGTCCACTTAGAGGAGAGTTAGGTAACCCTTAGTTAAATTTTCGTTTCACAAATCATTAGGGGACACCGATGTGATTAGATTTCTTTGAATTTTAGACGCTACCTACGTTAAGGGGCTCCTAGTACGGAGACGGTTTAAATTTTAATCTTTTACGAATAAACTGATGTGAGAGACTGATTTTATTATTATCTATTATACAGAACCGGCAAATACGTCCTCGTGCCGCTTCACTCGACACTATCCAGTGAGGAGCAGGCGCTAGTTTTCAAAAAACCAAGGCACGGAACCCGGAAGATTGTTCTCTCTACGAACATAGCTGAGACGTCTGTCACTATTGACGACTGTGTGTTTGTTATTGACTGCGGCCGAATGAAGGAGAAAAGGTATGTTCTATTGTTAATTCAGCCTTTTATAACTTTAACAGGTAACTTGTAAGTCTGTGATGTTTCAATGATTTCACATATTGTAATCAGATTTAGAATTAGGCACAAAACTTTCGTACAAATATGACTGACTGACTGCAGGTTTAGTCAAGTGGTTTAAACGCCAAGTGTTGTGGGCTCAAACCCCACATGGGACAACTTTTATGCTCCACAAATAGTCTTTTTGAGTATGGGTGTTCTTTGGGTCCGTTTCATGTATGTTTGTATGCCCCCCGCATTAGGAATGTATATCCTGTGTCGCGTGGGGTTCATTTAAAAAAAAAGAACATTAAGTTGAGACTGCACCTATGACCGTAAACATTTTAAATGCCATTGATACTGTCGTCAAATGAATTAGATTTAAAAAAATATAAATGTTAACATAGAGCAGCGCTTTTGAAAAAAATAAAAAAAAAATTATAATATATTTTGGTGTTTTTGCCAACGTTACAGTTCTAATGAAGTTTGAAAAGCATTGTACACTGGGATTCTACTCCTGCTGCCCATCAGGCAGAGTAGTCACTTTGGCAGGCTTAAATATTAAATTACTAAAAAATAAGTTTACCAAATTTTATATTATTTCAATAGGAAAATTTACTACAAAACTATACAAATAATTCTATTCCCACATCAATAACTGTCAGGTTCGACTCCAACCGCAACATGGAATCTTTAGACCTGGTGTGGTGTTCCCGCGCTAATGCCAAACAACGCAAGGGTCGCGCGGGACGAGTGATGCCGGGTGTTTGCGTACACCTGTTCACTTCTCACCGCTACAACCACAACATACTGGACCAGCCCATCCCGGAGATACACCGGGTGCCGTTGGAACAGCTCGTCTTGAAGATCAAGATACTACCCTTGTTTAAAGATATGAGTATACACGAGGTCTTAGGTGAGAGATTGTAGATTATAACTAATTAGAATTTTATTTATTTTGAATCTTTTTATTAAACACATGTATAAGATGACTGTCATGTTGTCCTGGTAGTTGATGATCTTAATTGCCTAACCGAAGGTCGTGGTTTCGATTACCACTAACTACTGTAAAAAAACATATAACGAATACGAATTGTTTCGAATTTGGTCAATTTGGTCAATATGTTGGTCCAGTGGTTAGCGTTCCTAACTGATATAAAACCAGAGTTCGTGGGTTCTCGATTCCTTTCTAGGACAAATCTTTGCGTAATGACTACAATAATTTGGTCTATGTGTGGGTGTAATTTATCTATAGCACGAATGTACTTAAATTATTTATCATATTAATCAGCATTTTATTTACCATGAGGTAGGCTTTGACTAGTTTGGTACCAGATAGTCGTGTGTGAAATGTATGAGGATAATATTAGTTTTTAATAGTTCACTTTTGAATATACACGTCTCCTTGGGAATAAGCCTAGAAACTAAATTATTATATTATTTTTAAATATTATTATTTTAAATAAGAAAATTACGAAAATTAGACAAATTAAGAAAATATTTTCAAAACCCCGTGTTTAAATAGATACGTTCCAACAACTCTCATAACAACTACTTCTAAAACTTGCAGGCAAAACGATAGAACCACCAACAAAACAGAACATAGATGGCGCTCTGTCGCGTCTCCAGGACGTTGGGGCGGTGGACAAGTCGTACGCACTGACTGCCCTGGGCCGGCACCTGGCGGCGCTGCCCGTGGACGTGCGCGTGGGCAAGCTCATCCTGTTCGGCGCCATCTTCTGCTGCGTCGACTCCGCTCTCACCATTGCAGCCTTCCTCAGCCATAAGAGCCCTTTCGTTGCACCCTTTGGAAAAAAGGTATTTGATTGTTCTTTATTATCAACTGTTGTTTGGCTACGGTTCCGCCCACGTGTGTCTCGGTTATATCGGAATAAAAGTGTCCCCGTTAAGAGGTCTCGGGTTCGATCCGGGAATCGAACCAAATGTTTGTATGATCTGTAAATATTTGTTTCGGAGTTTAGCGTGTTTTCCATGTATAATGTGTACTTAGTTACGCCTATTTACCAGAGAGAATAAATATTAATGTATGATATATCAATGAAATCGACGTAATAGGAAAGTCAGCACAAAGGTCATTACCCCCTAAAGTCCTTTAAGTGTCGAACTTTTTTTTTTTTTTTTCCTTTGTAATCTTGCAATCGACTTCACAAGCCTTTAGCAGATTGTTTGTGGGTGATATGATGGCGGGAGAGATTGTTCCTCCAGTGAGAAAACTATCTCTTATTAACTTAGCTTTAATTAATGAAGTCCCATATGTGTTGTCTTTTGAGCCTTCTGTCACCAGTCTGCTCACATAATACTGCTGCTAGGTCGTTAGAATGAGCTTCTAGGCGGTCCCTGTACGCTCTTGCTCTGTGTTCTATCTCCTCCCTAACAGTTCTGGTTTCTGTGAACTCATGCAATTCGGAGGTTCTAATAAATAGAGGTGCATTGGTTATCCTTTTTAAGGCTTTGTTTTGGAACCGTTGTAGAATCTCCACATTTGAGTTCTTTGATGATCCCCATAACTCAATGCCGTAGGTCCAGATGGGTTTGATAATAGTTTTGTATATGAGTATCTTATTTTCTAATGTGACGTGCGATCTTCTGCCAACTAGCCAGTCCAGGTTTCCAAGCCTTATATTTAACTCTTCACGTTTTCTCTGAATGTGCGTTTTCCATGTTTGCTTCCTGTCAAGATGCATGCCCAGATACTTTACTGAATCCCGATGTGGTAGGATATCATTCCCAAGTTTGATCGGAGGGCAGTTGTCACTTCTCAAAGTAAAGGTGACATGTACAGACTTGCTAGAGCTAGTTTTAATGCGCCACCTTTCCATCCATTCGCTAACCTTATTCAGGTGAATTTGTAGCCCCAAGGATGCCATATTGGGGTTTTCATGATTGCAAAGGGCAGCGGTGTCATCAGCAAATGTGGCAGATAGGATATTATCCGTTGTGGGTATATCTGCAGTGTACATAAGATGCAATGTCGGGCCCAAAATAGAACCTTGTGGTACACCGGCTTTTATATCTCGAAACTCGGAGTAAGAGTTATTGACCTTAACTCTGAATATTCTGTCCTCGAGATACGATTTTAGAAGCACGTAGAAACTATGTGGTAGTTGTTTCTTTATTTTGTATAGTAGGCCTAAGTGCCAGACCTTATCAAATGCCTGCTGCACATCCAGGAAAACAGCGGAGCAATACTGCTTCTTCTCAAGAGCCTCTTATTTTCTCAGCAACTCTGTGAACTTGTTCTATGGTTGAGTGGCCGACTCTAAAACCAAACTGATGTTGGGGGATGAGATAATTGTCATCAAGTATTCTCGTTAGCCTACGCAAGATGATCCTCTCAAACAACTTAGATAAAGTAGGCAGAAGACTGATTGGTCTATAGGAAGACACAAGATGCGGGGGTTTGCCAGGTTTGGGGACCATAATTATATCAGACACTTTCCATATTGTAGGTACGTGTCCAATCCTAATTATGCTGTTAAAAAGTTGTGTTATAGCGACAATAGCTTTTTTTGGTAGTTGACGTAGCATTTCAGGTGTAATCAGACAGAATCCAGGAGCTTTATTTTTTCCCAGTAGTTTGATTTCTCTGTGGACTTCACGGGGTGAGCAGCTCTGTATTGGAAGACTTAGTTGCAGATCAGTATCCAGGTAGTCTTGTATTTCTTTTTTAGTTTCTGCATCACCGTCATTTGGTGTAAAGACTGCATGTAGGTATTGTCCAAACATCTCGGCTCGTTCCTTATCCGTTCTAGCCCAGGTGTTGTTACTTTTTTTGATAGGATGGTGAGCAACTTGAGGGGCCACCCTACTACCCCTCACGGAGCGCCAGAGTGAGTACTCGTTTCTTACATGGGGATTTAAGTTTTCTAATTGATTCTGTAGAGTTTCTTCCTCAATATTTCTAATAAGCTGTTTTAGGTCAACGGCTGCTTTATTAAACGCCCTTTTATCCTGGGGATGTCTACTACAATGCCAAACTCTTCTTAGTCGTCTCTTTTCCAGGACTCTTGCTTTGATATCCTTGGAAGCGTTCCCATAACCCTGCTTAGATGTACTCTCTGGTGTGCAACTCCAGGCAGCTGTTTGCATCAGGTTTGTCAAAGTGGTTGCATATTTTTCGACATCGTCAGCTGATTTAAGTGGTACCCTCAACTCAAGATTTTCATCCAAATAGTCCCTGAACCCATTCCAGTCAGTTCTCATTGTGTGCAGTCGCTCTTTAGGTGGTCTTACAATTATGGTGGTACTCACTGTAGCTATTACTGGAGTGTGGTCCGAGCTACCATCCAGACTAGTCTCCACACTTAAGTAACGATTTGACAATCCCTTATAAACGAAGAAGTCCAGGAGATCAGGAGCTTTATTTGGGTCTGCAGGCCAGTAAGAAGGCTCACCAGTACTTAGGACATATAGGTTGTTTTTATCTATGCTTCTTTTCATTTCTCGGCCTCTGGGTAGCGTGAGTCTTGAGCCCCAATGGGCGTTTTTGGCGTTCCAGTCACCTCCACAAATGAATCGATGTCCAAGGGTTTTGAAAAAGTTCGTAAATGCTTCCTCCTTTAAAGTGTGCTTGGGTGGACAGTATACAGCCGACAATATCAAAGATCCCTGCCCATCTCGCACCAATATTGTTGTTGCTTGTATTGACTCTGTTTTATATTCTTGAAGAATTTCATGCTCGATATGTTTTTTAATTATTACAGCTGTGCCTGCATGAGCTGTTCCATCTGGATGGGATGTGGAATACATGTTGTAATTTTTAAACATTGTGTTGTGTTTGGGTGTTAAATGTGCCTCAGATACAAGAAGTACATCAATGCTTTCACATTCTAACAGAGTCTGTATTTCATATTTATGCTTGATCAAACCATTTGTGTTCCAACTTTTAGAGTGGTCATTTCAGTTAACAAGCTTGTTGATAACCGTTGTGAGGAGGTTCATCATTGTAGACATTTGATCCAGTAGTTTATCTAGCTTTAAAGCTTGTTGTGTGAGTAAGATTTCCAAATTCTTGAAAGTGTCGAACTAGAATTAAAATTCGTCGATTTTTTTTAATTACTCTAATTTTACATTCACAAAAATAGCTATATCACAAGTTAACAAAACTGGCCTTTTATAAATCATTTATTGTTATAATTTAACGTTATTTTCTGTTTTATAATCAGGCCGAAGCAGATGCAAAACGGAGAGAATTCGCGTGTGCGAATAGCGATCAACTTACAACGTTAAGAGCCTACAGGGTAAGTTCCTATTTTTCACAACTAATAATAACACAATATAAAAATACTAGATAGAAAACCCCTTATTCGTGCAACATACAACAGATATATTACAAGAGAGTACATAAAACGAAAAAAATATATCTCATCTACAAAGGGCGGCATAATTGCCAAAAGCAATCTCTTCCAGCAGGTTGAAGCTTAATAGCAGCTCGATTATTTCTAGTTCCTCTATCTTAATTAAACTAATTCTGCACCATTAGAAGTTTCTGAATAGTTTATAGAAAAAAAATACATATATATATATATATATATATATTATACATGAAAAATCAACACGCCTGTACAATTTCTATCGGAGAGTGAATCTGTCCTAACGCAAACAACCATAATAACTTCTGATTCCATAGTTTTTCGGAAAAAAATCATTACGATTGAATGAGTTACGCCTATATTTATATACACTTCGTGTGGAAAAAAATTAAACGTCATGCAGTCCTCTTAGATTAAAAATGCACTGTTTTTTTCTCAGAAATGGCAACAGGCAATGAAAAATAGTACACATGCCGCTCTGGCATTCGCCAACGAGCATTTCCTCTCACACAAGACGTTGCTGATGTTAGCCGACATTAAACACCAGTTGTTAGGGCTGCTGGCTTCTATAGGGTTTGTGCCCGAAATGCCAGCGTTGAGGAAGAAATTAAGAAAGGATTCTGTTGCCAGTTTTACGGGAGAAGAGGTAATGTTTTTTGTTTAAAATATTGTGATTGCTTTTTTCTTTCTCTATTTTATCAGGCTCTTCTCAGCCTACTTGACTGGGTTTTCTTTTGCTGATGCTTTGAGAATTATGATATAATTATAGAAGTGGTTGATATTGTCAAACAATTAAATTTATGGACCAATTGCGATGGGACTTTCACTGTTGATTTAATGAGTAACTTAGGCTACTTTTTTTAGACTAGGTTCGCCCCGCGGCCTTGCCTGCGGTAACAACAACAAACGCGGGTAACACCGGGGGTCTCAGCTAGTTAGAACATATGTACTATGATTTTTGTATTACCCAAAGTATTCAAGAATATTTATGATAATACTCACAATTCCAATTTAATACATTTAAAACCATACTGCGATAGTTGTCAGTATGGCTGGCAGGTTCTGGATGCAAGAAGCCCAAAATGAATCAGAGTGATGTGCCATGGGAGAGGTCTATGTCCACTAGTGGACTGCGATAGGCTGATGATGATGACATTTGAAACTTCGACTGCTATTGGTTGTGTAAAAAAGGAGTGTTTCTATAATGATGTGGTTTGTATTTCAGCTAAACAGTAACGGGAACAACGATAGGCTGTTAGCGGCCATATTATGTGCGGCACTATACCCTAATGTTGTTAAAGTGAGTTGATTTATTGTAAACCATAATTATGTAATATATGTGTATTAATTTTTTTATATAAACCTTATGTTATTATTGTTTTTAGATTTTTTGAAGACTAGGGATGGTTATAAAGTTAACTGGTTCATTCGAAGTTTTAATTTTTTAAATATTGACTAGAATTATACGTCAATACTTTTTTTTTTAAATTAATATCTTACTTTAATATTATATTTTACTTCATATCTCAATAATACTAAATTCTTATTTAAATAAAAGTTAAACAATGCTTTAGATTTAGATTTATTTGACTATTTAGATTTGCAAAATTAATTTTACTATAAAATTTATAATATAAAATTTAGTTAATAATATTTTTTTTTTTCAAATCTAAATCAACCTATCAGCGATATTTGAAAATGTGAAATCCAAACTTTACCTTAATTTTTATAGGTTTTAACACCAGAAAAATCGTTCCACATGCAAGTTGGTGGCGCCATCCCTCGACAACCCACACCCGACGAGCTTAAATTTAAAACTAAATCCGATGGATATGTTGCCTTGCATCCGTCTTCTGTTAACTCCACAATTGGATACTTCAACAGCCCGTACCTCGTATACCAGGAAAAGGTAAGTAAATTGTATGGAAAAGCTTAATATGTAAGTGTGTATAATACAAACAAGTATGTCATAGGTCTTACACACAACGTCATCTATTCCTAAACTAAGCAGAGCTTGTATTATGGGTACTAGACAACTGATATAAATACATAAACACACTTTTTTTTGTAAATACATACATATTATACATAGAAAACACCCAGACTCCGAGGCAAATATTTGCGGATCACAAAAAAATTTGGACCGACCCAGGAATCGAACCCGAGACCTCGATCAGCAGTCGCATACGCTAACCACTAGTCAAACAAGGCAGTCGAATAACATGAGCAAAACATGAAGCAAAGGTATTATAACCTTTCCTCATGTTTTTTGCTGTAAATTTTACTTTTTTCTGTTAAAAAATAGGCTCTATAAAGATGTTTAAAAAGGTTACGTTACCTTCTTCTTACAGCAAAAAACATGTGTAAAAGTCGCCATAGTTCAAAAAAAGTTAATTACCTCTGCCTCTTCTTCTTCCTAGCCTTATTCCCAATATTATTTGGATTCGGCTACTAATTCAACCAGTTTTACCTGAATATCAGTTTTTCCTCGGATCAGCTGGCATCGGACCTCCGTACCCCTAAGGGAGAACTGAAATTCGAAGGTTGAAATAGTTGTCAGGACATTTGAGGGCACTGACATCCTAATAACAATTGCCATAGATGTTCATGACAACCGGGACCGACGGCGTTACGTGCTCTCCAAGACACGGTCGTGAATCACCTGAATAAATAAATTATTTTGCTACTCCAGATATAGGTTAAAGTGCTGTTTCAAGTTAGCGTATCTGCTCATCATCAACGCAAGTATACTTCTTTTCCAAGGTGTAGAGCCGCGCTGATTTCAGAACGAATGGGCCAGTTCAATGTGGCTATACCTTGCACAGAAAACCAACTTAAATATGACTACATTCTTGCTGTTGGATTTTGTTGGTGAGACCTGAGGACTGATACAGAAGCGTCTCGCTAAGCCGCCATAGTGTGGAGGACGGTGACCAACACTCTTGGATACTGCTCATGCTTTCCATCAAGCAGAGCAGTCACTTTGGCAGGCTCCTATACAAAATAAAACCTCTTTTAAATCATATATTGTTTGTTTGCAGGTGAAAACTAGCCGAGTGTTCATTAGCCAGTGTTCTATGGTGCGGCAATTGCCACTTGTATTGTTTTCTGGTAAGAACTTTGTAATCTTAATAGTGTTAATGGTCTAGATATATAAAGCGAATAGCGAACTTATGGGTCGAAGCTTATAACAACTACGGTGAACCAATGAGGGTAATTACTCTAATATTTCATAGTAATAAATGGCTGGCGGTTCCGACTTATAGCTACATTATCCCTACTAATATTGTAAATGCGAAAGTAACTCTGTCTGTCTGTTACGCTTTCACGCCTAAACCACTGAACCGATTTTGATGAAATTTGGTATGAAGAATAATACTTCCTCGACCGGTTTCGGCCACGGCGACCTCTTCAACTCCGATCACACTGTCTTTGGTGTGCTCGTATATGGCTATTATAGCCGATCTTATTTGATAATGTTCGCGCACAGTGCGGGCAGGTGAGCACACCATTGTCGTAGTTATAAAAGAAAGCACTAGGCGGGCGTGCTTTCGGCTCATCGCGTCGTCTGTCTGTCCTCAAAGCTCTCGACTCTAGTCCTCACCAAAGACCTCCATTCCGATCGCTGAGCCGCCGTTTGCTCCCACTTTGAAGGCTCCATATTGCACTTCTTCATATGGCGCTTAAGTACATCTTTATACCTAAGGACATAGGCTACTTTTTACAGCGATAACCGACATACAAGCGGGCGGAGCCGCGGGCGAAAGCTAGTATATCATAAAATTTATCGCTAAAATGCATGCCATCATCTTAATCTCAATGAGAAAAAGAGTGTCGACACTCTTTTTCTCGTTGAGATTAAGATGATGGCATGCATTTTAGCGTAATCGATAATAGATTCATATCTTAAATATGCTGAGATAGCTGACCAGGCTTATCTGTAATTACTGTATGATTTAGGAATAAAGCGTAAACACATCTCGGAATCTCGGTTTAGATTCCCTGGCCGGGCCGAAATTATTGTTGGTTTTTTTTATAAGAAATTCTTAGCAACAGCCCGAAGAGCACGTTGAACCGTCGGTGCCGATTGTCACGAAAATCTATGGCACTTGTTATTGAGAAGTCAATGCTTTCAAATATACTGGCAACTATTTCAGTCTTCGAATCTAATTCGCCCTCAGAGTTGTGCGGATTTGATGCCAGTCGTTCATTGGAACAACTGATATTCAGGGACAATCGGTTGTACTATTTGCCGACTCCGAATAATCTTTTTAATAATGTAGGTTAGGTTAGAAAGATGATGATGGTATATACTTGTAAAGATCTACACATACACTACACATTCAGTGTACATATCTCTAGGTAAATAATATGAGATTTTTCATCAATTGTAATAATTTTTATATATAGTAGATATTTTACAATTGGTTTTAGTAGTCTTTCGCAGTCTATTACTCCTAATATGTTATTTTTCAGGATGTAGTTTAGCTGTTGAACTGCACAACGGAACATTTATTGTGTCTTTAGAAGATGGCTGGATCATGTTTCAAGTAGACAAACACGAAGTAAGTTTAATAAACTATTCCTACTAAGCTCTAAAAGTATTAATTATACTACTTTTGCGATAAACGTTATGTTAACATAAAAGACTTGGGGCCTAGACAAGATATAATTTCTTCGCGTTGAATCTCTTTCTACAATCGTTAACGCCTCTATATTATTTTTACCACTTAGCTTGCTTTGAGATGAAAACAAATATGTTTGATTAGTTTTCTTTTAACGGGACATAGAATATCAAATTGAAATTTGTAAGATTTCAAATACTTCCCTTTGCTCCAGTTTCTGCGAAATAATAAAACTAAAGCATACTTAAGCTCCATCTAACAAATAAACACCGAACTATGCTGTATCGCGATATGAAAAATTTTCACGTTGATTACCATACAACTTCCCAACATCTAGGTTAAGCATGATCACCTCGCCTGGTCCGACGATCTTCTCATTGTGTTAGCGTGACATAACACCCGCTGCTCCATATTATACTGATTTCGGTTTAAAATTTTAATGCAATAAGTTACTATCGACATGTCGCTTCGAGTCCAATAGTTATTTATACGTAATCGGGTTTCATAGATTGTTATTAGATTTAAGCAAGAATCCTCCACAAACAAACTCTTTGTGTGATCCACATATTGTTCTGAGTTTGTTTGTCATTTGTGTCCTATTCATGTATGTTTTTAAAGTCTTAACGGCACAGGAATAATATTCATAATGCAGATGTTTTTTGTTTATGTTTTAAATTATTTGTTACAGGTAGCAGAAATGTTAAAAACAATTCGAATAGAGCTTATAAACTTATTAGAAGAAAAAATCAACGATCCTTCATTGAACCTGTTACATTACGAGAAGGGCAATCGAATAATAAATACTATAGTTCAAATTGTTACTAAGGATTAATCGCCCCATTTTTCCTGTGCAGTCAGTTACCACCAGCTAGTGATTATGTCGGACATGAACCGATTAAAAACCGCATACCGTTTCAAGGTACTAATAGTCGGGGAACCAGGTGTACTGTTACGGGAGTCTAGAAGTCCTTTTTTTTTAAACAAATTTAATTAAGTAATAGTAATATTATTTATTAAAAAAACAATGAAATTACAAAAATATAAACCTAGCTGACCCCGCTTCGAACTGAACTGAACTTCGAACCGCCTAACAGTCGATTCAACGTCACTCAATTGTTTTGCCTTCTCGGAACCCCTCCAATAAAACTTAAACTTTATGGTAGGGTATTAAAGTTCAAATTGACTTTTAAGTATTATTTATTACGAATCTTTTGAATGGAAATAGAGAAAAGTGTTGATTTTAGACTTTTTCAGTTTTTTTTTAGTTTTTTTCCCATAAGATAGAACCATCCTCGCACTTTAAGGAATGTTATAAAAAAAGAATTAGCGAAATCGGTCCAGCCATTCACGCGTGATGGCGTGACCAAGAGAAATAGGGATTCATATATATATATAGATTAAAAAATCAATGAAATTACAAAAATATAAACCTAGTGCCCTCGACGAAATCGGAAATTAGTCTGATGTCATATATTAAAGTATCATTTAGCATAAATTACGTCGTTTACGTCAATGCGATGCAGTTTTATTTTATATTGAAAGCCGTTGTTGCGACATCGTAATAGTACCCCGAAGTACCTCGGGTCATCTATAAAGATTAACCTCCCTAGAGATTTTATTAATTAAGTAATGAATTTAACGGGTGCAAATAACTATTTAATGTACATATTTTAGTTTCAATTTATGTTTTATTTAGTTGATATTTATGTATCAGAAATGAAATGTTGAATTCAATCAGTAAATATACAGAATATTTGGAAGTGTTAGGTATTGTATGTACCTATATTAAATTATTATATTAAGTTACTGTTTTGCATGAGCAACGCATGATCTAATTTGCATCTATACATACATATATATTAAATAAAATTGTCTGTTTTTAAATAAAGTGAACAGTACTTGGTACTTATATAAAAAATCAACTTTTAGAAATGTGGCTTGTCTGTTAGTTCTGGTCACTGGTCTGTTCTGGAACGGTTGGACCATAATATCATTGTTAATATTCAGTCACCTTTACAAAAATGCTTAATTAATTGATGTATTCTTTGGTGCTAACTATAAATTATGTAAAATGTGACACGCAAGGGTCAAGGAGTGAAGAGTTAGAAATTTTTATTTAAGGTTTATTTATTAATAATGACAATTTACGGTATAGCTTTTTTAGCTTTTTCGTTAACACAAAGCTGACATCAAAATAGTCTAATAAGTGACACATAAATTATGAAATATTATCTATGTATAAAAATAAATGTCAGTCTGTAATTTCAAATTAACAGCGTTTTACTTATTTCATCTGAAATTATATACGTTACCTATAACAGTACCTGGGCGGCCGAGCCTTGCTCGGTTACCACTATTTATTGTTGTAACAGCGCCAACCGTAGTGTTGCTGTGTTGGAGTACAAACCACTTAAGAACTACTTGTTACTGAAATAGTACAGTAGATGTCGCAAGCAATGCCTGTGCCAATTTAAGCCGAACATAAGGCTAATCTAGAACGATTTTTGACCCCCGAAAACCAGCAAATATCAAATTTCATCGAAATGGTTAGAGCCATTCCTAAGATCATAATTATATATACATAAATACAAGTATTGTGATTTAAAAATATTATTAGATGAACCATTTTTTTTTTAATTTATCAGTGTGTCAATCTGTTTGTTCCTTGTGTACTCTGACTCAGCTAGCTATATATTATTTTTAAAAGGAATTGTGTAAAGTAACATTGTGTGTGCTTTATAATAGATAACTAAACTTCTAAACTACATAATGCATAGTTTTTGCAATCAATAATTTAACTTATTATTTGCTTCGTAACTTCTAAACGGATGAGCCGATTTTCAAGTGTGATATTTTCTTATTTTAATCTCAATTGTGTGAGTAGCATTTGGTGCTTGATATCCTGATAAAGCACATGTACTTTGTGACGAGGTTTGTTTCAATATTTGTTTAGTATATTTCTGGTAATATTATAAGCCAACTATTAGTCCGGTCTATTTAAGCCTAAAATCAGGAGGAAGGTTACATAAATTCCCATAAAGCTGAATATTGGCATAGTTGTTCAAAACATCATTATAAAGAAAATCTCAAAAGTCCTCATCGTTCCGAGGTGTGCTAAAAATTTGGCACGGGGTCAAAGGTCAAAAAAATGAGTTTTTTGCGATTTTTAGCGAAACGGTGAGTTTTTTTGCAAAATTACTCCAGTACAAAATTGTAGATCACGAAATTCTCTACAAAAAATATATCCATAATTTTTTTCCTAAAAGCCACCATTTTGGAGATATAACGTTCCGAAAAGTTGGATCAGTCGTAATCCCTCTATTTTGCACACGTACGCCACATATGAAAGTCACTAAAGGTGTAATAGAACTAAAATAAGTTCGCTATTATTTATTGTAACTTGCTTATGTAAAATATAAGTTAAACTACGAGAATCTCAGGTATAATGAAACCCCGTTCCTAAATTTGTACGTCAGTATAACCTTGGGATAACATCTGTCTTTTATTCTATTGTCCGCGTGGCTAGGGTCGTATACCTGCTTTATGTTGGCATGCCCAATATATGAAATACATACCGTTAGTCTTGAGCGCCACTGCGTAGGGAAAACATGTGCTTATCTTAACCTATCTTTTAACCTATTTTGTGCGTTTTAGATTTTTATAAGAAAAATGACAGAATATTGTTTTATTTGTACTCATCTTTTAACTGAAAGTGAAACTGTAACTGTTGATCGTGGTATGAAGACACTGATTAATGCAAGTGCTGAAAGAGATGATGGATACTCGGAATTTCTTAAAAAACAAAAATCTGTGACAATACATAGCAACTGTCGTAAAATTTATACGCGGAAGTGTTCTATTGCTGCTGCCATCAAAAGAAAACGCGAAGAACAAGAAGCTAACACATCTACAGGATCTACAGTAAGTAGTCCTCCTCGTACTAGATCCCGTTCAAGTGATTCAGCTTTTTGTTTTAAAAAACTATGTTTATTTTGTGGCAATAAATTGAATGAAGAGTTGCAGAGAAAAAAATCCTTAGATCGTCGCAGTAAAATTTGTCAAGTAAGTACACTCCAATTCAAACATTCAATTTTGGAAGTAGCACGAACTCGTTCCGATGCTATATCGAAAGCTGTTGTTGCTCGAATCGAATTTGACTATGATTTAGTTGCTGCTGAAGCAAAGTATCACCAAGAATGTTATACTTCTTTTTTGAAACCGACTACTGGCGGTACAGTTGGTCGTCCTAAAGATGAAGCAACAGATCTGGCAATGCAGAAAATATTTACATACATTGAGAGTAGCAATGACTGTCAGTTTACTTTGGCTGAGTTAAAAGATGTTAGCAAAATTTTAACTTTAGATAACAGGACTATTAAGCTGCGACTTAAACTTAAATATGGCGATAAAATTATTATCACTGAAAAACCGGGAGCGTTAACATTTGTATGTTTGATAAACAGTCACCATGAAATTTTAAATCAATCTTGGTCCGAAAATAAAAAAATTAATAAACAAGAAGAACGATTAAAAACTCTAGAAGCAGCAGCATCTATTATTCGAGAAGATATTCAATCCTTGGTATTTGAAAATTCCTACTACCCTCCACCAGGTCGAATGTTTGAAGATTTAAATAATGACATCCCACAGTCACTGACATTTTTTTTGGAGCAAATGATCTTAAAAAATAAACGATCAAATTTCGATCATTTAAAACTAGTATGCACCAATATTTGTCATAGTATCATGACTGCTATTCGACAAGATTCGTTTGATACCGATCAGGAATCGCTATTGGGGCAGTTTACGTGTGAAATAGAACAAGAAGAAGAAGAACAACAAGAGGATGAACAGGAAGAAGAAGGAGAAGAAGATCAAGAAGAAGAAGAAACAGAAATCTTGGACAGTTATGAATCAGACGACTAACTTTTTATTTTAAGTACTTTATTTAATTACACCGCCGTTGTTTTTGCCCACTATAATATATAATATTATTTTGCAATAGTTTTAAAACATATAAAATCTCAGCAGACCCGTGGAATAGGCCTACTGGGGAAACCACGTTAAAAAAAACGCGCTTTGTACACTACCTCATAGGTGGCGTGGAAACGTGTGCAAAATAGAGGGATTACGACTGATCCAACTTTTCGGAACGTTATATCTCCAAAATGGTGGCTTTTAGGAAAAAAATTATTGATATATTTTTTGTAGAAAATTTTGTGATCTACAATTTTGTACTGGGGTAATTTTGCGAAAAAACTCACCGTTTCGCTAAAAATCGCAAAAAACTCATTTTTTTGACCATTGACCCCGTGCCAAATTTTTAGCACACCTCGGAACGATGAGGACTTTTGAGATTTTCTTTATAATGATGTTTTGAACAACTATGCCAATATTCAGCTTTATGGGAATTTATGTAAACTTGAATGTGTAAATAGACCGGACTATATGTACTATGTGTATGTAATTGAAGTGTATTAAAGACATTTATCAATAATAATTATTATTATTTGGAAATCTTACACACAACGTCATCTAGTCCCAAAATAAGCAGAGCTTGTGTTATGGGTACTCAACTGATATAAATACATAAACATACTTTTTTTGTAAATACATACATTTTATAACATATATTTTTGGATCACACAAATATTTGGTCTGACCCGGGAATCGAACCCGAGACCTCTTGATTAGCGCATACGCTTACCACTAGACCAACAAGGCAGTCTATAAATAAAGGTCTCAGTATATCTACACAAATAAATAAAATTAAAGTATTAGTTTGTAATTCCAAATAAACAGTTTTTACTAAATGCTTATAAAGGTAGTATACACGATACTTGCATCAAGTAATTCATTTTTGTTTTTTTCTGTTTCTTACCGGCTAAGCTCTCGGCTACATCGATTTTGATGGGACTTTCTGTGCCAGATGAGAAGGTACTACTTATATCAACAACTGTCATCTGTCTGCCGCTGATAGTCTTAAAAAAATTGATTAAATTACTACGTGTGCAATTTTTTTTTGACTGTCTTCACCCGCGGTATTATGTGCGTTGTTAAAATATAACAAAATACGGGTAACACCGTGGGGCTCGACCAGTCAAAAATATATTGAAAGTTTTGTAGGTAATCGTCATGTAAACATTTGTGTATGGTAACATTTGTGTGTGTCGTTATGTAAAGTATTTTGTACTGGAGTGTACAGAACCTTCCTTCTTCAGTTTCATTTTTGTCCTGGTATCATTTATCTATAATATATGTATGTATAGAAATCTATTATAATATTTATCAAGAGTCTGGTAACCAGAACACTAGCTTGGAATCGGACAGAAGATGGTGAATGATAAGATGTTAAACGTTTGACGTTGATCAGGTTACATCGGTAATGGTCATAGATGGACTTAAAATAACTACATTAATTTTCTTTTATTACTAATAAAAAATCTAAGTTATTGTAAATATAGTTTTTCAAATACAAACTTTACAAATTTCTATAGACACAATTCTGAAGTTTCCTATGTACACTACAGTACTATCTGTTAGCATAATGTGTAGCATCTTAATATATACCAATATAATACCTAAACAATTTTGTAGTATTAAAACAGTTTTTTATTTCATAAAAAAATATGTATTGCTAGTGAGATTACGTTATAAGCGTGTAATATTACAATTTATGTGTAAAAGCGCCATCTGTCAATACTATGTTTAGGTATATTTTATTCATAGTCGGGCAATGTGTCGGTTACAGGAGTACAGTTATAGATGGCGTTGATATCAATTATAAATTTTTTAACAAATGTATAATGAATAATTAGTAGTTTAAAGTATTTATTTGTTCAATGATGTTAATCGCAATAGATTCCTTATCTTTTGCCATAATTGAACTGTTTTGTACAGAAACGAAGCGTTTTGATGTGATGATAGAACATCATGAAAGCAATCCAATCAAAAATGTTTTAAGACGTAATATATTATAAAACGTTATGTATAATGCAATATATGAGTCCTAGAACTTTATTTAATGAGTTTTATTATGCCATATGCATTGAATACTTGTTTGTAATATGTGAGTTCTGACAGAAATAAATTTATTCCGTAAAAGTCAATGTGTTATTTTTGCCATGTGAATAAAGAGTTAAGGCTACCTATCTTTGAGAGGCGTGTGCGTTAGGCGATTCACACACTGCCCCGCGCTCCGTCGCGTAGCGCGGGGTGGCAGATTTTAATATTGTATGCAAGTACATCGATCAGTATAGAAAACACGCCAGGTCCAACACACCAAAAACGCGCCACGGCGCTACCCCAACTATTTTTCATCATAACTCATTCATTCATCATCAGTTCATTGCATAGGACATACGAGTAGGCCTCTTCCCAGGAAAATCCAACGTCTAAAACAGCTTTACATAAAGCAAAAGGTGTTTTGGAAAAGTGTACTTTTAAAACCCTTTTTCTACGCTTACATTGCAAACGCTGGCTGTACCCTACGAGATAGATCAAAAAAGTGTACTACAATATTATACACCTTGAAAAGGTCTACAAAAAAGTCCTCTATATTATGTCTATCTCTAAGGGATAACCCACAATACCCATTTTTTTATTTCTTTATTTTTACGAGAAATAATGGCTTATTTACGAAGCGATTATAAGCAATTCAGTATTAATTCCTATCCAATTAAGTACCTTAAATACATTGTGCATTTAATATAGATTAATATGGCCCTTTCCAGTATGTAATTTAAATTAATATTTTTAAAGATATTACAGAATTAAAAAGCAGGAATAAAAACGATCGTGGTGGTACCGGCGTAGCCCGTTAGGTGGCGCTGCTGTCGCTTCGTCTCTCAGTAAATAACTAAACACAATACTTTAATAAGAATTAATATTCTAAGGCGGTACGAAGTTCGGGTCAGCTAGTTTATGTATAATATTATAATATGTTTATTACCACCATTCAATCATTACACTACATACTTACATACACTAATATTAATTACAATCCCTAACGCGCATTCGTCTACCGTAGAGACGTATGGCCTTAACCCTCCCCTGAAAGGAGACCCGAGCCCAGCAGTTGGACATTAAGGGTTGTTGATTGATTGATTGATACATCGGTATATCACATACTTTAACTGTCTTGATGGCACAGTGGCTATGTATAAAATTGCTGTGCATAAGGTCTCGGGTTTAAATCTTGAAACGCACCAAATGTTTATAAGGTTTACAGATAGTTTTGTTTTTGTTTTTTCTATATACTCATTTTCTACTTACGTGTTTTTCAATAAAAAAAGAAGGAAAAACCAAAAAACGACGCTGAAAAAGTATGAAACAAGATTTTTAGGACGCCGGATTAAACAACAGTACCGAAAAAGTAAGTTAATTGACACAGTTATTAGTGTACAGACACACACATTTTCAAGTTGGAAAAGCCGTTGTCGCACGCTACATAGAAACTTAGGTACCCTAAGGCGATTCACACACTGGCGACGCGAACACGCGCGTAGGCGCGGGGCAACCAATCCCGAATCTGCTAGCCGCACGCGCTCACGCGTCGTAGCGCGTGTTCAGTGTGTTGGACCTGGCGTGTTTTCCATACTAATCGATGTACTTGCATACAATATTAAAATCTGACACGCCGCGCTACGCGACGGAGCGTGGTGCAGTGTATGAATCGCCTAACACTTTACCAATGCGTGACTACTGTTATGACATGAATGTCGTGAGAACTGAGTTGTTATAATAGAGATAATAGAGTGTCGCCACTCATATTCATCCCATGGGTTTTGTAACAGGTGACAAAGAGATCGAATTTTGCAGGACAACATCACTGTAAAGAGACAGAAAAGCTTGAAACAAGCATTAAACATACTTACCCGTCTGGTCATCGTGGTCAAACCTCCGTTCTAAAGAGAGGCTTACGTCTGGCAGTAGACTGTTAAAGCCTGTTGATGAATATATAGGTCGTGTTACCACACGTGTAACATTTACTATGCTTCACTAGCATAATCCTGAATCTCTAGGAAAAAAAAATTAAAAACAAATAACAATAGGAAAAAAATGGAAAACTCATATTTTATTTAACATCAAACCCAACAAAAGATTGAATAACCTGCCATGGGCGGCCACAAATCACATAATGGCCATGTAAACGGAAAAATATTGACACTATCAATCATCTAACCAACATTGTCCGACAACCGGGCAAAGCGAACATGTCCCTTGCAAACAAGCCCGGTAATATTTCACGGAGGTAAAAAACGTATTCGCGGCCGATTCCAATAGTGCGGTCCCTATGTCGTAAAACGCACGTGTTTTAGCCCTGTTACATGTGTACTTTAAAGGGCCAACTTTTGGGTAGGACCGTCCGAATTTTAGCGAGAAGTAAGAATGGATGTGTCTTGACAATATTTCATGAATATTTTTTTGCTTTGCATTTTCAAATCGGAAAATTATTAAATAAACGCACATCAATGACCATTTAGGTTACAAAATGGTTTTTATTCATAGTTGATTCAGTGCTGGATTTACATATTTGCCGCCCCAAAGCTTTAAAAGTTTTGCCGCCCCTACTGACTCCTAAAATTAGATACACTGTTTACAATAAAGTTAATAACTAGATTATTTCCTAAAGAAAGGTCTTTAGGAAATAATCTAGTTACTAGATTACTTTTACAACTTTTTTTTAAAGTTAAGCAAAGCTTGGTTTTTACTGCACTGCTTATAAGGTTTGGTAGGCTAAGGAAGATAGTAAGGCCCGATACTGCTAACCATGCACCTTTTTTTTTCGCGGGAAATTATTTTCCATGACTGGGGTACATCTCAGGGTAATCGATAAATTACCCTTGGGACAGGATGATATCGTGCCTCTCGCTGTTCTACACAGTAAAAGGCGGGACACCGACCCACCCCAGACAACACCCCCCAGTCGCACCAGGGTATCGCTTGCTCGCGTCGCTTGCAGTGGTCACATTTCCCCAAGATGTGGCCGCAATAACAATTAGACAAGCTGGGGTCTAGCTGCCTCAACTGCATCCCCTTCACCGCCTCCTTCGAGCGGGATCGACCCTTTCCTGATCTCGCTCTGCGGACTCCTTCTGGAGCATTGCGTTCTCACAGGAGTCCAGGTCTCGACGCTCCGTCTCCCACGCAGGGCAGTCCTCTAGCGCGTGCTGGGCTGAGTCCCTGTTGGACCCGCAGTGGTGGCCGTATCGTTACGTCCGATTCTATTCAGATACTCACCGAAACAACCATGTGAGCATTTGAGTCAATCGGTAGGTAACACAGTCGGTCTTCTCCAAGCTTCAACGCTTGGCAGAACGGCTACAACAGCGCGGGTGTATCGAGCCGTGCCCTCTCAACCCGTAGGGCTTGCGTGTGTGCGTTTTGCCGTAGTATTACAGGCTCATGATCCGGCGCTGTCCCTTCGCCATTACGACCGACAGAACGAATTTGGTCGTAGACCATCGTATCCCTATCGGCCAGAATGTCAAAGGGTGGAGAAAGCGCCAGGATCGTCGGTGCCTCATACGAGATCGCACGGTAGCCCCGTACGATCCGAATGGCCATCAGTCGCTGCAGACTCCTAAGTTGAACCTTACAGTGGGAGGAACCTTGAACCGCCAGGTCCTTAGACCAGCCGGGACCCCATTGAGGACCATGGATCGCACGACGCCCATGTAGAGACAGCTAACTTCTTCTCTTGGTCCCCCGAGATTGGGTAGCAGACGATGTAACGCCCCTGCTACCACTCGAACCCGGAGAACTAATCACCCGAAATGATCTTTGAAACTCCACCGACTGTCCAGGATGAGGCCTAGGAACCTTATGTACTGGCCCACCCGGACTTCAGTGTCACCCACTCGGAGGCGTGAGCTGGGTAGTGGTGCTTACGTGGGCCATGGAACCAAATCGCCTCAGTTTTCTGAGGCACCACCCTTATGCCCAGCTCACGAATCTTTTCCACAACACAAGCCACTCCCTGCTCGGCGAGCAGAAGCACTTCCTCGAAGCGTGACCCTCGGGCTAGTATTAGGATATCGTCCTCATAGCAGACGACACTTAAGCCAGGGGGCAGACTGGTGCGAAAGACCGCATCGTATGCAAGGTTCCATAATAATGGGCCCAATACAGAGCTATGAGGAACCCCGCAACACACTTCCCTTTGATTCTCCACCCCATTCCACAAATTTCACCGTCCTTTCGCGCAGGCCATGCACCTGTCAACGTCATTAAATCAAACGCTTATAAATGATAAATGCCAATAAGACCTGAATGCATAGAAATAAACATGTACAAGAAATATAAATGCATAGAATATACGCACATGTACTAATGACTAAATAATGTAAACATAATTTTAGCTAGCAATAATCATCACAAAATCGGGATCGTTCGATTGCGATGTAAAAATTAAATAATTAGAACAAATGTAAATGCAGAATGACAAGGTCCTGTCGAACCATGGATGGGGAAAAGTTGCGAGGTCAAATATAGACCTCATACAAAAAAAAAACCTCAATAAATCCAGAAGTTGGCAGTACTTGGTCGGCGGCGGCGGAGTGTGGAGGAGATACGCGAGCGAGTGAATAAAATTCAACTTCTGCCAACCGACACGACCTAGACAGCTCCAGGTATACAGTTACCAATGTCAAGTTATAGTCTCAAAACTTCCAAAATTAAAATATTGCACATTCGACAAACGTCATTAACTATGAAACTCAATTTATCACAAATTTAATAAATAAATATTTCGGACATCTTACACACAACGCCATCTAGTCCCAAACTAAGCAGAATTTGTCGGTCGTCTATAGGTCGGTCCGCCTCGGCCGAGGGGGTTTCCACACGTCAAAAAAAAGTGTTTTAAGTGGTCGCCACGCTGTATTCTACTGTGTCGTGGGTTTATACATGAGAAAACACTTTGTACGATTCACAAATTGTTGTCCTAAGTCTGGGTGTTCTCTGTGTTCATTTTATGTATGTTTGTAAAGCTCCCCGCGACATGGGATTTATACTCATAATGCGAGTATGGTCTTTTAAAAAAATATAACATTTGTGTGTCCGCAACCTTTCTTTTTTTGTACCAATTTTTTTTAATGGGCCCTTTTGCCGCCCCCTAATTCTGCCGCCCCAAGCTTCAGCTTTTTCAGCTTCTATGGTAAATCCGGCCCTGAGTTGATACTTTAAACAAAAAATATACCGTAATCCTAACTACGAGAAACAGCATATTATAGCTACCTACTAAAAAATAAATTAAAATCAACACTATCTATCTACTATACAGTTACATAGACATAAATCTAATTTTAAGCTGATAAGTTTGTTTGGTTAAACGCTAAAATCTAAGAAACTATTACAACGAACGCTATTAAACATCACACTACGATTTACAGGGGTCATGAAAAATTTCGCAAACACTTTCAAATTTTATTAGCCAGTTACCCAATATAGATGGCTCGCTTACAATTTCCATCGCCATCGTTAAGGGGTGATTATAAGTACTGCCATCTATGAATGAATAGACAAACTTTCAGATGCATAATTTAAAAATATAGATGGCGTTTAAAAAACCAATAGCGTTCCAGGGCCTCTAAAATGTTGCTGTGTTTTGACTTACAACATGAGACTACTAAATTTGATGCTCATATAACTTACTGTTTGTGTTAAATAAAAATCAAATTTTTAATTATTGGTGGGATATTTATAATAATGTTTCACAGTTTCGTGAATTTAGAAAAACAAATATTTTATGCACTTCTAACACGGATTGCTTGACTTTTGACGTATCTTATTTTCAAAATTACCTTTTGCCTTTTAAGCGGTTACAGAATATTTCATATTAGACTATTTACATTTCAAGAGTCCTGCGTTCATTTATAAAATGGTAGCTTTAATTCTAACTAAACTTATTATCCAAACAAAAAGTCGAAACCATGTTTTCTTATCCTCCAGTTTCTAACGTGTTCTTGTCCCGATGTTTGCAATCGCGTCACGTCGCGGCCGGCGTGTAATTGCAGCCATTTACCGTCCCGCGGTCCGCGTCCCACGTCTGAACTCCACCTCGCCAGCCAATATGTTCTGAACTACCTTCAACTGTGTAGTTTACAGTTTGAAGAATATTAGGGCGAGGTTTGTAAACCTAGCTTTATGAGTGGAGAAGATTCATACAGAATTTTAAGTTAACGTTCTATTCTAGCCGTCGGGTTTATGCTATAAAATAAAAATATAGTTTTCTTACTTCAGTGTTCAATAAAATGTGTGTTCAAAAATAATGCTTTTAATTTAACTTAATTTTTTACTAGAAATGGAGTCGAAACGGCTCCAGCGATTTTGAAACCCTCGTGTAATGATCAGACCGTTCTGTAGATGGGGTAAACATACAAACAAATAATCATCTATAGGTAATGTTAAAGATTTAATGATCGGTATTACCTACCACAGAACAATTCAAATAAATTTTGTTAAGTTTTTTTTGCGACTGCCTCGTTGGTCTGGTGGTTGGCGTATGCGACTGCTGATCAGGAGCTCTCGGGTTCGATTCCCGGGTCGGACCAAATGTTAGTTTGATCCACAAATATTTGCTTCGGAGTTTGGGTGTTTTCTATGTAGGTATAATATTAAGTCCCGAAAAAAGTAGGTTTATGTATTTATATCAATTGCCTATTTACCCATAATACAAGCTCTGCTTAGTTTGAGACTAGACGATGTTGTGTGTCAGATGTCTGAATTTTTTTTATTTTTTATTTAGAATTCAATAGATAATTTAATTGTTTTGAATAGATATGCATACGTGCAACCAACATTGTTATTATTATACAAAATAAACACAATATTTAAGTTTCACAACTTTGTTAGGGAGGGAAATTCGTAAAGTAACTTAGGTAGGGTAGGTTACTTAACTGTGAAAAACAGAACAGTGTTATCAGTAAACTTTCTAGCGATTATTGCAGCATATAAAATAAAATAGATATCTAGTATGAGCCGAACTAAAGGAGAGATTGAGTAGTACTCCAGTAAAAGATTTCTCAATTGTTCGTTTGTTATTTTATGTAGGCCTTTGTAGATTACATGTAAGAAGTAACAAAAAACTACCACAAGCTCACAAATGGAAAATCACTTGAAAGAAACTGCATGATAGAATGAATCATGGAAAAGAATATAAGCAACTTTTCGTCACAATAACTAACACCCACCCAGGCGGAGCTGCACTCAAAAGCTAGTCCTATACATTTATGATCATATTGACCACCTCGATTAGGCTACAAACTTAAGCTTACATGTAGTCGCCCGAAACCAAATTAAGAAGACATTTTATACTAACATCCCTTCGATACAAAAACCCTGTTCGTCCCCTGCCAATTTATCAGCATTAGACATTTTCACAAACATGGCAATACCTATGCAAAAATGTCTACCAAACGTTATTATCAACCGGACCGTTGATTCCATTCACCCGAAGCCGAATAAATCAACGCGAAAGCCGAAAGCCTACAATAAATTTGAGCCCAATCCTGGTCATCGTCGACCCAAAAGGCGTTTTAGCGTTAACCCAGGGACGGACCTTTCCGCTAAATAAATCCCTTATCTGCATACGGCAAACCTTTCTAGGGTCCAGCTTAATAAATTCAGGTTGGGCCTCCCAAAGTTTTGTGATGGAATTGTATAGAGTTGTAAATTAGGTGTAATTTTTTTTTTTGCATTTTGTTAGAGCTTATAATAAGATAAAATAAATGATTACCATGTGTAGGACTAGTTTTACATTTGATAACTATTTATGGTATTTCATTTACATCTCCGCCCGTGCACACACGACATACATGTCGGCTATCGCCGTAAAAAGTAGGTAGTAGTTCCTTTCTCAGGCTCTAGACTATCTGTGTCCTAAATTTTAATTTAAATCGGCTTAGTAGTTTTCACGTGGAAGCGTGACACACAGAGCTACTTTTGGTTTATAATATTAGTAAATATTATAAGAAATTGCTATTTTTATGCAGTCACGGTCTTTTCAATTAGCTGTTAAACTAAAATTTCTGTTGATTAAAATATTCTAAATTGATATAAAATATTTAGGTACTAAACGAGTCTGGGTTTTGGATAAAATATAGTTGAGCAATATCTATTAGGTAGGTGATAATTAAGAGTGAAAAAAACTAACAGTAACTAACTTAACTGCTTACTCGTGTAGTGAACGATTAGAACTAGTTTATTTATTGAAGTATTATCTAAAACTAAATTGTTCTAAGTACATTAACAATAAACCGTACGTTAGTACGTTTTTTAGCTATGAATAATCTTTATTAAATTGTATAACTCGCAATAGTGAAAATCATACCACACCTACATGTATAATTATTTTCTTTAACAGCTCCTGTTCATGTATACATTACTTTTATTTTGACTGAAACCAATTTCATTAAAGGTATTTTTTTTTGCCTTCTGTTACAATAGTGAGCTTACATTACAGATACTCACATAATTCAGTTCGTGTATCTATACTATTTTTTTAGGAGTAAAACGACTAAACATATAACATTATTATCTATTGCATCTAAATATAAAAAAAAGTCCTATGAAAAATCTTAATTTTGTCGCAGGTATTATCAACTCTTGCTATATAGTTTGGGTCCGCTCATTTGGAAGGCGGCCGAGCGGGTGTGTTCCCAAATCAATAGTAATTCTGTGGGTAATCCCTCGACCCACTGAAAAATATATACCTCTCTATAGTCAAGTTTTGTTAAATTAGAACAGACTCTCGATTCCCCGTTATTAGGAAATTGTGTTATGAACATTTCTATAAATATATTTCTAGACTCGATTATTATTACAACACGTTAGCGAAGCTTGCTGTGGCATAAGATTGATGTTTTTTTTAGATGGGTGATCGAGTCAAAAGATAATTGTGCCTGATGAAAATCATGAGTAGAATCCAGAAGTTGTGATCACCATCCATTGATACGCCTACATTATGGTGGCCTGGTGAGATGCTTTGTCTCTATTTTTTTTTTAAGAATTGATACGGATAGACCGGACTCGACCAAAGTGATTGCTTTATTTTATATTTGAGACTGAGAAAATAACTCTACTCTGCCTGATGGAAAGCATGAGTGAATCCAAAAGACGGTCACCACACTCATAGAGAAAGCAGACATTCCAGGATGGTAAATTACATTGTGGCGGTCTTGTGAAATGCTTCTGCACTTTTGGACCTCCGGAAATTGCACTTATCAACGAAATACGACACCACAAATCCTTTCATTTTAGTTTGGTTTTCTATGTGAGGATGAATGTAAAAGATACAATACAATACCTTTTTTTTCGTTTGGAATTCATCACGGACCGTCACCCCACCGGGGGTTACGGCGGGGTGGTGTGTCCCACACGAACCGACTAAAAACCACACGGTGTGCCCTCTCTGCGCTTCTCTTTTATGGGGTCCAGGGTGAGATCTCCTTCTGGCCTCCTCCTGCGCCTGCCCGCTCCTGATGCAGGCACCGTCTCTGTTCGAAACGATACAATACCTATGTTAAGCATTTTTTGTTAAGCGTTCTTACACCACTCTTATGTATAGAATCAGTTGTAAGTGGATCTACAAGACGATATTGAATATTATCACGATCAAAAAAACGCTCATAGAACATCATTGACATGGTTGTAAGAGTTATACTGATCTATATCATTTAGAAAATAGGTAGTTGAATACGAAGAAACAATATTATAGCCTATGAAAACACCAAGATATAACTCTCGAATGCAAAAATACAAAGCTCGACGAATAAACATAGCACTGAATGGATACGAAAATTTTAGGTATTTGTTTGTCATTACCTATTTTAATAAAGTGCTGCTGCACTTGGTGAAGTTACTCCGTTACAAAATTGAAAAAAAATGGGAGGCTAATATTTGATTATTATATCACATGAAAACTTGTATACCTACTTGATTTGGCGTTTTATAATATTTAAAGTATAAAGAGTAAAAAGAAAATCATAGTTAATGATGTATAGTTTTTCTATTACCCAAACTAAAACACCCTGAAATAATAATATTCACCGCATTATAAACCATCGAGTTCGCGCAAAAACTCCCCAATAGAAATGAAAGGGTTGCTATCCCCACCCAAATATTTTGTCCTACTCTCACTGCAATAAAAATAAACATCCATCCCTTTTTAGCGTTGACCGCTTGACCATTGGTAGATGAAAAGGGTTCACACACACACCTAAAAGTTCTAATAACTTCGATTATAGGTAGAGTGGGCGGAGAAGGAATGTTCACAAATAGGTAACCATACCTAAGACGATCTTTTATGTACCTAATCATCATAATATAATAATAATAATAATCCTGAGTTATTTATTCGTGTGATGATGGATTAAGAATACAGAGTGTCACCACCCTTATTCATCCCATGAATATCCTATCATAGTCACAGCTATACATAATTTGACTGCTTCTGTGGTAGCGTATGCGTCTGCTGTGCTTGAGGTATCGGATTCCATTCCCGGATCTTACCAAATGTTGGTGTAATCTACAAATATTTTTTTCGGAAAAAATATATAGTACAAGCTAACTCTACTTAGTATAGAACTACATGTTGTTGTGTCAAATGTCCGAAACATTTTTAATTTTTTATTAATACCTTCACTTTAGCAAGGCGGATTAACAAAATGAACTGATATGTCTACACATATTTGACCATTGTAGGTAGGTATTGAACCTAAAGAGCTGATTCAGCCCTTTGGCACAATCCTGTGAGATAAAATCAGTGTTACTATCACAATTAGCTATCAGAGATAATAACCTCTCATTTGACTAAACATGTTCATCAACTAGTATCCCAACTAGTCGTAAAAGCTTCCTCCCACATAAAGTAAGAGATACGCAACAAGATGACCAGAAATCCTAATCGTAAACTAGATATACATACAACAATTACATGTATCCCGTTATCAGTAAGACGGTCCGGAGGTCCCCAACTGCCCGGGCCCGACCTAAAACTTTAGGGTGTACCTAAGGGCTGTTTAAAGTGATATAACAGATTTGGTCCCACTACGCCACGAATATAACTGGATATTGCGTCATTGTGTATGGGTTGGGATGCTAATGTAGCATTAGAATTAACTCAGAATGGGTTAAACATGAACGTCCTTTTAGATCATTTTTAAACCATCCTGAAAAGTTTCAAGGTTATATACGAAAAAGACAAAATGTACATTACCAATTATTAAGAAATCTACCTATCTAAATAACTACAAGTAAGATTTAGAATATCGATTCAAAGATACAGATTTTTAGATACAAACAACTAGCTTTTGCCTGCGGCTTCGCGCACGTGTTATTCTGATGTATAAAGCTTTATTTATTCAAACTTTGATTGCCTTTAATTTCACCCTCTTAGGGGTGGAATTTTCAAATCTTAGTGCTCGCCTGCACTCGTCGAGGAACATACTATTTTGAATATTAACGAATATTTAAAATAAAAGAAAGTAATGTAGCCATCAAAGACTTTTTAAACTAATGTAGTGACTATACAACAGCTGTAACTAAGTTTCAAAAGTAAGTATGTAGTTATGTACCAATCTATTTTTTAACCAAATTGTCAATTTCAAGGCAGAGCTGAAAACTAATATTAGTTTGTGAATGCGTTAAGATATAATCGAATAATCGAATCCGTTCATTATCTCGAAACTCGTAATGTCGTTGTTTAACAGTATCTCGATGCTGGCGAACGGTAGCGGACATCGTCATAAGTCTTGTCTATCGAGGAGGAGTATCTAGAGAGCTCGTTTTCTAGTCTGGAGCATCATATTATGATCTGAATGGTCATTGGCTGCGAGTTTTTTTCTAGTTTAGTTAAATTTTAACCCATTTATAGACGTACGCTCTCTGTCACTCTCATCTTTTTAGTTCCAGTGTATAATATGTTTGTGTAATATGGCGACTGAATTGAAGGACTGTTCCCTGCGTTGTATTTAAATGATTTCAGTATGTTAATCAATCGTTGCAAATTCATGTAAATGGTCAGTAAAATATCTACGTATTTTTGCTCTTCTACATGCCAAAGATTGGGACCTCACAACAGTCGGTCTTCAACAGGCCTATGTTCCGCATTGAACGTTTCTCGGCTGAGATGATGGTGATATTTTATGCGTAAATTCAATGCCATTGTCTGTGCCGCAGTGGTAGCGGATGCGACTATTGTACTCGAGGTGTAGGGTTCGATTCCCGAGTCGGACAAAATGTCTGTGTGATCCGCAAATATTTGTTTTGGAGTTTTGGTGTTTTCTATGTAAATAACATGTATGTATTTACAAAAAAGTATGTTTATGTACCCATGGTCTAGTACCCATAATACAAGCTCTGCTTAGTTTAGGACTAAATGGCGTTGTGTGTTAGATGGCCGAAATATTATTTATTTATTATTTAATAAAAAATATTTATAAAGAAGTCTTACTACAAACATTTATTTTTTTACTGTTAACTGTTACAATCGAAAATGAACTTAAATAGCAAGCAGTATTTAGGTCAGTAGCAGACTTAATCTGTTAGATAACGTATACAAATGTAGATGTTAAATTGTTTTAGCGTAACAATTTATTTAGTCGAAGTCTGGTTGAACCTCACGTGCTTAGGATCAGCTTGTTAAATGTGCGGACGACAATGTCTATTGGAACAGAGCTAGGAATAAAGTTGACACGCATCCATATTTTTTGGTAAAATATGTATCTAATAAAGGATAATTTAACTAAAATTTCATTTCATTAAATCCATGATATTAGACCTTATGTTAAATATATCGTTAAGAGAGCTCATGATTCCATAACTCAGTCATCATACAAACACACATAAACATACAATTTAAACTGACTGTCTGATGGGCGTTTTTAGCAGCTATAATTAAACCGTCTCCTTAGTTTCTAGTAATTTTATGAAATTTACTTCCTACTTCCTAGTAATTCTAAAAATTTAGGAGCTCCTAAATTTTAAGAGAAATCTAAGCACTACAGACTAACATTTAAAGGTTGGTGAAAACGTAAATATCACTAAGGGTTACTTAACTTCCTCTAACTAGTCTCTTAAATTTAGGGGGCGTTGGTGTAAACGACAATGAGTTAAGAAGGTACTATGAGAATATTCACGTTGCCCCAACTTTAAATTTGTACAGGTCTTTAGAAATAAAATTGTATCACTACTTATCCTCGAATTGAATAACATCTACAAATAATGTTTCCTTTCAAATTCCTTGCCTTATTTATTATTTATATTATTTTTATTTATATAATAGACTTCTCTATGCGATGAATGTAAATTCTGTATACTTTCCACATGAAAGAACTTTGGTTTAATTACAAAGTACATTAAATAACTATAGTACATTTTGTGATGCAAAAGTAAAACTTATTATTTTGTTTGTTTTCTCTTTTCTGTCTTGCCTTACATAACCAAAATAATTGTATATAAATTCAATTTGAGTCAAAGTATTAATACTACTACTCTAAAATATTCCTAGAGGACTAAAAGTTGATCCTAAAATCTACTCTATTCAATTTCCTAGGCTCTCCATTTCCTGAGTCCGCGCGGCGCGTGTTTGGTCACTGCCTGATATATACATATGGTGTGTTTAACTGTACCTGCAGGGTTGTCTAATAGCCACGTACTTGTTTTATTATTTTATAGTTATAATTTAACTAAGATCTCGTTTAGTTAGAATGTAAAGTGAGGAACGAGAAGGTGAAAGTTTTTGAAAGATACGTGTGCATGTTTTAACATTCTAAACGTAATTTTTTTTTAAATGATGTTTATTTGTTTTGCAGTTCTTCAGTGATATTAACTTATTTGTAGCTATAATTAAGATAGTTATTTATATATAATTATGTACAGCATAGCGGTAGGAATATGTATAAAGTCAGGAGAATTATCAATGCAGTAAGTTTATAGATAATTTATCTATCTTAAGTATTCTTATTAATCCGTTCACACACACTTTTTAGTGTGTGTGCATATTTCCTTCCCCCACTTTCAATGCCTATTAACTCTACCTACATTAGTGGAGCATTAAGTTTTTAAATCGGAAATTGTTTACTATTTAATTTGTTTTAATTTTCTCCTATTTACTTATATGACAGTAGTCTAAACTACTACTTATAACATCAACTATTTGTCAATCAAAATCCAGTCAAAATTGGCTCAGAAGTTTCAGAGATTAGCTGTAACAAGCTGTATACAGACTTACTTATTTACTTACTCCGTTGGCTCAGCGACCCAAAGTGAGTCTTGGCCTCCGACACAAGAGAACGCCACTCCATTCGATCCTGGGCTGCTTGTATACAGACAAATATTTAAATTAAAAAAAAATATGTGAATGACGTATTAACTTCAAAATGTTTTACTTGCATTTAGTAAAAAGTTAATTTGAAACTACAAACAGACGAATAAAAAAAAAAAATTAATTACTTTTGTATAACGAAAACTTTAAGAGTACATAAATAGGCAAAAGTTAACATAATATAAACACATTACAACAAACAGTTCTCTGACCAAGTAAGATCAAAACTGTATCAGATTATATTCAAATCTCCCCACAAAGGTCATGATCATACACTGACCTCTCATCCCCAACAATGATCACATAATCTATTTATTGATCCAAAAAGAACCACTCTGTATTCTATTATAAGGGGTGCTATTATATGGACAAGATCAAAAGTGTATCATTGGGATGCTGATGATCAAAAACTTGTTTAGAGAAACTTGTATTTCAACAAGAATAATCACGTGCCTTTTAAATGAGATGAGTGAATAGCCTGTCAAGTTGCTGACAGGTTGGGAAGTAACAAGTATTGACTGTTTGGATATAGGGAGTGATTTTTAGTATATATCTAACTGAACCCTGTGGTGTTTCCCACGCTTATTGCTGTAAAACGTAAGTCGAATTCGTTCTGTAAGTTATGCGGCGGGGCGAAGCTTGTGTAAATTCGAACAAATAGATTGACAGAAAAAAATAAAAAAATAGTATTTTTGACATCAGTACCTTATTATACTCTTATATGCATTTAGTAAGAAACTGTTTATTTGATATTACAAACAGAAACTTAAATTTTATTTATTTGTCATAGATAGCATGTTTTAAATGTTTCAATATTATTATTAAGAAAATATAGAAATTTCATCTTTCAATGTTTTTTCCTTTTTACCCGACTACGGTGAAGCCAGGGAAGGGAAGGTATGTACGTTTGTTATTCCATAGGTGTCAATGGATTTGTAATAATGGCCTGGATAACATTGGCCATATTTTTTATCAAAGGTATTTACGTAGTCAGGTGTTAGTTTCTAAACCTTAAACTTTTTTTGCAATGATAACCACTTATGAAAATATTGTACATATATTAATCTATGCAAGCAAATCTTTTATATTATAAAGAGACAAAGAATTGACGGGTCCTCTGCTGCTTTTTGCGAAATTTTTCGATGTCAATCATTTCTTTTTGATTGTAGCCGGATTATCTATATCCTTTAGTCTTCCTCAATAACTAAACTATTATATATTTTTTATATATAATAAAATATTTTTTCTAATCTGATCACTGAGTCACAGCGTCCTATTTTGACCGACAAAACCTGTTTTATCTGACCGTAAACTCAAAAGGTGAGATGGAAATTGTATCAGGGGATGCTGTTTGATCTATTGACCTTTAGAGGTCAATAGATCAAACACTGATAATAATATAGAGCAGTTGGCTGATGTAAATACATCATATTCGTTAATATTCATATAAAATTTAAAGGGTTTTAATAATACTGAGATGGAAAGTCTATACAACTTATTAAAATACTATAATAGAGTTTCACAATCGTAATTTTTAAGTTCAGTGAGGGAAAGATATACATTTATTCTTTCTTATTATATTCTTATTTCTTTAGGACAAATATACATTTATTCTTTTTTTTAGTGTATAAGCTGCCAAAATGGCTTTATTCTGACTGATGGAAAACATGAGTGGAATTCAAGAGTGATGGTCGCTATTCCTATTGCGAATGTAGATAATGCAGCAAAGTGACCAGCATTATGACGTCCATAGTGACGCCCCGGATTCATAGTTGAAGGGAAAACCCGCTCGAAACAGGAAGAAAGATCCGAACTATTTAGTTTTTATTCATTGGACTGTTTTTTTTGAAATTTATTGTAATGATAATTAAATTACAGAATTAGTTCAACATTTAAAATGTATATTTGACTGAAACTGAAATGCATGAGGAATTGTTTTTAAGGGTATTCAAGATTTCAGTTATTCTAATAATAAAGCAACTGGATCTAATGAATAGTTAATCAGGGCGAAAGGCAGCAAAGTCACCATGGTTTCTTGGTTCTACCTTTTTACAATAGACTAATTTAAATTGTCTAAAGAATAGCAACAATGATGGCATTCGTGTTATCATGGTTCGTTGGTGAGTACCAGACCGGACGCCTAATTGTGCAGAAGTATCGCAAAAGGCTGACGGATTAAGAATACAAAGTGTCACCACCCCTATTTATTCCATGGGTGTCGTAAGAGGCGACTAAAGGAACAAAATAAGCAGCTAATATCACAGCTAAGAGAAGAAAAACTTGAAACAAACCCTTTACCAACCCGTCTGGCCAGCGTGGTATACTAGGCCAAAACCTCCTTTCAAAGGAGAGGCCTATGTCCAGCAGTGGACTGTTAAAGGCTGTTGATGATTGATGATCTCAAAAGGCCACCATAATGCATGGCATGATACAATGTGTATAATGAACACAACACTTGAATTCTATCAATGCTTTTGGCAGGTTCACACATATATAAATATATAATAAAAACTAAGCCTTTCCAATTCACGGTGGCGCAGTGGGAGCGTTTGCGATTGCTGTGCTTGAGGTCTCTGGTTTAATTTCCTGGTCGGACCAAATGTTTGTTTGATCCGCAAGTATTTGTTTCAGAGTTTGGGTGTTTTCTATGTATAATATGTGTGTATTTACAAAAACAATGTTTATAATATATGTATATAAGTTTCTAGTACCCATATTACATTTTTTTATATCTTTATATCTTTATATATATAATTCTTCTGTGAGTGTGTATGTCACTGAACTTCTCTCAAACGACTGGACCGATTTTGATGAATTTTTTTGTGTGTGTTCAAGGGGATCTGGGAATGGTTTAGATTCGCAATTGGACCCGGTAGGTGGCGCTGCGATCAAGTTCTGGAATTTTAAAGTTGGGCGGTACGAAGTTCGCTGGGTCAACTAGTTATATATTTAAAAGCCTACCATAGTGACTCTACTCTGCCTGATGGAAAGCAAGAGTAGAATCCAGGAGTAGGGGCCACCATGCTCATTCTGAGGGTAGCAATCATCAATCACTGCTGGACATAGGCCTCTCCTTGAAAAGGAGGTATTGGCCTACTTCCTTCGTGCTGAAGTCAGCGTGGCTCAACTACCTACTGCTTTGGGATGTCGTTGATAGTAAGATGACCAAAATATTTAAATACACTGAGATTCACAAGTATAATCACCCATGTATTTTATACCTAAAGATAAGCATCTTTCTTAATATATTTAATTTTTATTTATATATGATAAAAACGAATTAACCAACTTAGAAATACTATTGGTAATTTTATAATATGTATAACCTATAGTTTTATTACAGTTTATTAAATTGATACGAGTGACATCCCTGAACAACATCGGCTAGATAAGTAACGGGAGAGCCTCGCCACTGTCTTGATGTAACACATTTGTAACGTGAAGATGTAAACACAGATAAGGCCGGCTCCATTCAACACCCTGTATAGCAATTTCCCTTTGCATATGGGGTTGTCGCTCAGAAATGGTTACAATTTGTTCTGATTACACCTATTTGTGTTGCGTTAATAGTATTTCGTCACTGTTTTATTTTAAGTGGGATGAGGATTATAAGAAATGTATCGTATGTGTGTGTGCGCGCGTGCGTTTGTGTGTGTATGTGTGAGTGTGTGTGTTTGTATATGTGAGTGTATGTGTATGTGTGTATTTAATTTTATTAATAATTGTATACCCTTGATTAAAAAAGTTAATGATCTGCTAACTAATGAGTTACGTCACGAATTTCCAGCATTTCAAATTTTAAATAATATCTGTATTTTTGACTAATGTCAATGTAAACTGTAATGTTACTTTTATCACTCGAAGGCCTATTTGTATAAATAGATATAAAAAACACCCAGATTCTACAACAACACGAAACACACACACTCGTTTGCCGGAACATACGAAGTGTTGTCCAGTGTGCGACACGAACCCACAACACGGTGCAGTAGGTCGTTTTTTTTTATATATAGTTATATTACAATTTACAATTATACACTCTAATACATGTCCAGTCCATGCTGAATAATTTAGCAAGAATTTGTATATTATTACACCAGAAATGTTCTGCTGGTACTTAAAATAGGAAATACCTGAGCTATAAGTACCAGCGACCTTTAGGCAAGCTTACAAATATACACATCTGGAACTACATATATACATGTGTGTGTGTGTGTGTGTGTATGTGTGTGTTTGTGTATTATGTTTGTATGTAGTATAATGAGTGGATATTTCAGGATAGTGGATGAATTAAAGTTTCTGAGTCGTGATATGTCAGTTTATAAAGCCATTCAGTAACTACGATTTTGCAGTCATTTTTCGTCCTACTACCTATCAATAGAATCCTATTTCTTTTGTTATACAGGAACCTACCAAGGAAGCAAAAAAATTTTTGGCTGAAGGTTGTCCTATGATGTACCTAGTGGTGAGGTGATCGTTTAATCCTTGTTTCCATTTGTGTAGATAAAAATATAATAAAAAATATTATCTTCTTTTTAGGGTTCCGAAGTTAATGACTCGGAACCCTTATAGATTCGTCATGTCCGTCTGTCCGTCCGTCCGTCCGTTTGTCCGTCCTCGACTTACAGTCCAAACGGTAAATACTAATAAGATGAAACTTTGCATGAATATGTGTTGTAATTACGCCGACAAAGTGCTACAATAAAATTATTAAAAATATTTTTATTTGGGGTATATACCTCCCCTATACGTAAAGTGGGGATGACTTTTTTTTCTCGCGGCTACCCCATCGTGTAGGGTATCATTAGATAGGTCTTTTGAAAACAATAAAGAGTTTCTAAGACGATTTTTTGATTTAAGTATCCGTTCGCGGGATATTCCACTTTAAAGGGCACTTATTTGTAAAAACAGGGCGTCCCCCCCCCTCTAAAAGCTAAACGGCTGGCTCAAAAAATCTGAAAAAACTCGTGAAGGTGGTCCATATAATGAACTTTGAAGGAAAACTATAAGAGATTAGATGGCTTTGTTAGTTCAGGAGTTATAGAGGCTTAACTGCTAAAATGCGCTCACTTGGAAAACGTCATACAAAATTAACGCATTAATACGTAATCATAACAATTATCTATTGGATATGATTTTTTATGCTTAGGTAATTCAATGAAATATTGCATAGATATACTTTTCGATTCTCGAAAAAGAACATAGAACAATCTTCAGCGCGATAACCGTCATGCAAATACTTAGAGCCACGCAAAAGCCAATTGATAACATTAATTTCTACGAAGCAGTCATATAAGTTCCTCATTTAACTACAATGTACTTACAATTATTTGACTTCATAGTTAGTGTAGTGGTTTAAGCGGTCGCCACGCCGCTTCTACAACGCAAAGTTCGAACCTTACATGGTACCACACATTTACACACCTCAAATTTTATCTGAAAAATTCAAAATACCAAGTTTTTGGTTTCTTGAATTTTTGAAAAAATTTGGTGTTTTCTATTCGATGAAATCTCTACTTTCCGATGGTGTAAAAATATATATATATATTACCATAGTAAATCTTCTCAGAAAATTAAAAAAAATGTTTAATCGTGTAGTTTGATAAACGATGTCGTACACTGCTCTGTTTTACAGTTGCTACAAAATAGCAAGTATGTAGTATGGCCCAGACCCGCCTAGCCCACTTCTCTATGAAAAACCTTTTAATGGGCAAAAATTTTTTGTAGGTCACCCAGGTATTAAATTATCTTTAAATAGTAATAAATAGGCATATACACATAATTTAAAGAAGATTCTATAACTTTCTCACAATATTGTAGATGTATTATTAAATATTAACTTTATTATTTATTTATTTGTTAATTATAGTAGTATATTTCGATTTGTAATATTTTTGTTTATCATTGTAACATTTTTTTTTTTTGAATTTTCTGAGAAGATTAACTACGGAAATATAAACAAAAATTACACCATCGGAAAGTAGAGATTTGATCAATTAGAAAACACCCCATTTTTTTGAAAGAAGTTGATATTTTGATTTTTTTCGATTGAAAATTAAGGTTTTTTATCGGTATTAAGTCAAAATGAGGTGAAAAAATAGATATTTCAAATCAAATAAATTACAGTGTATTCAGGACATAAAATGGTAAGTTTTCACTAAATTTATTGTAAAAATAATTTGATTTGTAAATTATAAAAGTAAAAAACAAAAACTTGGTTTTTTGAATTTTTCACATAAAATTTGAATTATGTGAAAAAAGTGTGAATGCAAAAGATGTAGATCTTTTTATTACCTACAACTTTGCCATTGAACTTTTTCCATAGGACTTGTAGTTTTGCCGGAAATCGAGATAAGCCATTTTTAAGCAATTTGTTCTTTTTAAAGAGTAGAGTTTAGTATATTTAGTAGAGTATAGAGTAGATATAATAAATTTATTTTAATATTTATAAATATATCGGACATCTTACATACAACGTCATCTAGTCCCAAACTAAGCAGAGCTTGTATTATGGGTACTAAACAACTGAAATAAATACATAAATATATTTTTATTTTTCTAAACACATACATACATATTATACATAGAAAATATCCAGACTCCGAAACAAATATTTTTGGATCACACAAATATTTGGTTCTACCCGGGAATCGAACCCTAGACCTCTTGATCAGCAGCCGCATACGCTAACCACTAGACCAACAAGGCAGACATATGATAACTCTAACTAATAATGCCTGAAGGAATAAATGAACAGAATCTAAGAGTGACAAAGCAATAAAGCAGCAAGAGCATGGTTACCAACACTATGGCAGCTTGTTTGGATGCTTTTGCATCATTGGGCCTCTGGTCTCTCACGCATCAATGAAATATGCACAAATGCCCTCAGTTTAGGTTGATTTTCTGTGTGAGAGTAGCACCACCACCTGAGCCGGCCCATTCGTGCTGCAATCAGCGTGGCTGTAGAAGATAGTAGACCTTGAAAGAATATTAATATTAGGAGCATGGGCTCTGTCTAGTTTTGGGGACGGCCGTGTGTGAAACGTTAATATTATTATAAACTTATTATTATTGTTTATACGAGTTCCGTATATAGACAACAAATTAAAAGCCCTTGTAACCAATACAGTATGTAAACGATACTTGTTGGTAAATTAATGGTTGAATCGCCGAGAGTTGAGCGCCAATATTTAAGTTCCTCACTAACCTCCAACCCTGCCCCAAAATGTTATTTACACGATCGCTTTCCAAACACAATATAATTTGAACTAAATCTGTAGTAGTAATGAAGGCCAAACGCTACTTTCTATACACAGGCCTATGTCCTGTGAGTGCGGCCTGTTAAAGGTTAATGATTATTATACAATCATCTAGATTCATCCATTCGTTCATTAATTATGTTATATGTTGATGTAGAAAACGATTCCATATTTTTTTAGAATTTGATAATACCAACTGCGATGCTAATGATAAAAATAAGTTGATTAGTACCAACTCTAAAAAAAAAAAAATTTTTAAACAGAGAAATCTTAAAAATGCTTTCAATTGATTGGTTAATATTTCTACTGTATATATATTTTTTACAGTTGGTTGGTACCAAGTCTAAAATATGTTTTTTTCTTTCATTAGAATTGCGGGAAGTAAAAGTAAAGCTCCAAGTAAAGTTTAAAACAGGGAAAACTTGAAGATGTATCAACAGGTTAGAATTTCACGAGTTTATTGATCTAGTCTCATCTACTGTCAAGTTTGTGAGTACGACTCTTATGAAAAGTTAGTATCGTTGGTGCTAAATCTCCAAGTTCGATCAAGATAAGCATGTCTTACTGGTAACTTTAGATAGAGAAAATAAACACTCTTGATTTATGATATATCTATCTAGAGTGTTTAACAATAGAATCTATGCAAATAAATAAAAATGATGTGTCTTTTTGTAATAACTTACAATAGTTTTTTGCTAAATGCATATGAAAGTGTATATAGGTAATAACATCAGAAAAGCAATTTTCATAATTTTTGTGCCTTTCTGTGTGTTCAGGCTAATTTTTGAAACGGCTTTACCAATCTTGACGGGACTTTCACAGGCAGATAGCTGATGACTTAAACTATTATTTTAAACTAACTTCGCCCCGCAGCGTTACTCGCGACTTATAACAACAACCGCGAGTAATACCGTACTACTACGTAATACGACTCAGCTAGTTGTATACTAAAAATCACTCCCTATATCCAAACAGTCAATACTTGTTATTCCCCAACCTGTCAGCAACCTGACAGACTATTCACTCATCTCATTTAAAAGGCACGTGAACATTATTCTTATTGAAATACAAGTTTCTCTAAACAAGTTTTTCAACATCAGCATCCCAATGATACACTTTTGATCTTGTCCATATAATAGCACCCCTTATATTAAAATACAGAGTGGTTCTTTTGGATCAATTAATGGATTATGTGACCAATTGATGAGAGGTCAGTGCAGTTCAGCTACTTTTTAATATAATAGGGATTACGGGTAGTAGGAGTCTTAAATATTCAGATAACAGTCATCCTACAAAATTTTGATATCGCGTACAACTTCGGTGGTGGAGGTCTGATGCTAGTGTCTCCGTATCTATCTAGCCGTATTGTAAGCAGACCCAAAACTGACCCCAATCTACTTCAGGATAATGGTTCCGTGGAAGGAAAAGTTATGATTGCAAAAACATATGCCAACATATTTTCCTCATCAAATATGTTTCTTCACGAGAATCTTGTCATCAAAATATACACTGAAATGAAACACATAACAGCACACGTTCTCCATCATTTTATTAGCGCAAAACATAAATGTTGATATATCGTCGGACTGTTTCACATATTTATCGATATTTTCATAATTCAGTCGAGGCGAGGGAGTCGCCGCACTTTTTATTTGCTGGCCTAGTTTAAGATTCATGATCTCATGAGATATTGGTAGGCCTTCGAACCGGTGGATTTGACAGCAACGCTTTTTTATGTTAGAGTTATAAATTGTGTATGTAAATTTTTGTACATGGAACCTGCGTATTTGTGAATGGAAAAGAAGTAGACAACATATACTTTGATCGGCCGACTAGTCTTACTAGCAAATGAATGTTGGTATTAATACTTTATTAATAAATGCAGTGTGTTTAGTCGCTGATAATTGTTTCAGTCAAACACTTTTAAGTTATGTCAAAGAGGTAAAGTTATAATGATACTAGCTTTTTATCCTGTGGCTCCGTATGTTGGTTATCACGGTGGAGAATAGGCTATGTCCTTAGCCAAGGATCAAAGTATATGCATGACAGATTTAATGGAAATCGGCCTGCACTGATCACGACTTATACGGACGGCTTTCACGGCTGAGTCACTGATGATTTAGCTATGAAAGCAGACAGACAGACGCCAGAGTTACATTCGAATTTATAAATTAGTGTGCAATGTAAAATGGACTTTATTGCGTCTTGATTATCATTACATACTTAATCTAGTATTTTAGGTGACAGACTATTTTACAACAGTAACTGAGTGACAAACTAACCTCGAGTTCGAGTACGAGAAACGACTTCATCAAAAGAAGAAATTATAACTGATTAATGATATACTTATCATCTTTAGTCTGCGCATGTGTGTGCACGTAACAGACATGCACCCCTTTTAAAAATACTTCAATTGAAGTTATAAATAAAGTTATGAAACTAGGTATGGGTAGGTAGATAGATAACTCTTTATTGTAAATAACACAAAGAAATAAAAAAAAAAATGATTTGTCATACTAATTACAAAAAAAGTTGTACAAATGGTGGCCTTATCTTCGACATGCGTCTTCTTTAATCAATATAATATTTTGAGGCCATGTAGGTGTATATTTGTATAGGTGTTTTCAAATAAGGAAGGTCGGTATATTTTGAAATATCGTCGGAATGTATATTTATTCAAATATTTAAAAAATATAAGCAATACACGAGTATATTGTGTCCAAAGCTCCCACTCGTCTTCTGGGGGTGAATCGAGTGGGTCGTGTAAGTCGTCAGTTAAGGTATACACTGTAGTTATATCAAAAAATATTTATTTTGCTCTGCTTTTCGTCAGCCTCTATTTAGGGAACATGACTTTAATAGTCATGTTCTGTGTTATTTTATCGGTATCTTAAATTTTATTAGTGTTTCTCATTACAAATAAAAAAAATTGAAACTGAGTACTATACACGGTTAGTTTTTAATTACCAAAGAAAAACTAGGGGCAGATACAGAACTTATATACTAACATAAAACACCATAGAACAAATACCCAAAAAACAAAAATAACTGAGTTATTATGGTTTTTAAAATGTTAAAATACGCCCATAATTTATTGTCACCCAAATATTTTACACACGCGTATTTTAATTATCAATGAATAACATTTTCTGTTTCAATGTGTGCGACGCATCGCCCAATACTGTCAAATCAGTTCAAAGTTCAAAGCATGCCGCCATTAGGCGCACGCGGCGCATCGTAGGTATTAGGTACCCCGCTCGCACCCGCAACCCGCAGGCTAGGACATTGACACTTTCTTGTTACGTAATAATATCATGTCGTGAATTATATCATGCGTTATGAACAAAAATTTGGTAGTTTTCGGGAAAATATTCACATGTATTTTTTTTTTGTTTTAATTACTTAAATATGTTCAGTATCGAAAGCTGAATACCACATTTTTCTTCTCCGGACATTAAAAATTAGTCGTGTATAATAAAAAGTTTATATTCATAAAGCAGATGAATCTTCTTGAAGCAATTAATTGCATTACATTACATTACATACGAGAAGTTCTGACCTAATATAATCCTTACTAACATTAAAAATGTGAAAGAAACTTCATCTGTCTGTGTGTCGTGTTTTTACACCAACACAACTAAAACCGATTTGAATAAAAGGTATACAGTATAGAGCCTGAGGAAGGACACACGCAGGCGTATTAAAAGCTAATTTAAATATAATAATTATAATATAGAAACTAAGTGCCTTACTTTGCAGGTAATAAAAGACATACATAATTCGCCGTGGTACGACGTCTTGAAAAACATAATGAAAAATAATCTATTAGATACTCTATAATCTATTAGATACAAATTATATACAAGGGAAAATTTTAGAACAACAAAAGATTTGATTTTTATTCTCATATTTAAGCCTACCCAAAGTGATTACTCTGCTTGATGGAAAGGATGAGTAGAATGTAAGAGAAGTGATTCACACCGTGGCGGCTTGGTAAGATGTTTCTGCACAATTCTCCGTACCTTCGAAGGCCAGGAGAATAACGCAGAATGATTAGGCCTTCAGTCTCGCACTCCCCGTCGAAAGACGACGTGACGGCACAAATGCTGACATTTTAGGTTGGTCTTCTATGTGAGGGTAGTACTTCCCCGGTCGAACCGACCCTTTCGTGCTGCAAGCGTGGATGTATTTAAAATAAATTTAGAAATGAATCTAAGAGAATTAAAGACTATCGACACCCACTGAAGGGTTATTTAAGTATTAACAGCTTAAATTTGAAAATAAAATTTACATTACACATCTAAGGTGTCTTAGAAGGTCCACTACTAAAATTCGAATCAGCACTTGCTGATTATTATTATATTTCTTTTATTATTAAAAGAACTTTCTTTTGCTTGAAAAAATGAAATGAAAAATGTATTAAGCTTGATATATCTGTCAAAGCTAGCCTACATTTCCCGCTTAAAACTGTGTGATAAAGCCTAGTCTAGTGAGGGGGCTGAATCAAGAGATATCATAATAGGGCGGCGGAGGTGGATCTAAGTCGGTGCTGCTTCTATTTTTATTTGTGAGCACCACGAGGTGGGCCGTAGCTCAAGCGGAAATGGGTGTAAGTGTGTTTGTACAGAAATCACATATTTTGTTGTTAAATGTTTAGGGATAACTGTAGAAAAGCTATATGATGTAACCATTAAAGTCGCGTAATACTGATCAGTAACAGTAAAGGAATTCTTGAATAAATGCCTTGAAACAACACGCTTTTATTTTCAAAATTTAAGGCCATTTCACTGATTGTTATATTAGTATGATATCACTTAAATTACCATCGCATTTGAAGTTTTTCAAAATGATGTTACCTTAAATATCGCAGTCTTGAGTTGTACCTGTGCGTTTCGCGGGCGCTGTGGAGAGCTCGCATTATTACCGATAAGTATATGGGGCGGCGTGCTCCACTGTGGATTTTGAATAATATATTATTTTCTTATGTAAAATGCCCGATTACTACCATCCCAGAGATTTTTGTGGCGGCACAAAGGAAAGCTCCTTTATGGCACTTTATACGTTTTTGTTCTTAAATTTTTGTTATTTCACGTACGCGAGCCACTCGCGTGGGCTCACGAAATGAAAAAACTTTTTGTGTTTCCACATAAGTGCAAATCTTATTTTGTTTCAATTTTTTATTACATACTCCATTAGGATTGGGCAGAGGAAAAGAGCAACGGAAAGGAAGGAAAGAACAGTTGTTTCTTGTACGAGGAAAATAAAATACTTATTAAAGATTGATGTTGTTTTTATATATTTTTAATATAAAAGATAAAATTTTCATTTCTCGATTTGTGACGTCACAACTGACAATTTTTTTATGCAGCATTAAACTTTGCCCGGTTCTATCGCGAGGATGTTAATCTGACAGGTAACTTCAACGAGTAGTCTGGACGTTGCATTTTCAGTTTATAGACTGAATATTTAAAAATCAATCTGTATTTTTAAAGAACTTACTGTAGAATTCAATTTTAGATTTTATTTAACGATATAGATGTTTTATCGAATTTTAAATTTAAATTTGATACTTCTGTTAGTCCTTTGTTCAATTATAGTAGTCGCCACTTGGTCAATGGCACCTAAAGCAACGGTAGCGTAAAAAGTAGTATATTATTTTATTATCAGAAGCCAGCCAGGACGGAGAGACGGCAATATCACCGTATATAGATTCGATTTTCTACGTGAATTCGTTTGACGGCCTTCATAATGCGACATATAAAACTGGGGACTTACGGACCCCGAAACCAATTTCGGGTTATGACCCGACGACTCTCTGATAATATTCTCGGGTTATTAGGTACGGATAGGAGTTTTTACTATGGCTATTTTTTCCGCCGACGTTGGATTATTGGAACCGGTTTACGATCTGGTGTTCTCTATGCTTTTCTTGCGGGCTTACATTTGTTTTATGACGTCATCTATCCTGATACTCCGCGGGACAGTAGTTTATTTGTTCTGAGAGAATTTCACTCATAAACTTTGGTCTGTGAATTTAATTCCGTTCGCTTTTATATCATACATATTGGCAGGTAATCTTTCTTTTCTTTTTATCACTAAGAAGGTTGAAAATAAAATAAAAAAATACCAGGTTATCTCTACTTACGTATAAAATGCCACGGAGCGAAGCTAGTCTAAAGAAGTTATTCTTTATATCATCTGCCAGTGAAAATCTCGTCGAAATCGGTTCAGCCTAAGCCAAGCGAAACAAAAATTAAAATGTGTGATACTTGCATAAGCAACTGCTTAAAAAACACTGCTTGTTCGATATTGCAAGCAGACACTTAAATAGATTTTAAGTATAATATTATATAATATTATAATAGAAATATAGATTTTAGTGCAACAAAGAATTTTGTTATTAGGTATAAATATTTCGGACACCTATAGACAATGTCGTCTAGTCCCAAACTAAGCAAAGCTTGTATTAAGGGTACCAGACAACTGATATAAATACATGAACATCCTTTTTTTGTAAATACACACATAATATATTTTGAAAACATGCAGATTCCGAAAAAAATATTTGCGAATCACACAAATATTTAGTCTGACCCGGGAATCGAATCCGAGACCTCTTGATCAGCAGCCGCATACGCTAACCACTAGACCAACAAGGCAGTCCTTATCGTCCTTATTGTATGTATGTTCAAAATTATCCGAACATTTTTAATGTTAATTTCTAGAACAAGTGAGCCACCTATAATAACCTTGTTCGTAACCTACAAAATTCATAATACTAATTTCTCAGGTGTTTTTGTTTGCCAAGATCCCGGCTTAACCCTTAAGTCGTCGCGGTGTCACGTTTCACGTACCAAGTAAGCGTCACTAGATGTTTCACGTCGTAAAGAATATGAGCTTTTACTTATATAAGTGGGACGTGATCTGATGCTAAACGTTCGATGATGTTTCGTACTTATCTATATTTGTTTCGTACGCGTTTTAGTGTTATGTGACCAAATAAAAATGTATTCCTTTTGATAGCTGTATTTGTATACATTAGTGTCTGGTTCATATTCGGGGATTTTTTTGGAGTTTTATTTTTAATGTAGTTGTAATCTTATATTTGCAATTTTATTTGGGTACAGTACATAAGTATTTCTTATTTTTTAACGCAAGCCAGAGTTTTTTGTGCAAACCAAACAATGTCCCATCTTCCATCGTGCCCTGCGTGCTGCCACCGATAACGCTATTAAAGTGGCCGCGTTCTGGGCTGAAAAAAAATTTTTTTTCCGACACGTTACGTTTGTCATCGAAACGCTAATAAGAATGTGAGCCTGCTAGATAGACTCAACTCTGCCTGCATGAGTTGAATCGAAGAGTCTTCCATACTGAATTGTCTGCATTCGCAATGATGATTCTACTCATCTACTATCAGATAGAGTAGAGTCACATGCTCATACGTGAAAAAAAAATCAAAACAATGTAAGGTAAATAAATAAAAAAAAATAGCTTATAATTTTTTATGTGGGCACTTGGTGAAACTTGTTAAAAATATATTCTTGAACCACTTGTACTTTTATTACACTATTTAATGAACTTCAACTTAGTATTCTGACCAACTGGTCAGAATTATTAAACTATTATTAAACTATTAATATACTATAATTATATAACTACTATAAGGCGAAACTTCGCCTTATGACATTATCAGTAACCTTTGATAATACCATAAAAATATAGTTCCTAGAATACATTAATAAATAAAATGATATGATATGATTTGTCATCCCCTTCTTATAAGCCAAACAAGAAAAGACAAAATGTTCAATCTAATACAAATCTATGTATGAAACAGACGCGTACTTTATTAAAACACACTCTATATTCAAAACGCATCACCAACACTATCACAAATAATATTGCCCCTGAAGATGCATTGGAAAAGAAATGTATCAGAAAATGTATAAAAAATCTGTATTGTGACTCCGAGTTTAGGTGATATAAAGTGAAACTAGATCTGGCCTAACATGCTAAACAAATTATAAAGAACACTCATTACCTACACACTGTTTAAAAAAAAATTGATTGTAAGATCTATCTAGAGTCAATCAATAAAGCTTGTTTGACCGAACACCTTGCCGAGGCATTGGTCACCATCTTCATTGTGATGGTACGCAACTCAGCATGGTGACCCATACCATGGCAGCCTGGTTAGTTGTTTCTGCATTATTCTCGGCGCCAATAAAATATGACAGTAGGAATGCTGTCCTTATTAGGATGGTCTTCTGTGTGAGGGTAGTACTGCCCCGGTCCAGCCGCCACATTCATGCAACATACGTGTAATAATTAGTCATCAAGAACAGAACCAGTTGTGAACCAAACTCAGCAATAATATTTTATTAGTAGTTTAGTACTATTTCAACCTTGTATCCTGTAACCAGTTATTTTTTTCTTACGTACTACCAGGGGGGTGTCACTCCGCAGTTTAGGTATACTCGGCCGGCTGCCTGCCGGGTCAGACACGCCGGTCGAACAGACATCGTCAGAACAGTTCAGAGTTATACGATAGAAAGAGACGCAATTGGAGGTAAATATAATCGTAGTGATTCGGCGCTGTGCGATCTGAATTGAACTTAATCTTTTGACACCGAGGGTATCTATAACTTTAATTTACTTTTCGGAGTGAGTCTTCTGTGCTGGTACTATTATGTATTCTGTGGTACTACTTCTTGGTACGACACAAACAAAGAGTTTGAATGCAGTGCATTTAATAGTTTGGGAATGTAGAAACAACATTTACTTATAAACTTCATAGTTTTGAAATTTCAATTTCACATACGGGAACGATAGAAATAGTATTAGCATAGTCTTAGGTGGGTGATATTCTCACGTGTTTTATTTGCCATTAAATAAAACTTGAGGATTCAGTCAAAATCAGCTCTGCTCGGAGTCGAAGAAGGAGGAAGAAAGGAGTCGATGAGTGAAGAGAATTAGAGATATTAGACATTGTTGTTGTAAAATGTTGTTTATGTATAAACTTAAGCCACTTCTAGTATTTCATATCTAGCTACAAATGTATGTAGGCGTGTGCGGGCGACCTTATGATTCTAGGAGGGAGATATGGGATTTATCAAACACATATCGCCAGGCGCCGCCAGGCCAAGGGTGAGCTTTGGAGAATCTTAGAAGTTTTAAATGCATGTATCTTGTTTCAGTTTTTATTTATGAAGTGATAAATTTATAAGGTCATAATTCAATAAATTATATAACTTACAGATTAATGTGATTTTTTTAACAATACTATATAAAATAACAGAACACCTTCTAACATAAATAAATGAACCTAAAAAGTATACAACATATTATTATTATCGACACACAACGTAATCTTGAACTTGTACTGTGAAAGCTAGATTGATTACTTAAATTACTCTTTATTAATATACTATTTTATAATTCTTTATACTTTATTATTATTTAGGAGAAGAAGAGGAGAAGAAAGAGTCTATGTCCAGCAGTGGACTGCGAATGACTGATGATGATGATCAGATCGGTATGATCATAAATAAATAAGTTTAATATACAGAAAACATTAAAACTCCGAAACATGAATCTGCATATATCGAACTCGAATAAAACTCGAGACCGTATCACAGCAGTTGCTTAAACTCCCACTTCACCACCGGGACAGTCAACTAAAGTATATTGAACATAAGGTATTCATTTATTATTACAATTAACTAGCAACCCCACGTTGGGCGCCAAAATCGTCAGAAGAAATGATCCAAGCGGACGATTTTTTACATTCAATTATAAGTGACCCTCCTCTATATAAATTGGTCTGTCTCTCCCTAATAAATGATATCTGGAGAACAACACGGTGTGGGAGGACCCCGTGATGAATTGTCCTCACAAATGTGATTGGAGATCGTTTCCATATTGGACTTTTTAGAAATGATATATGGCTTTTGATTTGTTTTTAATATTTGTTATATTTAATGCGATGATGAGGAAATAATTCAATATTTAAATGTATAATGTATGATACAGCATCTAGAATTATACTGAGCTAGACTTTAAACTTCGTGTACATTTAGAAAAACGATGGTATTCGTTCTTTTGATATTTGTTGAATCTAATATTTTAAATTGCGAGTAACACCGCGGAGCAAAGCTAGCTTAAATTTTTTTGACAAAGTTCCTTCTTATGTCATGAGCTATCTGCTATTGAATATCTCGTCGATATCAAATATAGCCGTTCCAGAGATCAGCCGGAACAAATGGATAGACAGAATAAAAAAAATATTTTTTTATGTAAGTACCGTGTATGCTAGACAATGACTGCACGGTTTGCCTAGTGGTTTAAGAGGTCGCCACGCCGCTCTCTACTGCGCCAAGTGTCGTGGGTTTGAATCCCACGTGTGATAACACTTTGTGTGATTCACAAATTGTTGTTCTGAGTGTGGGTGTTCTTTGTGTTCGTTTCATGTATGTTTGTAAAGTCCCCCGCGACACAAAAATGCTTTTACGTGTATTTAGTAAAAAAAAAACGTTTTTATTAATATATTTACAAACAGACACTTTAATTTTATTTATTTGTAGAGACAAGTAATGAAATTGGAGACAGAGAAATTTGAATTGTAGAGTAAAAATAGCTATTCTAGTCAAAAGCGGATCAAATTGGATAACTTCTGAATTAAATACCTTTAAGTTCAATAACTTATATTTCATTGAATAAGGTCGAGATCCCTTGAGATTCAAATTAACATTTGATATTGAAATAAAAATAAATAATCTTAAGCAGATAAAAGTTCTTTATACTTTGGCTTATTGTCAAGTATTCTTGTGTTAATTTATGACAAAGATTTTTAATGTAAATTAACTCGTGCTGAAGTGGCAGTGGGCTGGCCATATTAGTCGCAGAACTGATGACCGTTGGGGCAGAAGAGTTCTGGAGTGGAGACCGCGTCTCGGTAAACGTAGTGTAGGACGCCCACAGGCGAGGTGGAGTGACGACTTGCGTATGATGGCTGGCAGGAGCTGGATGCGAAAAGCCCAAAATCGATCAGAGTAGTGTGCAATGAGAGAGGCCTATGTCCAGCAGTGGACTGCGATAGGCTGATGATGGTGATGATAAGGGTGTCCTACCATCTGTCCGTTAATGAAACTGAGTGTTTTGTGTTAATACAATATTCAAACTAGCTGATGTAGATATCCTAATAGTTAAGCCGGGAATAGGTGCAAGTTCTAAGCAGTATGTTTAAGCTAATTTCTTCGTGTTCATTTATTCTACATGTTCGTATAGATGTAATCTATACAATCTTTATTTAAAATCGACCTAATTAGTATCTGGTTTTGACTAATTTGGAATTGGACGACCAATCATTGGACATAAAATAAAAACGTAGATTCTTATCCATTCAAATATTATACATTTGAAAGTAACTGTACTTGTCTGTTATACTTTAAAACGCTGCACGAATTTAAATGAAATTTGACATAGGAATTTAATTTGAAATTGAACGACAAATCATCATAGACGTATATTAAATACGTAAATTTCTTATCCATTCAAATACTATAAATTTGAAAGTAACTCTTCATGTCTGATATGCTTTCACGGTTAAACCGCTGCACCAATTTTGATGAACTAAAACCAGTTTCAATAGGCCACTCGTTACGATTCTTTTTTCGATAACCGATGTACACGTAGGCTGGGCCCGTGTGCAATCAACAAAACTTTTCAGTTTAAATTTTGTCTCAATATTAGTAGAAGTATGAATTGAAAATGAAAATTGATGAACTATATAAAATTTTACTCTTAAAATATCGACACAACCATCAAAATAACTCCCAAAGTTTGCTGACGTCAAAATATTAACCCTATCAATGAGCACATCATTTTTTATACACCTTCAGCATTTCGAAATCCTCTCCGCAGGGTTGGCTAACTCCATCTCAGGGGTAAGGGATTATTGGAAGAAAACGTGGCTACGTACGGGATCCGTTCACCATTGTCAATGAGATCGCATATGGCGCGAAGATATTAAATATTCACCACTCGCTGAGATATGGAACAGAATGTTTACAGTACAATTTAGATTTAGGGTGGACGAGGAAAATGTTTAGTTCTGTTATTAAGCATTGTTAAAACAATTTTAACTTTTTTCCTAAAAAGATATCACTTCTAGTTAATAAATAATTAAACTAGAGCGGCATTAAAACTCTAAACATAATTTTGTTTCAAACTTATAACCTCAATGTTTAAAAGTGAAATTTAAACATTCTTATTCTAAAACCATTATTTTAAAGCATTTATAGACACACGTTATCATATTTTCTTTTTTATACTGTCAATATGCAAACGAATAAAAAACTGGACCCACCTTTGAGCACAACAGCTCGCGTTCATTACAGGCCACACACTTATCCCGCATCCATCCGCTGGGTGAATGTGGTTCAATGGCACTTTTTTTATTCAAAATATGTCCTTAAAAACAGCATGCCACCCCAGAAGCCAAATGGCCCAGAATTTGTTTAAATTGTCACGTACAGACACCGCGTGGTTACACAATCCTCTAATAGCAGTTCTCAAACTTTTTTGAAACAGCTTACGGTTTATAAGATATTTAGTATTTAGTGATAACTTATTAAATATTCTTACTGTTTTAGTAACGAACTAATGTCATTCAATTTGTTTTTTAAACTATGTTATTTTGGTGTTTTATTAAAAGCCATCATTCTATGTAATGCAAGGAATTCATATTTGTTAATTTTATTTACGAAAATACTAAAAGTGTTAGTATTTTTTTACTTGCTTAGAAATCTTATTGAAAATTTTGTTTCCTCTAACTTTTAAAGTACTTACACAGCAAGCGCCATAACCGTTTTTAAAAATATGTTCAGTATTGTGAAGCAGCCTTGAGAACCGCTGTACTTAATAGACAATTGAAGGGTTAAAAATGCATCGTAGTCGCATAAAAAATCCTCTGTACAGATATCGGATTTTAAATTTTAAAATGTGCATTGTATTATATCGGGGTTTGGAAATCGATTGGTGCCAGCTACAAAGGGTTAACCATTAATATAAAAAAAACCATTGATTTTTGAACGAACAGCCTGGTATCGGCAGCAGTTAAATTTTAAAATAAATGAAACATAATGGTATGTCATAATTTATTTTAAACAAGTTTTTTCTTGCGGATTGGCTTGCGTAACGATGATTTAGAAACAGTTTTTTGACAAATGTAACTTATATATGTTATGTATTTTTACAGACTATAGTTTACCTCAGTGCTGAGCTATATATAAAGATCCATCCTTCCAAATAAAATAAAAGAACAATTTTAATATATTTATATACTCTACTAAAATAAAAATAATAATACATCGTTTATTTTAATTTAAGTTTGTCTTGTTTATAAAGTTACTTATTCCAAGTAGTTATGTCAAAGAAAAAATATTTAAAAAAAGCGTTAAAGACACTACATTTTTTAATATACTGGAATGACACAGACTTAAAATTAATAGACAAGTTAATATTTAAAAAAAATGTCTGTGTGAAAAAGTATCCTTAAAACTCCTGAAGGAGTGATTTTAAGTTAGTAAAATTAATGTCCAAGGTGGACATTAGGTATACTTTCGTAGTACATACTAAAATTATGGAACAATTGGGAACTTCTAAAGTCAAAATTCATCAAACCATTTAGGATACAGAGTGTGCAAAAGAAATATATTTACATCCATACATACTCATATTATACATTCGAAAGTAACTCTGTCTGTCTGTTACGCTTTCACAGTTAAACCGCCACTAAATTTGGTATAAAAAACATTGATTCTAAAGGAAGGACAAAATCTACTCTATGTATTTTCTAAAACTGAACCCTCCTTTGGGTAACGAAGATCAAAAACTATTATACAAACTCTATACACATGCCTACCACATTCTACAACTTACTACTCGCACCGTATGTATTAATTAAATTGAAGTAGGTACGTAAATTATTTTAAACAACAATGATTGTCCGTGAATGCATGTCCGCCGCCCACTGTGCATTAATTCGGCACTGCGGGTCGGTGATGGACTCCTATGGTGCTGCACACTGGTGAGGGCAGACGGGTAAACAATCATATTTAAACCCACAAATAAACATATATTGATGATTGCCACAAACGTACATAAGGTAGTAACAAAATGGTTTTACAGGATATTACATAAAAAATTAGAAATATTTTGAATCGGTTACATTACAACTACCCATTTAGTGTAAAACTGTAGATTGAAAGAAATGGATGAATGTTTACTCAACTTCGGGAAGCCAAAAGGGAAGGTAATTGTTTTGGCAATCTATGTATGTTTGTGTCTTACCAGAATGCCTAAATTATTGTTTTTTTTTACTGAGGTGTGAGAGGTGTCAGTATATTTGTAATAATGGCTCTCTGATTATGATCAAATTATTTACCTAGTAGGGTTGTAGTGTTTATAGGTGTTTCTGATAGTTATGTATTTAAATATTATCCTACACCAGATATACATAAATTTTTGAAACATCAGGTTACGAATATTCTGCCTACTTCATAAAATTTTTGTAAGTTATAGAATCTTGGTTTTGTTTTTAATTTTAATGTAAAATTAATGAGTGTTATTAAAATTTGGATGCACTAATTCTTTTAAAGTAGGATTCACTAACTGATAATGGTTTTCTCTAACATATTATATCTATATCAATATTATAAATTCGAAAGAAACACTGTATGATTGTAACGCTGACAGGGATAAGCCGCTGAACCAAAATTAATGAATATTTATTCTTGAGAAAGGACATTCAAATATTTGTTTGTCAGTCAGTATTGATGGGCTTCAATTAAATCAAGTTAAAAAATAATTTATTGGTTAATAAATATTTTAAACCGTCTAACTCGTTATGGCAATTAGAAGTTCATGTACCTAATATACAATGGAGACAATATCTCACTGTAACTATAAATAAGATAAGAATTAAGTTCACCTCCGCAGTATATTTTTCATTCGCAACATAATACACACCACAAAATTACAAGTCACCGTTCTGGCGACAACCCTATATTCAACCCTTGTACCCTCTACCTCTTGCGTACAGAAAAAAACTCTTATATGACATACATTGAAGATTTCATTGTGAAATGATCAAAGTAGTCTTATACAAAACCATCAATGTATTACGCTCATTGCAATTTATCCCATTTATTGTAACCCGAAAATGGTCTAGGCATGGAGTTCTTATTGTATCCAAAATTGCGGAACCATTAATCAGTCTGTGCTAGAATCATCAATACAACATTACAGAGGATACGTCCAAGTATTCGATTCGATATCCTATGTATCGATTATGTATCGGTAATTCGATTATCGCCAACTCACATTGTAAAGAGGTTGTTCATCATCTTAAAAATGCTATCGTCATGTTGTGAAGGATCATAGATCGTTTTTTATGAATTGGGTCACTTTGCAAAATGTTATGGTTTTTATTTTACTTTACTTATTTTTTACTTCACACTTATTTAACAAGTTTAAGCAGCATTAAAAACTATCCGCCTGTCTCTTTGTCTGTTTATTTGTTTCGGCTAATCTCTGGAACGGCTTAACTAGTTCTAATTTTCACTGACAAATAGCTGATGATATAAGGAGTAACTTGAGCAAAGGTAAGGTAATTTTTTATACTAGCTTGATTTTGCAGCGTTACTCGCGATTTATAATAATAATCGCGGGTTATACAGCGGGGTTCAACTAGTGTTATTAATAAAATTCGAAAGAAGACATAATACTACTCTACTAATAACTCAAATAAAATTTTATTTATTTTCAAATTTATTTTCGAGCTAGTTAAGTACGTTTCATCAATAAATATAATAAATTACATTTGTATTTTATTTTATAAACATGTTTTTCTAATAAACTTCTTATAACGTTTTTAATTAAATGGGTTTTTCTTTGTCTTCAAAATATATATTCCTCATAGTAGTATTATTATTAGGTGATTAGCAAATATTTTGATTAAAATTAAAGCTGGTAAAAGTTATGCGTATGAAGTCAGTGTCCCTCATATATAATAATTATACTGTTTATTACTCTAAATGATGTACTTAAAATAAGTACTGTATCTTATGAGTAATATGTTATCTGCTTGCTATTCAAGGTAGAGCATAAATATTAAAGACATTTTCCAATATTCCGTACGTACGTGGATTAAAACCGAATCAATAACGATCGAATGAGCTGAGCTTTGAGCGCTCGCCCGTGCGGTATTAGGTTACGATATTTTCCAGAAAATGTTCACAAGAAACACTATGCTATATTGCTTCTGGCTTCTGATCTTAAAACAAATTTAGTATTCGTACTGTATTGTACAATTAATACTTACTTAATTATGTATCTTGATGGGTTAAGAATAAAGAGTGCCATCATCCTAATTCGTCTGTAAGAGCTGACTAGGGGAGCTATCTGCAATATGGCAGGACTGCAAAGAGAAGGAGAATTTGAGAATTATAGTCTGCATCAACACGTCTGGCCGTTATGGTACAGTAGGCCAGATACTCCTTTCTAAGAAAACACCTATACCCAGCAGTGAAATCCTAGAGGCTTGATAAAGACTAGCATGTATACAAAACTGTTAACTTATACATCAGAAGGTACATTCTTTGACGTTGTGGTTAAAACTAAAACTTTAGTTGTTTGTTATGTTTTAAGAACAAAGATTTTATTATTTGCCTTCTGATGCTTATAATAAGCTGACATAGAAAGCGTATTTACATTAGTTTTTCAATAAGTTTGGAATAAATAAGTAAAATAAATTCAAAGCTACATTGCATAGAAAGCAATACAAAAAGAGTTCGCGAGTGTTGAGCGACATTTCTCGTTGGAAACAGAGCGTCCGGCGGGCATTAGTCATCCTTGTTGAGAGGTATCCTATGGGAAATTACGTGCGGAGCCGCAACAGCCGCGCGGCGTAACCGTCGGGTTGTAAGCAAAACGTGTTACGAGGCGCTCTTGTATCGGCTATAACTTTAGGGTTAATATACAAAATTTAAGTGGCAAATTATTTGAAAATCTTTTTATTTTAACAATTAAACAAAGAGGTCAGTTGCTTGGATTATTTATTAAACTTTGGGTACACTTCTTACAAGACTGCCCATCAAATAAGATGTGTGTCCACTTAATTGTCTGTTATAAAATAAAAAATGGAATAATTCCCAAACATTATTAGAATTCTTTACATTCAGACTCTCCTTAAATATTGAAAAAGAAACTGTAGCTACAGCCGCTTAGTTTTTATTACTTATTATATTTAGGTCTATCAAAGTGACACTACTCTGCCTATGGAAAGCATGAGTAGAATCGAAGAGTGGTGGTCATGGCAGCCTAGTGAGAAGCTTCTGCATCGTTGGGCTTCCGGCCTTACTTATCGACTATATTTGTTCAACAACAACAAACAACAGTTTGACCACAAGAATAGTATCATTTTTAGGTTAGTCTTTTGTGTGAGCGTAGTACCGGTCCGGTAGCTGGGAAGCCGGCACTGAAATTTAAACAATAAATTTAATAAAATAAGCGTGGCTTTACTAAAGCCGGTTCCAAAAATAACGGGTCAGTCACATAAACCAATAACGGGTCAGTCACACTTTCTTCATTTAATACTTTGTATTGCCTCCACGTGATGAAGCCTCCAGTGATGAAAAACAGCAAAAAAACAATCATAAAAAAAATGTAATCTTAAGAAAAATATGACTACTTTAGTTTTTTTTTAATTTAAGATTACTATTGTGGGTTTAACTAAGTTTTATTTTATTTTTTATCGGTATAATTAAATTCTCAATTGAACAGTCTTCGTTTCATTAGGATGGCATACGTAGTTCGGGAGATATTCGGGTTTATGTGACTGACCCGTTATTTTTGGAACCGAGTGTACTTATGATTTTATATTTTTGGAATTATTAGTTTAATGTTTTTCGAAGTACAAACTCACTTTTTAATCATTTTCAATGTAATTTTTATATTAAAAAAATATACTTATTTACAAAAACATTATTCAATGAAGAAACATAGGGAAGACACAGTTTGACTACATCTCTCAATGTATTGATGTGCATGTAAAGGTTCTTTTTTGAGGTTTGACTGCCGCTGAAACAGTAAAAAGAAATCTGTCTGTCACCTATGATTAAATGTATTAGACTAGTTGTGTGTCACGGTGTTACCCGTGGTTATTGTTGTAAATTGCGAGTAATGCCGCGGAGTGAAAGCGAAGGCGTCCAACTAAGCTTCATGATTGTTATCCTATGATAACAACCAGGACCAAATCTTTAAAGTTACCATAAACGAGATATTCATGGTATCATGACACTAACGGTGACCCATCCAGGTATTATCCCCGCCATTGTTGCTTATCTTCAGTGATTGTTCCTAATTACCTTGCGTAACTTTGCTAGAAGCGCCGATGTATAGTTAGAAATGACGTAACCATCGTATCTACAAAAATACAAAGAGAAATATTCGCACAACACGTAAAACTTAATCAACCGTTATGTTCACATTTTATCCCAAGTAACGGGTAAATGTTAACAAAACACACACATATGTCAGATCAGGTGCTAAAAGACGCAACATTCCCGTTAGACACCTAATACGATTCCGCAATTTTTCCCACACGCACACAAAGGGTTAAGCCCAGTCCGTAAGAGGATATCTAATTTCCCTTGAAAGCAAAATTGGCGTAACATTGCCAAGGTAGTTGTTTTTTTTTCAACCCTTTTCGACAAAGGTGTCGTTTTTTACGTAGAGCGTAAAGAAAAGGCGGTTAGTTTATATCCGGCTTCGTTTGGAGGGTTGACCGTTCTCAATGAGTATTAATTATTTGAAGTGGTTTTGTACTGACGTGGATTGTGGGTGTTTATTGTGTTCCAAAGGAATAATGACGGCGGTTCCTTTTGATTAATTTGAGACGTTGGATTTTAAGTTTTAAGATGTGTACGTATTTTTTTCTTTATGTAAACGTAATTGAATAATTGTATTGTAGTGGCATTTGTTAAGGAGAATTTTAAAAAGAGAGAATAAGCTTAAAAAAAAGATATTAAACGTGATAGCCCATTAACAAGAATGCTGTGAAAGAATATAAAGAAAGAAAGGCTGGAATGTTTCTGCAATTATGTTACGTCGTATTGTCTTTTGTGTTTTACTTAGGTCATCAAGGTCATCTGTATTTTTTTTTACCAATATTATTATTTTGTCTTTTTTCTTTTGTTTTTAAAGATGGCGACACGGCCTGGCCTGTTCAATAAAAAATATTTGAGTAGGAGTTTGTATATACATACATATAATCTAGTTTCGGTTCGGTTAGTTCGTCAGTCAACGGCTCTGCCTGCGTGTATGTCGGGTATACAAGTAGAGCCTATGTCCTTTCTCAAGTAACAAAGTATATCCATTCCCATTGAACTCTGTGCAATCGTTTAACCGTACAAGCGTCACAGACAAACAGACGAACATTCTTTCGATTTTTAGGTTTTATTGAGTTCAGAATTAGACGGTCGTGTATGAGATATGTCAAATGATCTAGGTATATATTACTACGTGAAGCAAAAACTATGTACCCCTTTTTAGGGTTCCGTAGCCAAATGGCAAAAAACGGAACCCTTATAGATTCGTCAAGTCTGTCTGTCTGTCTGTCTGTCTGTCTGTCTGTCTGTCTGTCCGTCCGTATGTCACAGCCAATTATTTCCGAAACTATAAGAGCTGTACTATTGAAATTTGGTCAGTCGATGTATTCTGTAAACCGCATTAAGATTTTTACATAAAAATAGAAAAAAAACAATACATTTTGGGGGTCCCCATACTTGGAACTGAAACTCAAAAATTTTTTTTTCATCAAACCTATACGTGTGGGATATCTATGGCTAGGTGTTCAAAAATGATGTTGAGGTTTCTAATATCATTTTTTTCTAAACTGAATAGTTTGCGCGAGAGACACTTCCAAAGTGGAAAAATGTGTGTCCCCCCCCCTCTAACTTCTAAATTAAGAGATTGATAAAACTAAAAAAAATATATGTTGTACATTACCATGCAAACTACCAACGAAAATTGTTTTGAACGAGATCTAGTGAGTAGTTTTTTTTTAATACGTCATAAATCGTAACACGCAATTTACCTTTTATCCAATCAATACACTAGTATAAAAACATCGATGAAAGTTACAACGAACTACAAGAACTTTTATATGATGTTACTTGCTGATACGGAACCCTTCATGGGCGAGTCCGACTCGCACTTGGCCGCTTTTTAAAAGAATTGTGAACGGATGAGTATGAAATTTGGTACAGTTGAAGTTTATATAGAGAAGGAGTGCAGAAAGCTAAAAATAAAATAAAAAATAAGCTACGGTTTAATCTCGACTTATGTACATCATCTGAATAGCATCGGACTACAGTTTACTATTTTCTCTTCTTATTTACATAAGAAGGAAAAATAGTAAATTGTAGTCCGATGTAGAACTTACGTTCTATAAAATTGGTATTCAATTCCTTCTTTTTATTAATAATATTTTAAATTGGAAACTCGAAGGCATTATTAATTTTCACACATCATCAGCCAACGTGAGATTCGATCAAAAACATGGCTCCAAAAAATAATTTCACGCGAATTAAGGGGCATCTGTCGTCACCTGACATTTGTCTAACTCTTGATTACCCTTTTATGTCTTACGGTCGTTTCGAACCGAAGCGGATATCAAAGGGTTCCTTTGTCAGTTAACAGTTATACCAGGTGCAGTTTTTGTGTCTTCCGTGTTCTCACGAGATAGGGATTTTGCAGTCGAAGGGTTAAGATGCAACTGTTTGCTTTGGGCATAGTGAGGGTAAGAAGTCAATGATGTGTGATACGGATCTATAAAGATGTGATGTTAGGGGAAGTTCAATGACATTTTATCTCATAATATTTTTTTGTTTATTTATTTCTTTCTCCTCAATATTCTTACTATGCTAGTTTACGTTCGCTCCTTAATTTTTCAGATTTATGTATTAAATACTGAAAAGGTCATAGGGTAATTTAGTAAAAAAAACTATAAAGGTAAAAAAAAACATAATTACGACAAAAAAAATGGTATAACTATAGTTCTATAATTATACTTATATTAATATTACGCTATTCCTTTTGCAATCATTCATGTATTGCACAAAAAAGAAACAATTCACCAACTGACTCAATCACAGTTTATGAATCATAATTACATACATACTACTAATATTGCGAGAAAACTTATTTGATGTAATAGTTCCAATTTGTGGATTATCAATACAAAAAATTCTACTACAAAAATTAGTATAAACTATAAACTTTTTTATCTTGACACATGTAGGTAGATGTGAAAGTTATAAAAGCATCTCAGTGTTCAGGTCATACGAAGCTTTTATTCCGGTAGACGGAGCGGGGCGAATACGCGACGACCGTGCGTGATTGACTGTCTGAACTGTGAACTGAGCTCCGGGTATGTTTTGTGCCTATTACCAATGGAACTTTATGAGGACTGGCTTGAAAGTTCAACATACGTTGAATTTCTTGTATACCCAAATTCTTGCATAGTCTTCTAATACCTAATATAAATTATTATAAAACGTGTAATGTACGTTACTAATATGTTACACATTTTCAGTCAGTTAAGTCTTAATTAAATTGAATAATTTTTCGAAAGTTAAAACCCTGTTATAGATTTAAGAACTGGATTTTAATTTCATTATTTTAGATCATTTCTAAGAAGAGCACTGCACGGTCTAGCCTAGTGGTTCAAGTTGTAGCGGCGCCAAAAGTTGTCAATTCAAATCCTACGAATATGAGGACATTAACTTTATTTTTGGTACATAATTATAAATTATTTAGACAGCTAAATAATACTATCTATATAATTATCTCGTTAGAGTTACTACACTTAGTTTTAACATAACTTTAGGTATAAAACTGTGGAAAATTCTGGCCTTTCTATCAAATAATCCCAGAGTTACTTTTGTACATTTGAGGGCGAACAAACACGGGCATATTTTTTCTTACACAGCGTTATAACAAGTTATTATAATAACTTATTTGTGATAGTTCAACAAACTGGATTGTGTAAATAGTGTTTTGATATAACCATTTACCTTGTAAAATATTTGAACTAAATTAGCTTTTAGTTATTTGATAAAGTTATATAACTGTTAACAGGTAGGTATACGTTTAGGCATTCCGATTCTATTTATTAAATTCTTAATACATAGAAAAAATATAAGCCCTTTATATGTTATTCATACTTTTCTTATAAATACCAAAGGCATGGTCTGTCTGTTATGTTTTCGCGGCTAAGCCTCAGCACTAATTTAAATTAAGTTTATTCAAGGAGATTCTTTGATTTATGAAGAAACTCATAGGCTACTCTTTACTGCGATTACTGACATACACGCGGGAAAAACCTAGTTACAATGTTTATTTGATAAAAATTTAACCATTTTATAAACTTGGTATGACTTCAGTGTTACAGTGTCGTTAGCGATTTTAATTATATTAATGTTGATAAAGATTTACGGCCTTACTAATAAAAATAAGTTACACATCTGTTTGACAAATGTTTAGTTGTACAATGTATAGGCTGTGAATAGGCGTTACACAATACCCTTACTAATAATCAGTGTGTAAACAATGGATAGTTACCGTCTTCGTATAACAAAAACCACTGGCAACATTCAAAGGTGCGTTCCGAAACTCGTACGGCGCTAATTCAATGACTATATTTCATTTGAAAATACGCTCACAACTTTATACTTATGGCTATATAAATTGTATTTATTATTAAATACATCATTTTATCTCCAAATATATTGTTTTTACGGTCTATTACAAATAAAAAAAATTAAAAACTGTTGTTTCGCTCGTTGCATACCTACACACATTTTTAGAACGCAACTGATGTAACTTGTCAAAGTCAATCTCCTCTGCACTAGCGATGCGCAATCTAACTCACCAATGAGATCAGTGATTTATAAATCTTTTTCCTTAGAAGATTTATATCACTCTTTTAAATCTTTAACTCTTTTGAATCTTTGGTTTCGAATGACATATTCGTTCCGGAACGAATATGTCATTCGAAACCAAAGATTCAAAAGAGTTAAAGATTTAAAAGAGTTATATGATGCAAAATATATCTATTGATCCATGTAGATATTGATTCTTTCATTCCATCAATGATAAACGCTTTTTATTTTAAATAATTGTTCACAAGCGCCATAAATCTTTTCAAACTTGACTGCACGCGAATTGTTTTGTTTTTTTAACTATTATTTAAAGATTAATTTATTTTTGTTAATGAATTATTTAATTTAAATTTTAGGTTTTAGTTTCAATCAAGTTTATTGCAGAAAATATCCTTCCAACCGTAGCACTGGAGTGAGGAATTCATAATATTCAAATTATTAGTTTTATCACAAAATACGACATCATTCTAAAATCTGTATAGATATAAAAGTTAAGCCAAATCGTGGTCAAAAATCTGTATAGATACATCAAATAAAGATTTTATAAAGTACTTTTATAAAAGAATTTCATATACTCGCAATCGGTTTTAAGCTTTATTCTAACGCTAGAGAGTCTAATTTACTATGTATCATCATTGTATTTCGTAGAGTGCGCATGTTTTCTCTTTTCAATTCACAATATCCTGTATCTATTGTCTCATACTACATCTACGTATCTGATCTGTTAGTGAGTTAAAGATGTGTTTTCCAATCCAAAGATTTAAAGAGTGATTCCGCATTTTGACAGATTATACATCTTTTAAATCAATCACTCCTGAGTTACACATCTCTGCTCTGCACATCGTTCGTTAGTTATATTATATCTTTTAGTACAAACTTGAAGTTCTATTAAACATTGGTCTAGTGGTGAGCGTATGCGACTGCTGATCAATAGGTCTCGGGTTCGATTCCCGGGTCGAAACAAATATTATTTGTGTAATTCACAAATATTTGTTTCGGAGTCTGGGTGTTTTCTATGTATTATATGTATGTATTTACAAAAAAAAAGTATGTTTATGTATTTATATCAGTTGTCTAGTACCCATAACACAAGCTCTGCTTAGCTTGGGACTAGATGATGTTGTGTGTCAGATGTCCAAAATATTTTTTATTTTTAAGTCCCCTCCCTCGAGCTTGCTGTTCAATATCGCATCTCATTAATTCTCAATTTTTTCTGACATATTGTTTGCTAAACCTATATTTTGACCGAAACTCATTTTCAGATAAACAGAAAGGATCATATCGATTTTTGTAACATTTTCTTTTTCTTGGTGGTTCTTCATTGTCAATTTCATCAAAAATATCGAAATATTGTAAATAATCCATGGTTTTCAAACTTAAAATTACGTAAGCAACTAATTATTATAAGTTACACGTTCGCTAAACAAGGGCCGAGGGCTGAATAACGATTGTCTAAAATCTCATTGTTTTCAAACATCTGTATACCAGATGTATACAACCAAAACGTCAAATATTGTTTTATTGGTAACGTTTTGTTAAAATCCTGTTATACGTCGTGTATAAAAGTTTATTGGTAAGACCTTAAGTATATATATATTGATAAGAAAACTAAAGCAGTGCTGTCTTTTAACTCCTATAACGGTAAATAGAGCAAATTATCTTTAAGAAACGTGATAGCCAAAGCAAGTTGTTTGCCAATTCACAAATGCTATTTGCCGTGCCGAATCCGTCGGCCAATGCCGGTGTCACGTTGCGACATTATACAAATAAACCTAAATGTTTGTTTGTGCAACCAAAACCTATGTCTGCTTTAGACATTTCGATTGCGTAGGGTAATAATGTGTTTGGCAAAAGTAGACTATTGTTGAATAAAGTTGTTGACTTTGGCCACGTTTTGGGTTGAAAGGGTTTATTTTTTTAATAGAACATTGTCTCACTAAAGGTTTGTTAATAGAAAATCCATACTTATATTATAAATTCGGGAGAAATCTTTCTGTCTCTTACGCTTTCACGACTAAACCGCTGTCCCGATTTCAATGAAATTTTGCACGGGATAATTTGATTCTTGAAGAAGTACATGAGAACCGACATACATGTGGTCGGAGTCGCAGGAAAAATCAAGTAAATGTTATCAGTTTGGAATATTACTATATTAAAACATAATGAAAATTATAGAATTAATACCTTAAAATACATAACTTTAGATGTGACTATTTATTTAATTTGGAACACGTCAATGTAAATCGCTTTGTGTAGATTCAGGTTTGTAAAACACTATTGTCGCTCACGTATTGGGCTTTGCAGCATCATCAAGAATTGTCACAGGGAAACTGTCTAAATCATCTGAAAAGATGGAATAGCCTATATAACTATACATAAATGTATATGTGTGCTTGAGTAAAGTGCTTCATTAAATTAATCTGAGAAATTACAATCTTAAAGAATCTGATCTGGATCTGATGTTTGATTAAAACGGATTTGTGAACTGGCGTAGATGACGAGTGCTGTATTTGAATTAGCTGATATACAATTTTTTTAGGTTGACGTTCACATGCATAAACAAATTTCAAAATTAGTTATAAGATTGTTGGCAACACAAGACCTATGATTTTAAAATCAAATGTTGCAAGCACTTGTGTGTTTGATATTGCTATAAAAAGTAAACCTTTCCCATAAAAGATACAAATAGAGAAACTACAAAAACCCAAATATATACGAATAGGAAGCCATATTTTCCACCGATATCCACCCCGGCATCCGCGCGTCCGAAAAAGTAGTAGATAATCTAACTTTTTTAACGCCCCTGAGTCCATAGACAAACCAATATAACCTGAACCTACTGATTAAAATATCAGAAGAATTGCTGTAGCTCTACATTAATTGGTTACGTTTCTTGGGGGCGGTTGCTGGGTAACAGCAGCAAATCATTACTGACAGTTGACCAAACGGGGTGTGTACCCTAAAATATGTATGAGGCTACGCAATGCCTGTTATGGTGTCCGAATGTTGATAAGCCAAGATTGGATGCCAATATTAGGGGAACGAGGGTGAATTAGGATTTGTCGCGATTTTTTCGCCTCGAAAATTGCTTGGATTCTAAGGGTCGGAATTTTTGATGATCATGAATATTGTATTTCGATTTTCTTTTATTTGAAGGTGGTGGAATATATCTTGAGTAAAACATGATCCGTGTTGATTAATGTATGACGTTGAAAAATGAAGGAATTCTGAGAGAATAATCATAAGCTTTTTTAGTAACCTCTATTCAGCCTATCGGCTGTCAGCCATTTTCTAAGTTGTCGTCTTAAGTCGTCGGTTCATCACGTTTGTCAAATCGCGGTTACCGATCTCACACATTTAGGCTCTAGCGGCCATCATTCCATTTAGATATATGACTGGCCCTCTTCCTCTTCATAACTACTGATTCTTAAACTATATTAACTGCGTTACACCCAGATTTGCACGCTCTATGAAGCTGAGTGACTCAAAAGTTGCGACCTAGTTTTTTATCATCAATAAGACTACATAAATTTAAAACCATTGGAGGAAATCAAGAAAAAGGATGAATCGAATCATTAAATAAAATTAATACTACAATAAAAATCTACTGAATTCGTGGGAACTTACTAAACAATAAAAACACTAAATCCAAACAAATATCGGTCTCCACAAACGTCATTGTTGCCACAACAAAGTGTCTAAATCCTTTTAAATCCGAGAAATAGGATTTCGTAAAAAAAAGTTTTAAAAAAAGTTGCACTCGTTGACTCCGGCCGAATGTTACAATACTTTGGACTAAAAAAATTGTTCCGAGTGTCGGTAGCGGTGTAAGCTGCCAGCTACAAAATACAATTGATTGTAACATTTTTTGTTAGTCATATTTGAAAAAAGAATTTTGAGTACCGCTTATTGGAAGTTGACGTTTATTTTATGTTTGCCATTATTATTATAAAATAGATTTATATAAAATTTTGTGCATGATCTATAACTTTATAAAAAACTGATATTTTTGTAACAAAAAACGAATTTAACTAATAAATGAATTTATCTGATTAATAATTTTTGTTTTAATCTCTCTTTGAAATCATATACCTACAAGTATTAATTTCTAGTAAATCAGTATTATTAGTAAAGCACGGCAAATAAAAGATTCCTTTTACATATATACTTAGTAGCGATTTAAATATAGAGATCATCATATTTTATCGCTATGTAAAAGAAGAAACAATCTATTGCAAAATACCGCATTAATATATATTATATTACTAAGATGTTATATATTACTAAGATGTTACAAAAATAAAAAAAAATATTCAAACATTCCTCAAAATCACTATATAATAAAAAAACTAAAACTAAAACGGTTAAAATTTCTCATCGTTTTCTGATATCGTGATGTGGCAATAAATTACGCGTTATTAATACAAGAAAGCAATTCAACACACCAACAAAATATTGAACCCTATCAATTACTGAACGAAAAAAATCATTCAGAATTGACCCTGTATCTATAAACCTATACAAATATAATTAGTGTTGTTCAAAATAATATATCACACAAGTACTTTTTACCCCAAAACATGTCATTTTGAGCCAGTTTCCCCTGTTCTGCGATTTTTTTATACCGTTATTTATGGTGTTAAGTGCGATTGGCGGGAAATTATTTGAACAAAGAATGTTGACATAACCCTAAGCATGCTTTGTAATTTATAATGACCCTAATTGATAATTATGTGCTCTATTTATCTAATTGAAATAATTACTTATTAGCGAAGTAATTGATTAACATACAACTGTAAAATCAATAGAATCTTAGTTGGTTTTGTTTAGTTATGGAGATTTTTGTTGCTTACCTAAAATTCTGATATTTTAAAGTACCTATTTTAAGAAGCAATAAGACTTTTTTCAACTTGGTAAAATTGTTTTCAAACTGCTTTTTATTGTTAGTGAGTATCACAGAATACATTATTTCTTTCTTTATGGAGTCCTAAAACTAGCAAATGGGTCATAGGTGAGTCCTCCATTATAACCGTTATACTATTACAGAAATTGTACTAAAATGATGTATGGAATCAATATTTTGTTAATTTCAACAGAAATTAACAAAATGAAAATATAAGGAAAGATGTAAATTAACTATACTATTATTCTAAAAGCTGTCTGTTAGTAAAAAAATGTAGCTTAATACAATAAAAATCGTTGAACATTTATCTAGATAATTAAAACTAAAACTTAACACACTAACACAAACACAAAACGGAGCGTTTATTTTTGAGCATTTTCTAGCAGGATTTTATAAAAACAATTTATTTTTCTATTGACACTAACACTGTGTTCGAATAGCATAAGATCAATGGGACACAGATTAATTAAACAGCCTGCAAAACACTTGTCTATTTAAACAAAATTGTTTAGTCTCCTAAACTTATCAAAAATGTCCATTTAAAAATGATATTAGTCTCCTAAGCTTATCTACAAGTGTCTTATTTAGTCAGTACCTTATATAGTTATGTGACCCGTATCAAGAGCAAGTCTAAATACGCAATATGATATCTAACAAATACCGTTATATGTTTAATAGACGAACCCTTTCACTTTACAATAGGGACTTAACCCTTGCGCTGCTCACGGACTAGTTTTATTATTATATTAATTTGAATGTTGCAATTTTTGCGTATACCTGATCTAGGATAATAGGGTTGTCAGCTATTCAATTTTTGCATAGAGGGTTCTTTATAATGCAAAGCCGAGGCAGATGCGAACTCTGTTCTTTTATGGTTATTAATGAAATGATGATAAATAGGAATACTTAGCAAGAATTGGGATTATACACTTTAAAATCTTTTATTTGCAAAATTATATATTTTTTTTGCTATAAGTTTTGCTTTTTTAAGTACCTTTACCCAAATACCTATCTTTATCAGTAGATAAAGATAGGTATTTGGGTAAAAAAAGAATTATGATACTTAGTAAAGTATCATAATTCTTTTAAGACTTAAAATTTAAATACATATTACATTAACCTGGATACACCATAGCATCAAAATTCATGTAACAGTTAGGTGTAATCCAGAAACAAATATCTTCACTTAGCATCATATTTATAATACTAGCTTTTACCTGACGTTACACCCGCGTGTATGTTGGTTATCGCAACAAAAAGTAGACTATTTACTCCTCGAAGGATCTAATTCTATTCCGAATTTCTTATTCGGTTTAATGGTTTAGTCATGAAAGATATACTTTTAAATTTATAATATTAGTATGGGTTATCAGAATTACCTACTTAATATTTTGAGAACTCTTTCGTCCTTTGATAATTCAGTACGTAATAACTCTTATTAAAGCCATGTCTGCTATTACTTACAAATATGAGACACAATAAGGTCGGCCTGTTTTATCAAGTGAATGCAAGTACCTCTTCACGTATCTTATCATCATCAAAATCTCTATGATAAACCAAATTAGGCGAATAATTCGAGTGCAGTAGTGGCGCATGTCAAGTACGAAATTACCTTTGAATCTAATCTAAGATCTACTCACTGTTAGTGTAAGGGCTCTTGACAAATTATCGGTTTATTTTATTGTGTTTAAATAGTTGTTCATGATAGCCAGTTTATAGTATAGTATTAGTATAGTATAAGTTAGTACATATGTAGGATAAAAAAATATGGCTAGCATATATTTAGTGATATCACTTTATTTTTTTATTTTCGTCATTGACAACTTATTTACTTATGTGAAGAATTGTAGTGCTCTGTTGTAACGTCTATTTGAATATTTTGCGTAAGTGTTCTTTTGCGTAGGTCATTAGCGGAACGTTTTTTTCTATAGACTATTAAATTAATGTTACTAATGAAATTCTATAGTTAAAGACACAAACCCCAGGCAATTTAACTGTATCCCTCTTTCTGTAACTTTCTCACAGTAACTTTCAATTATTGATTTGCTATATTGAATATTATTACAAAGCTTCTTTTTACCAGACTACGTCAGAAGGAGGTTAATGTTTTTAAATATCTGTAAACATTCACCTGTTAACATACATTTATAAATATTTGGTAGGTATTCAAAGTATTTAACAGTACAGACATTTTTGTTTGGTATAAAAGTTTAAAATGTACACAGGGTTAAAAGTCATAATTTCAAATCATTCATCGATTACGCTTCATTTCAAATATCGAACGTAAAACTGCAACTGTTATTTATAAACTGATTTATGGCCAGTGACAAAGTTAAAAAACGAACGCTTTTTTTCTTAAATATTTGTGTTCGGCCTGGGTGTTTTATTTGTGTCAAAATTCGCAAGGGGTCGCGAAAAAGGGTTATTACTATTACTAGAAAAATAAGTTAGTGTATTGTATTGTTCGATAATGAATTATTGGGTCGGGACGGGACGTTTCAGGTACATTGAGTATCATGTGAAGGGTTAGTTTGTGGAAGATGACAGTCGCTAGTTTCACACGTGAAAGTGTAGTCAGGTAGAATATTACGTTGTGCAAAATTTACGTTCGAACTGTGTTTTGTGTTCGTGAATTTGGTAGATAGTGCTAACGAATTAGTTCTATGTAAATACAAACTGATCAAGCAAAAAGCAAGGTATGTTCGAAAATTAATACATTTTTGATTCCTAAATAGGTATGTTTCAAAAAACATTTTGTTTATTACTATTTTGAAAATAAGAAATAATAATAATACTGAGAAATAATCTCATTTACTATTGTTTTAATTATAGTTTTCTAACTAGTTAATCATTACTTTTAAAGCAGTTACTCAGATTAGATTAAAAACACATTTTGCTCAGAACATACGTTACATTTTATACATACAACATTAATAATACAATTCTTATAAACACGCGTACCACCTTAGACTAACCCCAAATGCGTCTCGCTTCTTTTGTAAGACCCTTAACCCACTAATAATAATTACACCTTTTGTGCGTTAACCCTTTAACGCGCCGGTAATTCTTAAACCCAGCTACCTGACCCGCGGGTCTACTTTGCTTCCTGATTCATTCCTTTGCCAAAGCGTCTCCGGTGTGCGTGTGCGCCGATTTATAGAACGTTCGATTTTCAAAATCAATATTAGTGATGTTGTTCGTGAAAGTTTATGTGATGTGACTGTGTTTTTTTTTTAGTTTTTAAAGGTGAGTCAATTTTAGGACAAGAATTAAATTTTAAACAATAATATTTTATTTATTAAATAATTTAGCGCTAACGAATTAAATAACAACTAAAATAGATTTTTGCATTTGTAACTTGATGCGTTGGGATCCGAAATGTCAATACAATATGTCTATATCTAAAAAGTATCTACTTCAAAGATTTTCAATTAAATCATCACGATTAAATAATGTTTAGTTTATTCACATAAAATACGGAACATAATTAACTATGTGCTGTTCTCCTACATATTATTATTTGCAAAGTTACACATTTTTAATAAGCCATCAAAATTTTCCTGACAATTTTCCTTATTACCCTTCGTATGTGAGTAGCATAATTTTATTCATACAACGAGATATAACAAACAAGAAGTCGTTACGTACGTCAGCAGTTCCCTGAGACAATAAAAGGAGGCTGGACTCACAGCACGAATGTCCTCATACGTATCCACGAAGGATGATACGCTGTTATTTCCAACATATTCCAATATATTATTTTTTATTGCCCTCCCTGGCAGGGGAGGCAGGGGAAAGTCGCGTCATGCGTGATATTTGATATAAAGTCGGAACTCAACTTCGTTATGCGATATTCTTTTTTCAAAGGACAATGGTTCGGCAGAGACGTTACATATTTTTGAGGAGATGGTTGGATATTTTTCTGAAGATGCTTGGATAGGTCCAATTATTCTGCGATATCGCGACATGACAACATATTGCGATGTTAGTTTGTTAACGTAGTTATTTGTAACGTACGTCGACATGTTTCGTATGAATACAATATTGTTAATTATTCTTTACATTTTTTGTTACATGAATATATATCTTATTATGTAATGTTATTATTCTATAATATTTACTATAAAGTACTTTAGTATATAAACGTTGAGTTGAATTATGAAGTCATATTTGAGATATTACAAGTTTGAATGCGATTTCTATAGCTTAGAATTCTATTTCCTCTTAGAAAGATTTGACACCATTTCAGTTGTATTTTAGTATTATTATTTTATATATTGATTATTTTATTATTATTATTTTGTTATTACCTAATTACTCAATTTGCTTATGTTCTAAATTTTATAATACACCAGGAACCACCATATACTTTCCATGTCTTTTTTCCATCCCATGGTTGCCTGGAAGAGATTGCCTTCCGGCGATAAGGCCGTCACTTGTATCACCTAGTATAAGCCACCGTTGTATGTCATTATTCTGGTGTACAATAAAGATATATATTATTATATCTATATTATTATTATTAACACGTACTGCTTTACTTTTATGTATACGTTTGTTCATGAAACACTATATTGCATGCAATATTTGTGATTACTTTTTTAAATTTAAGTTTGTATAAATTAAATTAATTTGATTAGATTTTACAAGATTTATAATTTAACTTACAATGTCAATAATATTAACAAATCTGATCCCAAACTATGCAGAGAATATTATGGTATCATTGGTAACCATACTGCTCATAACATGCTTCTTATAATAAATTATATATTTTAATTTATTAATTAATTACTTTACTATAATAAATTATTACGTCAGGTAAAGTACAGACAAGCAGGATTATTTGCTCTGGGAAGGGAGGAGTTTCCTCCCCCCTGATGTTCTTCAACTTTTACTGCCGAATATCGTAATTAGAAATCTATATATTAATATGTGAAGTAAAAATGTTGTACCCCTTTTTAAGAAAATAACATGGACGGAGGAGTATGAATTTTCACACACTTATAGTTTATGTGGAGGAGGAGTGCAGGAAGCAATTTGTTTTTATATTTGAATAAAAATACATTAAATCAATAAATAAAACGTCACACACAGTACCATGTATTTGACGCACACACGCAATTTTTTTTTTGTAAAATTAACATTGTAGCGTAGACTTGGTAAAATCTAAAAGTAGTCTTTGACAATAGAACCTTAATAATGTTGCCTCTTATAATTCAAATTAAATATGGTAAAATCGACCGCTTAGGCGACGACTTGTAACAATAAATCTTTATTATTTCGGGGACTATAGTACAGGCTTTATGTAATCTAAGATCAGACGGTTCTCTATGATATCTGTCAAATTATATTACGTCATAGATAGACGACAATTTCTACTACATATAGGTAGATATAATGAGATATATTTTTACTTTTTAATGTAAGTTGTTTCACAAAACAGATATTCAATAGTTTTAAATAGATTCTCGTTTCAATTATTAGTGGGTTATTTTTTTAAATTATTCAATATAAAATTAATTAATTTTACATCATCAAATACCGAACAAAAGATAGGACTTTTCATAACTCTGCAAATAAAAACTAAAATAAAACATGACATAGCCATTTTTGTGTCCGCCATGTCGTGTGCAAATAAAGTCGGTTGTAAATAAGCGAGGGGTGTAGTATTGAAGCGAGGGTGGCGGTCAGTTCTCCCCGTCGTACGGTACCGGACCTGCCCCCGGGGGTGCTAACGGTCACATGAACCCCCGATGGCAGTAGGGTTGCCCAAATCTATCTAAATGTTATGTATATCCTTCTGCCTACGCATTCTCAACTCTTTACTCGACTAAATTTAATTTGCACAATGCTTCTAAAAAGCTTAAAAAGCAAGTAAGAACGTTATGAAAATTACTGTACATGTTGTGGGGAAATCCGATTTACACCATGAACGAATTTAATTTTAACTTAAATTTAACTTAACTTTCAATAAAAGTTTTACTTGTATTTATTCGAGAAATTGCACACCCCATGCATTTTGTTTAGAGTAGATTCCTAGAGAGCCTTCGATTCGTTAAGGCAAACTAATATTCACCACTCACTATGCCAAAATTGTTCATGTTTGGCATATATCACCCGCTTTCATAACATATTCAAACCTTCTTGCAACAACTCCTTTTACTTAGTTTTAAAAGATCGCAAACATAATATCCCTTTTATATTTATAAATAACTACACTATATAGCACATCGTACTAAACCAGCCTAACAAAAATAATGATTCAGTTTATGAAGAACTTTAGTTTTTTTATCAAATCTTAAACTTGATTAACGAACTAAATTGAAATACTAAAATAATTACCAGAAGTTTTGTATATTTTTTTTTAAACTTTTTTTTATATACTTTTATTTTCATATACGTGTGATTCAAATCTGTCAGTATGAAGTCTTCAAATCACTTAAAACATTTCTTTCAAATAATCAACAACAATAAATTAAAACGAATGTATGAATACACCCTAAGCACACCCACACATGCACAAAATAAGTACATTAAGTCGCCTATCCGACAGGGTGGACGGGCAACAAATGTCGCGGTCAGTAACCCCCCGCCCCACCCTCCGTAGACCCACTACGCCATGAAAGCGTAGCCGCTACAACTGCTACGAACCTAATATAATTTTATACCGCTACAAATATAGTTGAATGTAATTTTGTAATGTAATAAAATAAGGTTTGTAATATTAGGCTTATTGATATATCAATAAGCCTAATATTACAAACCTTATTTTATGTGTGTATACGAATGTAAAATAACTCTCTCAATGCTCTTTTAGTATTTTTAACGTTCGTCTGATGACGCGACGTCAAAACAGATATTTTGTTATACGTAAAAATAGTTCATAAGAACTAAAATACAACGTATAAGTTAAGAGTTTTGAAAGAAGGTCAATGTTTATAAGTGCTTTTGAGAAATAGTGTGTTATATTTTAATAACATATCAAAAATTCATAGTAATATTGTAAATTCGAATGTAGCTGTGTCTGTGTATCTCTGCCACTGATTTCAATAAAATTTGGCATGTAGATACTTTGAGTGTGGACCGCAATAACCGACATATGTACACGAGGACTTATTATCACTACCATCTGTTTGTCTCTTCGCGATAAACTCAAAAACAACTGCACCGATTTCAATAAAAAATTTGTACCTAGTATAGTATAAACTCTGGGAAAGGGAATAGACTTCTTTTTACCGCGATAACCAACATAGACGCGAGCAGAGCCGAAAGATAGTAGTCATAGAACCAAACCTAAAAGTATGAAAAATATAAAAGATAAAAATGATGAGATAAAAACTAAAAGAAAAAGATAAATCCCAGAAGCAAATTCCCAAGAACACAGAAAGGGGAAGAATCAATTAGAGCGAACACTGATTCCAAATTTCAAACTGGCCAAATGGCCAATAAACGCAAATGGTGCGATACTATATTTTGTTCTACGCATCTGCCATAACTTGGTACTTCCATCATTAAGAGAATGTTCTTTTACTTTTAACATATTGTAGTTCAACTTAAACTGGTCGAATGTATTTATATCTAGTATAACATGATACGTCGTTTATTAGCAAACTGTTTGTGAATGTGCAAGGTATTGGAGATCAAGTTATGTTGGGACTTTGTATGTAAGTTTATGGGGGCTATTAGCATGTTTGCTGGGCAACCATTTTTGCTAACACCGTGTTTTGGACATTTCTCTTATTGGTTCTGTTATACAAGAGTTATGTAATGTATTCTTTCGTTTTATTGAGACATAAGGTTAAATGCGAACGGGGGATTATATGGCAGTACTTTGACATAATTTGGTTCGCATACTTTTACGATTCTGTTTGTCTAGTTGGCTTGACCAGTTTATTTATTTATACTAAATTATATTAGGCAATATAAATAAGTCAATTTATCCTCATCTGTTTGTTACATTGACTGTTAATTACAGTAAATACTTACAGATTAAAAATACTAAAAATCACTCTTATTGAGGTTGGTTACAAATAGCGAAATTAATAGCTTAAAATGTGTTAAAATTAATCACTTAAATAAATCCCTTTTAGGTGAATAATTTTTAGTTTAGTGTGCAGAATCAAGTATGTGAATGAAGAAATATCAGAATGTTATAAAATTGATATTATAGATGTGTATAGAATTGAAAATTTATATGCCTGGAGATGGCATCACCCAGGCAATAGTTAAAATTCCGCAGTAAAATTATTATTATTTTCCCATATCCACTACATCGGCGATAATGTGTGATAATGTTCAAATTCAAATTCAAATTCAAAATTCTTTATTCACTTAGGATGCAATACATCTCTTGTGACAGGTCAAGATTCTACATGTACATTTATGCCATGTTCGCAAACAATAGGTAGAGCATGAGAAAAGAACATGGCAATAAAAACTCGCGGCCACTCCTTTCAAATCGCCAATGTTTACATAGTTTTAATGTTTATAAACCTGATATGGGGGTAAGGTGCTGCCACTAATATACTATACACCATGTTAGAGGACTGATGCAAATTATAGTGATTTAAAATTAGAACATAAGCTAATTTAAAAATAAAAAATAAACAACAGCCTCAGTGGGTACAACATAGTAGGAGCATCTACTTACAACAAAGGTAAAAACTATATGTGCTCAAATATTGGCCAAATTACTGGTAACGAAAGATTAAATATAAAATATTAATTTTAAGATCAAAAGAAAGAGAAGAATGGCCTTTATTCGTCACGTAGAATCTTTACTTACAAAAGTAAAATCATGCTCTTAAACAATGTGATAACAACATTCACATGAGTAGAATAAAATGACAAGGAGCAAGTAGTCAAATCCATTTTTCTTTATCATTTAAAAATTCGTCAACTGTATAATAACCTTTACGTATAAGATAAGTTTTGACTACATTTTTAAACTTTTCCACTGATAGACTCATAACACTAGCTGGTAACCTATTAAAAAATCGCACGAAAAGACCCATATGAATTATGCGTTTTATGTAGCCTATGATATTGACCTACTAATTTATGCTTATGTCTCGTGTTCACCGAGTGAACGTCACTATTCCTGTGATATAAATGCATATTTTGTTTTATAAACATAATGTTTGCAAATATATATTGTGATGCAACTGTCATAATGCCTATCTCTTTAAACTTTTCTCTAAGGGAAACTCGTGCACCTAGTTTGTAAATCGCACGTTAATGTGTGATAGAACTATAAACCTTGATATAATAAAACTGTAATATGAAACTCGTAGTACTCAACTACAGGGTAATACATAACACAAACCTGTAATATAAAATATCTCTCAGTCTACAATATTGGCTAAAACTTTGTTTACGGCATTCGTTTCTCGAACCATTGATTTCTGAAACTAAGTTCCGAATGAAATATGAACCCCGACAACATGCTGTAGTTTCTTATTGCGCCGGATTTTGGCTATGTATGATGTGTACCGTATTTAATATAGAAGATTGGATGACCAATAATAATTAAATAAGAATAAGGTATAGTAACTGGCTGAACTGTGATGTTATTGTAGATTTTGTTAATTCTTGCCTAACTGTTGGGATCCTACTCAGTTTTTATTCGTGAAAACTGATGAGAATTTGCAACTTAATTTTTTTCTAAAATTAGGCAGTGGATTTTAATTTTTGGTCGCTTTGTTGTTCAAAAACTTGCTTGTAATATAATAATTACCCAAAACCAGGACGTTTACTCTTTTTTTATAATAGCTGCTAATATGACTCTGCCCTGCCTGATGGAAAGCATGAACAGAATCCAGGAGTGGCGGCCACCGTCCTCACTGTTACTGTGGACAATGCAGCATGGCGACCCAAACTATGGCGGCCTAGAAAGTCGCTTTTTCACGCTCCGTTTGATTGGCTAATAATTGTGGGTTGACTTCACTCAAGGTAAAATATACTTTAAATACATAGACTAAATTATTATTTTAAGTTGCGAGTAACGCCGCGAAGAAAAGCTAGTCTAAAAAATGCCTAAGTTACTCCTTATTTCATCAGCTATTTGCCAGTGAAAGTCGCTTCAATTCGTCTCAGCTATTTCAGAGATTAACTGGAACAAACAAGCAGACAGATCAAAAATTACGTGTATATTTTAACTGTTTGATATTACAAACGGACACTACAATTTCATTAATTTGTATGTATAGGTTCTAACATCAAATTAGATTTGTATTCGGACGGACAAGACCTAACAATCGTACCTACACCAGTGGTTCATAAAAGCGCCTGTATTTGTGTCTATATCATATTAAATCCAGTATTTCTTTCACAAAACGATACACAAGTTATAGTGGCTTATATTTATTGTACGTATACGTCGGAGTAATCGTCGGTCACCATCGCAACCATAGCTTGGCAACGCCGTATTAAGCTATATACCTATAGTTATAAGGCTTGATTTCCCCTGACAAAAGTACATCGGCTACAAATAGCCGACCGTACATAGATTAAGTTTTACTGGAAGAGAACCTCATACTTTTTATTGAGAAATTTTACTCTTCATAATTTTGTACATTTTGTAAATTCCGTAATTTATATGACCAGTACAATATTATATTTTATTTTGAAACTAGCTGACCCCGCGAACTTCGAACCGCCGAACAGTCGATTCAACGTCACTCAATTGTTTTGTATTCTCGGAAATTTTGAATTTTAATTATTATTTTCCTAAGAACCATCCTTTTACTTCTAGGAATATTATAAAAATGAGTGAGCGAAATCGGTCCAGCCGCTCACGCGTGATGGCGTGACCGAGGGAAATAGGGATTCATTTTTATATATATACTAGCTGACTCCGCGAACTTCGTACCGCCAATTCAACGTCACTCAATGGCTGTGAATGACATTGACATTCGCTACGCGCGTTTTTTTTAAATATGCAAAATTAAATGTTTATTTTTCAATATTTCTGAGAGATTTTCTTAATATTTTTTTCCGTAAGAACCTTCTCCTAATAATAAAAAATACAACAAAAAAAGAATTAGTGAAATCGGTCCAGCCACTCACGCGTGATGCCGTGACCAAGGAAAACGGGTTTCATTTTTATATATATAGATATATATGTAGATGACCATGAATAAATGCAGATAGTATTTTTGTCCTTTCTCCGTTATAGCTCTATTTCATTTAGGTATGTAGTAAGAATACTAATTCTTTAACTGATTGATTTATTTTAAACCAATTTTGACCCATCACTGAAAAATGGAGAAGAAAATAATATTTTTAACAATGTTAATTTAAATCCATATTATATTAGTTGGCCTAGTAGTTTAAGCGGTCTCCACGCCGCTTTCTAGTGTTCGAGTGTTGTGTGTGGGTTCAAACCCTACACTTTGTGTACTCCTCAAATGATTATTCTGAGTCTGGGTGTGCTTTAAGTCCGTTTCTTGTATTTTTGTAAAGTCCCGCGCGACATAGGAATATATTCCTAATGCGGGTGTCTTTTTAAAATAAACCTAATATATTTGAAACATTAACTATCATTAGACTTTAGTTAAAGAGCTTTTACCAGTGCTCCATCTCTCGCCTAAATACTAGGTTATCTGGAAAATCTGAAAAGTTAAACAACATTTTAAACATTAATATGACAAATTGCAAATTTGGTTTTACTTAAGTATAGTATATATATCTTTGTATAAATAATGGATGACTACATCAATGAATGACTACATCAATGAATTAAATTTGTAAAAAAACATATAAGAAATTTATTTCCATTAAAAATAAATTAATTTACTTTTAAAACCATAAAGTTGAATATTTTAAGTAACAACTCGTCTAAAAAATAAAACAATATGATATTTTCTTTGGTGCTAAGACTGTGTGGTGTAACATACAGTCTTCTTTCCAAAGCGTGGTCTGTAATTTGGCAGACTTTTTAGTCCCATCCAGTTAGGCTTCATCGGCGTCATGAAAGGTAGTGGGACAGTTAATATATTTGAAGTAAGGTAGAAAAAGGGTTTCTTGTGCTACCTTTGTGCGGGGATGCCCTTTAGTGAGATCTAATAAAACCTTGTTACGGCCAGAGGGATACCAATCCCAATATTGAAAGTGTACTTTTACATGATACGGAATTTAGGGACTTCTTTCTGATATTAAATCGGGGGAATCTTTTTACTATAATGTTTTGAAATAACGTAATATCATGCTTGGTGTTATTGTGATTTTTCGGAAATTGCTTTCGCTTATATATTTTGAGGATGTTCCCGTATTAAGATATTACGCGTAAATGTTATGTAGTTTTAATATGTTGTCGAAAAATCTCGAATTACATCTGTCTGTATGGAACTGTTTATAACACAGCTGATCAATTTTTATCAATTTATTTGTTTACTAACTAATTCCCGCGGCTCCGCTCGCATTCCAGGGTTATGAAAAATAGATGTTGACCGATTCTCGGGCCCACCCGATATGAACTTTTTTTTTTTAAATCGGTCCAGCCATTTCGGAGGATTCTAAAATTCTTGTGTCACAATGTTAGTTACCATAGTAACTAACATTGTGACACAAGAATTTTATATATAAGATTACTAAATACATTCAGTTTTAATTAGTTCTTAATTGTTTTTAGAAATGACCTGTATAACATTAAGATTATTATTTTATCTTTAAGAATAATTTTAGGTGGATGGCCTATCACTGGCGTTACTAAATTAACATTAACATACCTATCAAATCACAACCAACATCAAGTTTACATGAAACTTTCTTTCAAAGTAGTAGAGATACGCTGATTTCAGCAAAAACTGGGTGGACTCAACTGGGGCAGTACAGTTCTCACATTGAAACCCAACCTAGAACAACACCATTTGGGCTTTTGTATTTTGTTGGGGAGTGTGAGACCGGAGGTTCAGTGATACAAAAGCATCTCACTACACCGTCACTCTCCACTCACAATGAGGATGGTGACCCCTACTCCTTGATCCTTTCTATCAGATAAAGGAGAGTCAGTATGGTAGGGTGGTAGGGGTAAATATTGTTTTCGTTCATAGATCTCATAAGCCGTGTAACAAAGTTAACACTAAATTATGTATCTAGACACATATTAAGCAAATAAATACAATTTAAGTTTCTGTTTTGTAATATCAAATGATCAGTTTTTAACTAATTACAACTAATTACATTTGAAAGTGAATACGGTACTTACATCTAAAAAGCATTTATATTTTTTTTGTCTGTCTGTATGTTTGTTTCGGCATATCTCTGGAATGGTTCGACGGAATTGTTTTTGGTCTAGCTTCGTTCTGCCGCTCAATTAACGCTGTTTGACTCAGCTTGTTATGTATATCACAGTATTTAACATCTATGGTCACATTTAAAATAAATTAATGAAACATCACGTGATAAAGGTCATTAAACTTTACCTTGTTATGACTGCTAATTATTTTTCCAACTGAATATGTGTCATTGCTGTTAAATAAATAAAATTATAAGAATAAAACCGAATTGTAATCAAAATTACAAACTGTGAGCCATACAAACCAATAAGTACAGTCAGAATCATAAATTCTACTTCAGTATTTCTTTCAAAGAAACCAATAAGTATGCTTTACGGGCCTATTCGAATTTTGTACAAGTCAGTACATAGTTGCAACAAAGCGTCGGCAGGCAGGTATGACGCATGCGCCGCATCGTGGCCGACACTACCTGACCGCGGCCGGACACTGATCAATATTAAAGTCCGAGGGAGGATGCCGGGGGATGTCTGTTTGTCTGTTAGAACTACATAGAGTTGATAATACCACATAGATTTCCATAAGTGCATTGCATTTGCTGTTTCTCCAAAAATCGCTTACTTGACTCATAATGGAATATTCATGATATTCGTAATAACTTGTCATATTGAAATTATCACGCAACAGCTTATAGGTATGTTTGTTACCTATAATATAATCATCAACAGCTTTTAACAGTCCACTGCTGGACATAGGCCTCTCCTCAGAAAGGAGGTTTTGGCCTACTAAACCACGGGTTGGTAAAGGGTTTGTTTCAAGTTTTCCTTCTCTTGGCAGTGATATTAGCTGCTTAGTTTGTTCCTTTAGTCGCCTCTTACGACACCCATGGAATAAATAGGGGTGGTGATACTTTGTATTCTTAATCCGTCACCACACGGACAGGGACAGATAATATAATAGAAACTCTAAAATAAAGTAAAACTTACACTAATATTATTATATTTAACCGTCAAACAGAATTAAATATTCATTATTAGCATTAGAAAAGAGTTGAGAAAAAATGTGACTCTAATCAGACTTTGTAATCGTACAAAGATAACAAAGGGTATAGTATATCACGACACATTTGACAAATAATCTTCAAATGTCTGTTTTACTGAAGTGAACTGAAGTACTGAAGGGGTTTTCAAATAGTTGAAATCCCCTCCAGTACCAAAACACAGTATGGCAAGAACTAAAATATTTATAGTTCTTAGTTATCTAGGTTGACTTATTTTAATACTTCTAAGCAATTTAATTTTAAAACTTGACATGCAATAACTTGGTCTAGAAATTTAGCAAACTGCAAAATGTAAATTATTAAGCTGCAGAAACGGTTATAACTGCTCTACGAAGATCCGTCTTAACTCACCTTTCTGCGGACACTACGGGGGAGGGTCCAAGAGAAATGACGACCCTTAACTAAAACACACACATATACACGCACGGCGATCTCACCCACACAATCACACTGTCCTTTCACTTTACGAGGCTCTTTAGTTGTGTAGCGTGTAAATGCTTCGATGTATGCGTGTAAGACGAGGGTATATACGTTTGTGTGGGTGTCCAGTTTCCGCGCGCCTGGTTTCACTAATTTAATTAGAGGTACAAAAAGATTAAGGCTTGGAGGACGCAAGCATTAGAAACTGCTTTTGTTGAGGTCTTTTGTAATATGTAGTTGTGGGGGATAACGATGTTTAGATATAGGTAGGTATATACTATAAGTATGACTGCGTATTTTAGAGATGGACTATAGATTTGAGACTTTTGTATGTTGTCCAATTGATGGTATTGATTTTTTCAATATAATAGGGATGAATGGAAACGATTGATAAGTTTCTCTAGAGCAGATTTTTTTGTTGTGCGAATTTGAGTATCGGATTTTAAGGCCGTCTTATGGGTAATAATACAGGACTAGATTTATTATTCGTGTTATGAACTTGAATAAATTTTACATTGACATTTCGCCAACGGCCAGGATGCATTGTACGTACAGTGTAGTAGTAGTATACGGTGGAGGATTACGTGATGGCGTAATTTCCTGAAAATGTTTTATTTCATTTCTTCTTTGTACTACTAATATACAAGAAAATGACGTATCATTTTCTTACTTCTTATTATTTGTACGAATACAAAGGCAAGCTCAATCCAAAACTGAGTTTTCTCCCACCAAAGCCTGAGTGAAAAGAGGCTTGCAGAAAAACGTGAGGGTACATTCATACTTCGGAATCATTATAGAGACGTATAAGTTTAAAATTTTGAAAACATAATTCTTATTTCCTATGTCTCCGTTGCTTGAGTTGGCCAGGATAAAACAGCTTTTTTGTGATACTGTCTCTATTTAGCCATAAATTTTGGCTATAGCATTTATTGTTATAAACTATTGTGACTTCTAGATGCATGCAATATCAAAATTGTTTAATTCTGTTTGTCAATCAATATATTAATATGCAATAGAATTTAAGGATTTTATGAATATTTAATTGTCAAATTTATGGTATTATGTATTACGAGTTGAATGTGCAACATTGGTCATTTATGTTGCAAATAAAAATTTCTTTGTTTCATTTCAAGCAGATCAATTATATTAAATAGTTTTTTTGAAAATGATTCCTAAATGGTAATAGTAACGTTTGAGTTACAGTCGCGAAAACCCCTTTAAGTTAATAAAACTGTTAATTTTGTTCTGGTGTTGGACAAATATTCATCATCATCGGCCTATCGCAGTCCACTGCTGGTCATAGGCCTCTCCAATATATACTTATCTTTAATTTCTTAAGTATTCTTAAATCAGTAGGATATAGTTATAACTATATTTAACTGTCTGCAAAAAAATTTAGTAAAATTGTTTACATCCAATCTATGCCTATTCCTAAATTGGAACAATCATGAATATGGCGGAAAATATCATAAATAAACTTTTTTATTTGATTTTTTTACTAGTTTGGATAACGATGTACGTACTAAAAGCTTCACAGAGAATTACTTTGAACTCTCTCACATAAATCATAAAGTAAAAACATAAAATATAGGTACATGCTAGATAGGTTATAGGGCTCTGCAAAAACCGCTATACACATACACCATGTTTGTCTTCAAAACAGTGGGCCATTCCCGATACCGCGATTCCTTCGAATATAAAAAGTAAGTCGATAGCTTACCAACGAAATTTATACTTTTGGATATTCGAAATATGTTCACCTAGCCAACTTGGCTTGACCTACCACCCTTGTTTCAAAATTATCAACAGCAGAGGATAGAGGAGGAGTTCGACCACGTATGAAGTATCAGATAACGTTGGTTGACTGAATACAGAGTATATCGTATAAATTCAGCCCACGGGTGAATATAACCGTGGTAGTCTCTGGGTTGTTTTCACATAATAGAGCCATTTTCTTTTGTTTTTGTTACGTTGCTCGCGTCGCGTTATAGGTACGCCGACAATGAAAACAAAAGAGCCGTGTCTTATTTCGAGGTTTTTACTTTCGCATTTTGATAGTATATTTTATGATATTATGTGGTGTGTTTTGTGAATGTTAACCAAATATACTTTTAAGGTAAGCGATAAATGTTTTCTTTAGGGTTCTATCCATTGGTGTAAAAATCTGTGTTAAAAAAATACGAACAGCGGTAAAGTCTGTGTACGACATTGTTCTTAATCAAATTTTAGTGGATTTTTGTTAACATTGTGTTGTAATATATATGTGACTTATCCTGATCTTCCTAACTCCTAATTAATTTTAACTAGCAATGTTCAGACGTAACTTAATCTTTAGCACACTTATATTATTTTTTACGATGAAGGGTCGATGTAAGATGTAGATTAATGTACCTAGCTTGATTTGATGCTATTTATTTTTTGCACACAAAATGAATGATTAAACTAATGCCATTAATTTTATAATAGTGAAATAACACAGCTAAATATCTCACTAGGCCGCTATATAGTGTGGGTCGCCATACTGCTTGCATTCGCAGGAAGTGTGGGGGCCCCCACTCTTGGATTCTACTAATTTTTTTTTTTTTTTTTTTTATAATAGTAATAATAATTTTATTAAGCAATAAACACAGAAATACAGTTGTACATTTGTGATTTAACAAACCAAAGCATGCTTTCATGCTTTCAATCAGGCAGATTCGTCACCTTGGCAGGCTTTGAAGAAAAACGTTATTATTGTCTGAAAGTGTCGATTCATAATTGTTATAAAATTAATTAATAAAATGGTGACCTCACCAAAACGGCATTGTCCATCACAAGAAAACATATTCAATAAACATAACTAAAATTATCAACATCTATAATATCATGTACGAACTACCTTAGACGTCTGGGAGTAAGTTGATGAAAGAGTTACTTGCAGACGCAAGGAAAGGAAATAGTCTTGATAGGTCTTTACTTGTACGCCGCTTCAAATTGAACAAAGTTTCTTCAGTTTAAGGTAGGAGAACTACTCTGACTATAAACTCTTACGTCATACGATGAAAACTAAATATATGTTACCAGCATATTTAACAATTAGCTATGGCTAGTTTTTATTTACATAAATGTTTATAGTTAACTTAAAAAAAAAGTTTTAGTGGGACTACCTTATGAGATGGGCATATGCTGTCCTGGACTTTTATTTTTGTACTTTTAAAGGGAAACAATTTTTTTTATACTTTATTTTTACAAAACGTTTTTACAGTGCATGCAATAAGAGTAATAATATTTTTCCCCCGTTTTTTGCCCCTCCCCCCCCTAATTTCAGTCTTAGCTTAATGATGCCTACGGCCGTCCTTGATAAGACAGCTATGTGGCACTGAAATATTTTTTCAAGTATGACCAGTATTTTCTAAGAAGAGCGTTCTACCGGTCAAAAAACAAACTCTTCAGCTTTAACCCACGACCACAGCTAAACAATCTGGATCATTAGGTAACCCCTAGATCAACATTCTTTCACAACAACTTCCTGGATAATTCTCAATTTCAAACTGATAAATGCATATTCTAAACTTATTCATTTTTCCTCCTATCTGTACATTCAAAATGGATGTTCGTGTGCGCTAACGGCATTCCAACGAGTCCGGCAAGCGAAATGGTCGCGACTGTACCCACCATTGGAGGCGACTGGAATTTAGTTCTATTCAGTTACCGTTTCCTCTCTAGCCTTTGCCAGCTGCTTAAGGTGACCATAGTTTCGTAAACATACAGTATATTTTAAGGATAAAAAACAATATACAATATTATTTATTTCTTATAAAATGTTTATGCTTTAAATGAATATATTTCTGATTATGCACCATTAGAAGTATGTTACCGTTAACCGAGACTACAGTAATAAATGAATGTAATTCTAAAACTGCTTGACGATTTATGATTGTACTAAACATTGGTCCATAAAGTTTCTCTTTGTCATTATTTAAAAAAAAATTGTAATTAAATTAATAATGTGATGCATGATGTAATTCTAGGATAATAGTTTGGTGCAGATAACTCACATACTCGTAATTAATAAATTTACGTGATTACGACAATTTTTATTTACTTTATTAAATATTCATGTCACTAAGTTACAAAGACTAGAAATGTAAAATGTTACACGAATTTTCTACAAAAATATCATCACTATCATCACATAAGTTTTTGAAAATACTTAAGTAATTAACCGAAATTTGTGATTAGGTTTATTTAGTGATCACACATACTTATTATAATCGGCAGGTTGTTATTTGATCTAGGAGTCTTTCTGGAAAAACAAACTTGTGACAAACAAAATTGAAAATATTGTGAGATCTCTGTATTATATTTACATTTTACCCTCAATCCTGAGACTTATCCTAATATTTTCGAAAACGCTGGTGTCAGTGGCTATCGGAAACTTGCTAAAATACAGCGCAACTTGTTACCGGTCGGTTTCGGTACAAATTCGCAATATTGCACGTTCTGCATGCTATGCTTTTACAAATTTTCAATAATCCCCTAACACTGTAATTATTTAACCTCCTTCAGTACGTATTAACGTCAGAGTGCTTTAAGTGAATGATTCAATTATTTGCGGCATTCTACTTAATTAATTTTTAAAGAAAGAAGAGAAAAATGTATTTCTACTACCTGAGTCTACCTCTCTGATAAAAGAAGAAGAAAACTTGAACTGAATATCCAGGTATAAAAAAAAACAATAAAAAATAAACGTCACTTTTGTTGCAAGTATTTTTGGTGCAGGTAACTGCTAATTAAAACTTGTTTGATACTATTGAATTCGGCATAGTAGTCACATTTATGAAAAACTAGCTATTGGGCGTGGCTTTGCCCATGTGTGTGTCGGTTATAGCGACTAACAGGTTCACTAAAACTTGCTTGCCTTAAACCTACATTTATTACTACATTTCATATTACATATATTACATAGTGAAAGGCTCGCAACGAATATCGTTCTACAGATTTTCCAAATATTAAATGACCTCTCTCGAAAACAAATGTTTGAAACTTACTTTGATGATGTGTAAAGGCACAACAACAGGCAACCGCGAGTACCACCCCGGGGCGAAACTAGTTTAAAATAAAAGTAAGAAGTCTCATCTAAATCTGACCAACTATTCCAAAAATTAGCCGGAACAAACAGACACACATCATCCTCCTAGCCATTATTCTCAAGTTTTATTTGGGGTCGGCTACTAGTTCAACTGGTTTTACCTGAATTTCAGTTTTTCCACGGAGCGACTGGCATCGGACCTCCGCAACCCTAAGGGAGAACTGAAATTCGAAGATTGAACTAATTGTCAGTATATTTGAAGGCACTGACTTCCTAATAACGATTGCCATAGATGTTCATGACAAACGGGACCGACGGCTTTACATGCTCTTCGAGGCACGGGCGTGAATCACCGCCAAACTTCCAAACTCCGGGCAGCTATTAGGAATTTCCTAAGTAAATCCCAAAAACACTTTTTGGCCCAACCCGGGATTTGAAGCCGAGACCTCTTGATTAGGAGTCGCATACGCTAACCACTAGACCAACAAATAGACACACAGACAGACAAAAAATAATTGATGCATTGATGTAAGTGTCGTATATTTGTATGCTTTCGTAAATGCATTTATTGACGAGCTTTTTATTTGAACTCCCAAACAGACACTTCAGTTACATTTATTTATATAGATGAACCTTAATTCAGTCTCAGTCGTATTTGATATCAGGATTTCAAGACTAATTTATTGTTCTCACGATACACTTAAATATTATTGTAACAGCTACCTACATTAAATGTTTAAACAAAAACAATTTTAGTTTTCTTTTAATAATAATGATATGTTTAGTTATTGATGCATTACTGTTAATATTGATTATAACCGATTTACTGTCCTTACCTTTAAATGACGACCAGATGTACCAAGCATCTATAGGTACATCTAGATGCATAACGCACAGTATAAAGTAACAAGGGCACTCTCAAAGAAAACAACTTTGCAAGTATAGCCTGTTTGAAATACAATGAAATATAAATACGTATAAACACGGTTGGAGGTCTAAGTGACCCTCATCACCGCTATCTGCCTACGTCCAGGGTGACGCGGATCCCCAGAAACGTTGAAGTTATCTACAAACCTTTTTCAATGTTGCGTAATCTGGGTACCGTTGTATATGTATGTAAAAAGCCATTATGTTATAACCGTAATACTAAGAGCGTTGGTTTTTCTTTTTCACTTGAATAAAATCTCGTTTAGCGATAACATCATTTTTATACAGTGCTGAAATAAACGTACATTTCTTTTTGTTTTTTTTTCTTTAACTTTCACAAAATACGAGACGGTATGTTTTACATCTTGTTTTCTACAATATACCTACCGATATCTTTCTTTTTTTGGCTGGCTGGCTCTACCTTGCCTGTTGAAAAGCATTAGTAGAATCCCAGAGTAGTGTGCACCATCCTCATTATGAGCGCGGGCAATGCAGCGTGCTTCCCCACATTAATGATGCTTATGAATCACCTGGCTTCTGGTCTCACACTCATTAATGAAACACGTTAGCATGAATGTTGGCATTTCAGGTTGGTCTTCTGTGTTAGGACAGTACCACCTCGATCGAGCCAGCCCGTTTGTGCAATGGTACTTACTGGTTAAAATATATATATAAATGAAATTGATAGTAGGACTCAGTTTATGCACACCGGTTCACCTTTTTTTTATATCATACTTAGTGGTCTCCCAGTCCTATAAGTAGACCATAACTAATTTATTATGTTGATATGAACTACATATTTATTATTAAGTTATTATGAACTACACTCATCGTAAATATAAACTTGAACGGTGTCAAATTTGGGATTTTTTGTTTTGCATAATTTTTGTAAAAGGGTAGGAACAAAGTTTATGCTTCACGTAATAATATATAATTAGAAGTAGTATTTACAAATTTAATTCTAGATGAATGTGACCAACTACAGATATCCAGTAACTCAGACTTGCAAAAAGTGTAAAGTACAGACTTCCATTTATATTTTTTACAATTTTAGGGTCAGTTTCATTAGTTTTTGATAAACTTACAATAGTTCATTATCTGACATAACACCATTCAACATTAACCCATGTCACTATCTAAGACTTGTGAAAAGAAAATCTGCAATTATTTGCCAAAGACGTTTCCAATAGTGAATCAGGGACTTTATCATTAAATGATGAAACTGGTCATAAAAGTACATGGCCACAAAACCTCTTATTTATAAGTTTGTTAGTTAGATAGTTGGTGAAACCTAACTGAACTAGGAGACGATAAACACTCGCCCGAAGTACCTAAATGTTACAGCCCCTGGAGATCACACAATGGACATTTCTATGAACGCTGGCTTGTTAGTAGCTGGTTTGGTCGACCGCTATCCTTGTAAAAGCAGACTTGTGTTTAAAAAGCTCATGGAATATAACTATGACTTCATAATTGCCTTCCCGTGTTTGCCGTTTCGAGCCTTACTAGGTTAGGCAACAGAACATGTACTAAATACTAACGATACCAAATATACCTAAATGTTTTTATTATACGTAGCTGCCAAAATAACTGTTTGAAATGATTAACTAGTAATATCTAGACAGACCTTTCTGTAAGACTTTAAAAAACAAATTATGATTAATATAAAATGAAAATGGAAAAGTAAATCTCACAACAATATAAAAAAGTTCTCACATTAGTAGCAACACATTAGTAGCATCAACCATTAATTTAGAATATTTTAACAAATAATATAACTTACCTATGCACCAAAAACGTTGCACGCGCTCACGCAAAAAATGCAACAAAAAATAACAAAAAAGGGTGTTGGGTGGACCCCTGTCCCACCTCGCCGCCCACTAACCCCCTCTCATATCTCTGCACTCGCCAATGTTAATCTGTATATTTATCAAACGTAATTTGTGCTAATGTGTCTCAAACCAAATTGTGTTCTATGACCAAACAACACAGTTCAAATTGAATTAACCACTGCAGTGTATTTGTTTGTAAAGATCTTTTCCAAAACAGTAGACAGCTAGGGGAGTGAGGTCTACCCACCTAAAAACGTGGAAACACTGATGAATGTCCCCCATTAGATGTTATTTATTTAGAATGTGGTCGAGAAAGGGACTCAGCCGTTTAAGTTTACCTAAAGTTTACTTAGGACCGAGTGTATTGGGTTAAACTGAAGACGTTTTCAGTACTTGAGATAAATTACCCACAGTTATAGGGGTCCAGTTTTTCGGCATTCGACTTATGATGGTATTTTATCATGACGATGTGGGAATGACTGGTAGGTAGGTGTCGAGTTGTTTGTTTGGGGTGAAAACCTTTGACTGTTATTTATTTACCTCCATTACATGTCCTGCTAACAGTCGGGGTATCGTAGACCCGTGCTACGTTGCAAGGGTTACTCTTCACTCTTTGTATATAATTAACTCGAAGGTATTTAATACGTAATACTTCTTATACTAAATGTTTTTAAGAAACAAAAAACCCTCAGCTATCTCAGTTAGAGTTTGGTTAAAACTGAAAATGACATTAATCTTAGCGGCTGTCCATGTCTTCACCTACCATCGTTTGTCGTTTCATTTTCGTCATTTTATAATGTAATTTTTTTACAGCGAACAGCTTTTTAAATATTAATCGTATAATTAGATAATTATCAAACACGCTAATAAATCTTAATTCATTAGGTTCGATTGCTTTTGAAGTGATTCGATTGAAATAGAATAAAGAGTTGTTACTTAATTATATAAAGTTTCTGTAGTTGTTTATAGAGAATTGTGCAATGGCAAACAGATTCAATTTCCTATTTGAATTTTTAACAGTTTTAACACTAAATACAAAATAGTAAAATATATGATCGTTGAAGCTCTTTCAATTCATTTAAACTTTATTATAATAGAAATGATGTAGAGCACACCACATGTTACCACTGAGTTTTTCAGACGAATAAGTTCTTGATAAACGTGAATATTTATTTTGTGTCTGTTTGAAAAATATGTAAAAATATCAGCTGCAATCTTAGTGCCATAAAATTTCAGAGCTCCGTCTATTTTGAGATCAGATAACCGTGTATAAAATGTATAAAGTTGTCATTATTAGAATAAATTTTTTTTCATCCTTAGTAAAAAATTTAAATGCGCAACTAACTATGTCTGTAACTAACTTTCACACCATAAATACTATACCTATTTAAATGAAATTTACTGCACAGATAGCCTAGAGGCTGAAAAAGGACATGGGCCATGTTACATACATACATTTTACCACGATAACCGATATACACTCGGGTTTAGTCGCGGGCGAAAGCTAGTTAGTTATACGTATTACTTTGTTTTTAAAATCCAGTGGCAAGTAGTAGGGGCGTTTAAGACAAACGGTACGTAGCGATCTGTCTGTGTGTCAATAGGTAACTAATGGTGGTGGACTGACGCTGCCCGTCTTTAAATTGTATTTATACATTGTAAGATTCCTTTTTACTTACTTCTCTTTCTATTTAGCATTCGGTTATGTTGACTACACGGTCAGTGTAGTGGTTTAAACGATTACCTCGCCAAGTACTTCGTTGGTGAGTGTGAGACCAATGATTCAGAAGCATCTTACCTGGCCGCCATAGTATGGGTGACCATGCTGCATTTTCTGTACTCATAATGAGGTGACCCCTACTCCTGGATTCTTCTAATGCTTTCCATCAAGCAGAGTAGAGTTACTTTGGTATACATGAATATTAAAAAAAAGTTAGTGTGATCCACAATTATTGCTCTGAGCCTGGATGGTTTATGTGTCCATTTTAATGTACATAAAAGTATGTATATGAAGTCCCCTGCGACACAGGAATGTTCTTAATGCGTGAGTCGTCTTTAAAATACAAATTACAAAGATACTGTAAAATGAAATATGTCTGAAACAATATTGGAATATGTAAATTTAGACTAAGAGTTTTTGACAGTATTGAAAAAAAAATATTGTAGAATACAAAGCTTCCCATAATCCGATTCTAATATTTTTGATATAAAATATTGCTTGAGAAAGTGTACACCTACGTGTAATATGTTGATAATATGTCGTATTCGTGTCTAATGTATACTATTTTTAATACATCTACCTATCAACTCGCATTATAGACGACTGAACAGAGATGGTTAGCAAAAAAATTGTAGAATATATTCCATTGTTTTTTTTTTTCTGTCAGACTTAAGTAAAAATTCATCGACAGATCAGAGTTTGACAGTTTTTTATAAAAGAGAATCATATTCAAGTAAACTTTCTAATTGCTGGTTTATACCAGATTCGGAACTGAAGTCAATTAAATTTATTCTAACATCTAATATCTATTCGTGATCTCGGAAACGATTACGCTGAAATTTTGGTATTTTGGGGTTTTTGAGGGTGAAAAATTGATCTAGATTAGTTTTATGTTTAGGAAAACGTGAGTTTTCGTACGTTTTTTTTACTATTCTTAGCATTACTTGCGAAATCTATACTAGTCTCACAGTAACAGTTAGTTGGTGGTTAGTACTCCAACATAGCAACACTATATATTGAGAGAATAGATGGCATTGTTAACAATAAATACGATAACTGAGCAAGGCTCGGTCGCTCAGGTACTAAAATTTTAATTGTCAAGAACTAGCTTTCGTCAGCGGCTACACCCACGTGTAGGTCGAATATCGCGATTTTTCAGGTTAATTTATAGTCTACGATATTCAAAATAATGTCGTTTCCTTTCAGTAAAACATTTTTTAAAATCGGTTCCGTCTAGTTACAGATTAACCACTAATACATTACAAGCTCTCAAACAGTAACTCTTTGTAATATAGTCATATTCCAAACTTCGCCGCGGGGCAAAACCAATCTAAAAATAGTAGCCTAGCTTACTCCTTGTGTCATCACTTATCTTGCAGTGAAAATAGTCCAGCCGTTCCAAATATTAGCCGGAATAAACAGAAAGACAAAATTTTGACAGATATTTTTGGTTAAATTTAATTTTGTTAATTTTGAATTGGAAACAGATACTTCAATTTTATTTATTTGTATGGTTTTATTTATATAGATTATTCATAACAATGATATAACTTTAACCACGCTTTTTGAATAACACGTCTAAAAACACAAAAAGTGTGTAAAACTATACCTACATAGCATTACAGTTGTTTAAAAAAAATTCTATTTATTAATAGTGCTTCATTATCACATTTTTTTGCTGTCGGTACTGAACTCACCGTCCCCACAAATGTTGTGGTGAATTTCATATTTTTGTAAGTATCTACTTCGTATGTTTATTCTCCATGTGTTTCGGTTCTCATGGAATTTTTTTGATTTTTTATACGCATTATGTACGTTGGTTGAAGAGCTCTCCTCTCGCAGAATATCATATTCTACCACTTTGAGCTGAGTCATTTAGTTTTTTAGCAATATTGCTTGATGTATGTTTAGATTTGTATTTATTTTTACAAAGCTTATAACCGCTGAATTTAAGCTAATGGTTTTATTCTCGAGTTATACAATCGTAGAGATATTCAACTAATTTATTAAATTCAAAATAACTCATTATGGATACTAAAATTTTTAAAGTTTATTTTTACAGTTCTGCGAGGAATATTCTATTAACTATATTCATATATTTATTCTTCATTGTAAGCTTATATTATATATACATTAATTATGAAGTAATATTTTATATAGTTCAAAGGAAAGCTTAAAGTTAGGCAGAGTTTTCTTTCAGTGAACCTTTAGAGAGAATAGTGTTGTAGTTAAATCAAATCAAAATTTGCAATAATTTAACAAATGAAACAGTTCTTTATATTAAATACAAACTTTAATGAAGTTTACTAAAATAAATAGGAAAAAAACATTGGCATTGCAAATTGACTTTCTTAAAGGAAACAATTTCGAAATTATCGTCGTCCAAACTCCAAACTTTTTAAAAATAATAATTTTGAAAGCCTATCTAGCAGTAGTCTATTGCGACTTTCATATAATGTTATGTTACAAAAAAGGCGTTCTGATGGCGTAGAGGTAGCCACAATCGCCAAATATCTTAAGGCCATCGTACCCAACTGTTGCCATGATAATTTTCTGGCTAACCTTCCGATCAAGTAGAGGTTCAGATAGATACTGTTTCAAAGATGACTCTAAATATCTGCTGTAGGCGTATGTGCCTCTGATGTAGCGGTCATTCGGCTCAATAATTGGATATGGAATTGCCATAGACCATCGGTTTCTTCAGTAACTGTTATTAATGACATATTTTGCATTTTCCTCCAATATCAGTGTTTATGAAATTGGACCGCAGACTGGATTTAATAGGTGGTCATCGGTAAAATCACAATAGGTACAACACACGGTGATACGCACGGCACAAACGACAAAAACAAAATAAAATCATCGAGGACTTTTTCGAACTACCTACATCATGTTTCATTATTTTTGCCTCTCGACTTGCTTCGCTTCTTTTTATAATACCTATGATCTAAAGGATTCGATTCACTTAACTCATGAATCGATTCGAATGAAGATCGTATTAAAGTGAATCGATTCAAAAAATCGTTAGATCATATTCAATTGAATCGATCTTCATAAAAATCGAATCGTAAGGAACATCCCTAGCACCTATGTGCATGTGCTATCAGCCTAATAGCAATTATTTTTGAACGCTCTCAAATTACTTAGACTATTGTTTTAAATTGCTCGAATAGGTACTTATTTTGAAAAATGACCTTTAAAGTCCACAAGTCCCCTGGATTTAGTTATCCCGAATGTCATTTCACCCCTTCTTAAACAAAACCTGGCTCTGAAGCGAACGGATTGCCGCGTACATTGTCTAAACAATTCTAAGTGATCAAACTATTTCTCAAAACGATTGAAGCGCTTAGAAATGTTTCAAAATTTCAACCTTACGTACTAAGTGTTTAAAATGAGATTTGTCTACCAGTAGCAAAATTTTGCTTTTAAAATTTCATATTACTGAAAACGAAAAGTTTTAAAAGAGCTTGAAACATGTAAACCAATTTGAACTTTATGTTAAATGACTGACGGTTTAAAATTATTTGCTCATGCATAGTTTAAAACGTCCGATGAAGCAGATTTTTTGCAAGAACCGATAGGCCTTAAACGGTAGCAATTTGCCAAATAATTTTGAATTTTCAAAGCAGTGTGAAATGGTTAAAATTCGAAATCAATTGTTTAAGAATTTACACATTTGCTTGGGGCAACTTTAGCAGTTGTCGGTCCATAACAAAACACATAAATTAAGTGCTCAATAATAAATGGAAATGTCCCTTGCAGAGGACAGGGCATTAGGGCAGGATTATGAGGAATGTGGCCCTCCAAGCTCCTGTTTCTGGACGGCCGAACGCGCTTTGTTGTTACACAAGCGACGTCTTTGATAATCACTTATACTTGTATTCAAAGTAATTATAATTAAGGCCGTGAAATAATCATAAAAATATTTTCATCAAATGCAGAGTTGGATGTAGACAGTTCTAAACTTCAAACAGTAAAAAGTTTTAATGCCCCAAACAAATAAATCACTGGATATTTAAGTTTATCCATTACACCAACAATATAAATCTCCCAATATCTGTTCCATCCCATTATTTACAGAGCTCTCCATTGTGTTATCACAAAAAACAGGTCTTTAACACGCGTCCAGAATAACTTTACAAAACATTTATTTAGGGAGACAAATCTGTCAAAAGGTGTCCCCTTGTGGCCAGTAAGTGGTCAAATATACGGCCCGTGTCATAACTTTTGTGGGATGAATACCTGTATCGAAATGACAAAAGGTGTGTTTATCTGACACTTTTGAACATCCGAGGTCCACGATCGTTTATATGCTATAAGTGTACCGTTACCTTAGTAGCGCGTGGCGAGGGGGCCTCCCTCGTCACTGGACCGGTCAGCACGTGACTAGGGTGGCAAACCGGTCGGCCATTGGTCATTTAGGGCGTCAGAGCGGGGGGCAACACGTCCGTCCGTTATTGGTGGATCAGTACGCCAGGTGCGAATTTGCGAAAAAATCGATCGTGAAATTGAAACTTGAATTTCAACGACTATGTGTCCAGCTTATAGCATTATTAAATAAATGTAATAAATTAAGTTTGATGTATGTTTAAGCCTACATAGATACAGCTTCGCTCAACAGTGGTGTGTTTAATGCAGCAGCGGTCTTATAATAGACAAAAACAAAACACTTTTTGCAGTAAAATATTTCAATGCACGTAAACAATTTTAAATAAATAAATAATAAATATTTCGGACATCTTACACACAACGCCATCTAGTCCCAAACTAAGCAGGTCTTGTATTGTGGGTACTAAACAACTGACATAAATACATAAACTTTTTTTTTTTTGTAAATACATACATATAATACATAGAAAAACCCCCGGACTCTGAAACAATATAATATATGGTCTGACCCGGGAATCGAACCCAAGACCTCTTGATCAGCAGCCGCGTACGCTAACCACCGTCTTCGTTCCGAGGTTGCTGTGTACCCGAGTAAAGAAATGAATTCTTCGTCCACTAATTTTATTAAATCATATGGCGTTTATTTAGTACTAGCACTAGATCTTTCATTTATTAATACATGTAAAAAGACATTTTCACATTACATTTTAGATTCACTCGTGATGTAATTGCCAGGGACGGATGCAAGCAGGCGTGCGTTCAAAAATCTGTTTGAAATTTAATATGAAGCAAATTGCAGTGAGATAAATATCAGATGTAGCATATTATGCCATGCGTGCATACACTAGACCGGCGTACGAAGAATCTACTCATTTATTATGTAGTAATACACGGTAGAAGTACCATCTCTGTGTTTTCATAGAATAGTTTTAACGAGTATGTTATATTAGCTGAGCCCCGCAGTATTACTCGTGGTGGCTTTAGTAGTAATAGTAGTACCTTTATATGCAATACGGGTAACGCCGCAATGTAAATCCAGTCTCAAAGCATAAGTTATTCCTATAATTATATTATAAGTACCGTCAAACTTGGTTTTATAAATATATAAATTTAGACTTACCTAGTCAGTTGGTTCTGCATTATTCGACCTCCGACCTCGCACTCACTAACAGCATCACGAATGCTGTCATTTTAGGTCGATCTTATGTGTTTTGTCTTATTTGTTCAGCAACTCAGTCCGCGGGGCTCAGCTGGTCGTTAATAAAATAAATAGCTTATATTTCTTTATTATATTTTTCCTATTTTTTAATCTTACATTGAAAAGAAAACTCGAAACTCAAAACTCGCTAAACGTTGGTTATTAATGAACAGCTAATGACGTTCATTGAATTATATATTTAAACAGAAAAAATCACCTTTAATACTAAGTAATTTAGGCTTTACGAATAACGGAACTTAAATTATGGGTAAACACCAAATATAGTTAGAGTTCTTATAAAAAAAATAACATACCTGATAACAAAAAGCAATACCATAGTCGTCAGTCAACATGTATGGATATTACAACACTCCGATACACCATCTCATTCGGTCTGCTCACTAAATTACAATTTGAAGGGTCGTTTTGGGAACAAAAAACATTTATATCAATGGCGGGCCGGTTCTAAATTTTACTAGTCATTGACAGGCCGTAAGAGGCGGGGCTAGGCCCCAGGAGGCTCGTTCAGCTATAGATGTGAAGTAAGTAGATAAGAATACTGGAGATGCCCGAAGACTCAGTGTCGCGGTTCTGAAATACTTAGAGCTGCTGATTCACCTCTATACAGACAGCTATTGTTCTGGAAATTATTTTCACTTATACTTTTATTTAATCACTTAAATAGTGGAATTAGAACCTAAAGTAAGTTTTATTTCAAGACCTTATTTTATCTAGTGCCACCAACTGACGAATATTGATAATAAAATTTGTGTAAACTGTTTTTTGTGCTAATCATTCTGTAGGAATTAATGGGTTATGCCTACCACAGTAATGTGTTCTTTGTACTTATAGTAAAAATCAAGCTTCAATATCAGTTACTTTCTCTACACCAAAGTACTACAAGAAATAGATAATGTTATTTGTCTTATGCTATTGTACACAGCCCTTATAAAGCCGTCTGTTAACGTGGAAAGCTCACCGAAATCCATTGCTAGGAGAGGCATTAAAATGATTTTCTGTAAAATGGTAATTAAAGGCGGATGCTTTCTGGGCCTAATGAGGTGAGCAAAATCAGAAGTGCTGAGTGTAACCTACTATAGACTATCACGAAATACATAAGTCTTAATAGCACTATTTATCATAGTTCCTGATTAGAAGAATTACAAGAACACTGAAAAACAATTTCAGAATTACCTAATATAATTCTATCTTAGTTAGATATTGAGTTACCGTAGCTCTATATCCTTCTTCGAAGGGTCAAAGGTAAATTTTTCGACCGGCGGCCACAGGGGACTGCTCGGAGTTCGAACCCTGGATAAAACTCCGAGTAATTTTCACGTACTACCCCCGAATTTGTCAGTTGGGCTTTATCGAACAATATGTTTGTTTAGAGAAAATGTCTCATTAAAGTAATGGGTTCTGTATCTTGTTTATTGCCACAGTATCTTGTTTAGAGGGTGTTGAATGATGTTTTATATAGTCCTATTTTATATTCTGGGACTTAACCTTCTCACACCTGGCATGACACACGGAAAGTCCGAAGTATGCGCTTTTGAGAATTGAAAGAGTACAACTAATAAACAGTCCTGCATATTTTGAAATCGTAAGATGTAGCTAGGTATGTAGATAGCTTCAAGTTAATTCCGTAATTGAGTAAATAAATAAAGACATCCATAACTCGCCTCTGTCAATATCACAATGGTACCCAATTCACAACTAATATGGACTACTAATATCGAAAAGAAATCCGTATGTTACTATAAACCTTTTTTGTCACGTGTTTTTATCTGTTTACTTAAATGTATAACAAATTGGATTATCATTTACGGGTTGAATTTTCAACCCTAAACTATTGGTAGGTAAAACTATACAAATGTCAAGCTTTAAACCAACGATACGTGGGTAAAGTCAAGACGCACGTTCAAATATTTACATTGACTTAGGTTAACCCTTGCGCGGCGAGCTCCGTCCATCAGGCCTCGGCCTCGCGGGACCGGCCAGGTAACCGCTACAGGAGTACGAAGATTAGAGAGTTACTTTGTACATGTTTCAAAGAAATAGGTCGTTTTAAATTCAATTTTAGTTTACGTAGGACTTTTAGAAAATGGGTTTTATTTAATATGTATGAATTTGCTTACAGATTGGGTGTACAAAACGATTGAGGTTTAAGAAGAAGCAAAATCATTATTGAATGAAGGAAATAATAACTGAAAGTAGGTACTTAAAACGAGGTTTATATTTTTAAAACAATTTTAATAAGTATAACACGTGACGTCTTGCTTTCGATTACGAGACTAGGCTATTGAACTTTTAACATGTGACTAGGATAAGACCTTTGATAATTGACATTTTAATTTATGTATAAAAGACTACTAGGTATAGATCTAAATAACGAAACTGAGAACACCCACACAACATACTTGTTTAGTAAGTTCATAAAATAAAAATATTAAAATGTATTTATAAGCAATCCTAAAAAGTGTCATTCTTGTCTATGCTTTTAAGGTCTGTACGCGGTCCGTTCCGGGGGTCATCCGAGGATCCCGCAATAAAATATGCGCGGCAGGACGGCAGGATGTAAAAATGTTGTTTTTAGGGTTCTCCTCAATAATGTATCCTTTAGGATATGTTAAGTGCTCCTTGCCTTTACCTATGTATGTTTATAGGCGACCCGAACACCTCTTTTATAAGTAATGTGCCTCTTTATTGTATATAAAATTTGTAAGTGCGCTTTAATTTCTGTTTGGCGAACACGCTAGGCTTAATGTTTTTAGGAATAACGAAATTTTTATTTTCGGTGTTCTGATAGTAATAAATATGGATACTTCGAATTGTCATAACCTACAAGGTAATAACATTAAAAAAGATGATTCTGCTAGCTCATATTTAGAGTTTTATTTTCCAAATGTATCTTGGCGTAGTGTTTACTTAGGGCCACAGCACACTAGCTACTTGTAGCATCGGCGATCGGCAACTAGTCGCTTTTTAGAAGCTAAATACGGCGACCGAACGCTCTACACCGCACACTTAAAAACGCCAAACGCGGTGATTGAGTCGCTTTTTAGAAGCGTGACACAGCAGCTGAACGCTACTCTCCGCACACAATCGGATGCCGGTAGCATCGATTTGGCATCTGAGCAGTCGCTAAAACGAGCGTTTCCGATACCGCGATCGAACGCAGGAAGTCGCTAAAAACGCGATGCAGCATCGATGCAGTCGCCAAATCGCCGATCGCCGATGCTAAAAGTAGCTAGTGTGCGGTGGCCCTTATTGATAACAATACAACAAGGAACAATTTAATATGGTTTTAGTTACCTAAGTTGCCAACTTAACTTTTGTCAAAGTACTCTTTGTTCATGCTTTAAAAATATAGCTAAAAATTCATACATTGAATACTCTTTAAGTACCTATACGTACAAAATATATCATAAAAGTAAAAAAAAAATGTACTTTATTGTTTTAATCAATTTTCCGATTCCTGTGTCCATTCAGTTTAGAAACTCTTTATATATCAATACGCACTGAAATTAATGCAACAACTTAATGAATATAAAATTACCCCTCGAGAGTAGGTAATACAAACTCGCAATACTATAAAAATTAACGGAAATAGCCTAGGAAGTTGTTAGTTTTCTTTATAAGCAAAAGCATAAAATAAAAGTAACAGATTAAACAAGGTTAAATTAAATGTATGTAAAAACAGTAAACACTAAATCGTGCGGAAAATAAGAGCACACCAATAAACTGGCCCAAAAATACATGTACCGTTCAGCGTAACTCAGTGAACTATCGGTTAACATTCACTATCAATAAAGTACGAGCCGATGGGCAAAGGGCGTCGGTGATCGATGGAACTTCTAATTTATACCCAAAGCCCTAAGGCCGTATCGATTACACCCGCTAACTTTGCCGGGCCTGATGTACCGAGGTTCGGTGCTTTTTGCAAAATTTCGTCTGGTGTCTCTTGAGGGTTAATTCTCTTTACTGGATAGTTCTATAATTAAATTTAAAGATGCGTGGGAAAGATTTGTAGATCTGTTTTTTAGATGGAATACTTAGCTTGTTGATCATTTAATCCCTCTTTCACTATCACACTTATAGTAGTATATATATTATTAGATACAATGTTTAACTGCTACATAAGTTTATACCTAGGTATGAATTATCATATCATTAGCGTCACTCATACGCAATTTCCAAAAAAAGTATTCTGATCTAACACTTTCAATAACTAATGGCTCTGGCTCGCGGCTTCACCTATGTATTATTCTGTCGTGTAGGTAACTTTGATTGCCTTTTTCATTCCCTTCGAGGTGGAAGTTCCCAAACTCCTGCCTTAGTGCTCGCCTACACTCTTCAAGGAATACACAGGTTTCGGCTGTGTGTTGTCTGTCAGTAAGTCAGTAACTGAACAGTTTTATATACATTGATAATTGTTACCTGATTTACTTCCAAACCGATACAACCTTAAAAAAGGAGCATACTACCACCTCAAGAGTCAGCAATGAACTTGTGGCCGTCAGTTCATTTGCCACCAATAGCGAATGAAAATCTTTATATTCAATTTAAATTTACGAAAATAGTAAACCACCATATCTTTTCTTTTTCTTTTTAAAAAGACAACTACTGCATTAGAAACGGATTACTTTACAAACATACACGAAACGAACACAATGAACACCCAGATTCAGATCAACAATTTGTGAATCACACAAAGTTTTGTCCCTCGTGGAACTTGAATCCACGACACTTGGCGGTGTAGAAAGCGGCGTGCAGTCAGAAATATTCTCGTAAATGTATGTATTTATTTTACATAGGGCAAAACGCGGGTCGGCTCAGACCCTCAAACTCGGTATAACCTGTGTGAACAGTTGTCAGTGGTTTATCGCACTATGTACAAACTCTTAATACTAAATAGCAAACTAGCAAAGGGACTTAGTGTATTTACTTCATAAGTACGTGAATTAGACCATTAAACATTATTTCAATCTTTAAAAACGGAATAGTAACTACCAAGGTGAACTTAATACAATTTATGTATTTTTATTCGATTAAATGACATCAAGTTCTAGAATCTTCACTCTAATAGTTTATTCCGATCATTACTAAACGGACCGATGTTTTATTACTAACCTGGTTATGTACGATAAACATAGGAAGCTATATATTGTCAGCAGTCTCATATTACGATCCTTGAAACCGTTGAAATGTGAATAATGTAGCCCTGCCTGTATACTAAGATACCCGAGATCGATTGCTTGTTTTCATATAGGTATGGATTTCTCTATACATATAGGTCGAGTTTTTAAAAGAAATGAGTAAAGTAATAAGAATATTTTATCCTTTAGGATGTGAGAAAGAAAAGGTTAAGTTTTCTACGATGGTTGATCCCCGCTATGTTGCTGTTGGTATGTTAATTTGCCGCTTTAGTGACACGCAATGGAAGTTTATTGATTAAAATTTAAAAGTTACACGGAAACCTAACTATAGTCGCTTGTATATTAATAAACCACTCTAAATAATAAGATCATTATGAAACTGGCAATATATTTACGAGTACAATCTTGTTACAGAAACATTTCACTCTTTCAACATTAAGTTTTAGTAGCATTGGCCACAATATTTTACAGTTTAAATGTAAAATGCATATTCATGAAAGGAACTGATACCGTTTGTAACATTTGATGAGTTAATGTAAAAACAAAGTAAGGCAAAAATAATAAAATAATCTAAGTATTTTAGCTTGCTTTGAGTAATCGTTCGTACGAACCCATCGATCAATAGATCGATTTACAAACCTCATAAAGATGGTATTCGGTTTAAAACTACAAATCCTACTGGCTACTAATATTATACACTAGCTGACCTGATCTTTTTCGTCTTTTCGTCATTTGTATGAACTAAGCTTTATATACACTCATATTATTGGCCGTAAATCCAACTAGCCTTATCCGACATGATAAATATTTCACAATTAAATTAATTTCCTCCTCACAAAGTAGTGAAGAACTATAACTCCTCAGGTAGGCACGTTATCAGCGGATAACTCACAGTTCGTTAAACAAGGGTCATCCCACGGGTGGACCCAGGATTACCCGGCTAAGACTAATTGCTTATGTTTTAAGTACCCTAACGCTATCGGAGAGAACAGGCACTGAATATTGAATGTTATTACTGATTGAATAATTACTCAATGAACTCAAAAGTTGTTTAATACTTTATACAATTCTGAGGAAAAATACGTAGGTACATTTTTTTGGGAGTCCTAGTGAGCTTACTGTATATTTTATAAAGGTATTTTTGTTTTAATGTGTGAACCTTAATTCTAAGGTGTGAACAATGAAAATGTCGAACTAAATATAGTCATTTATTTTTGACGCACTTACCAAAGTAATAAAAATTTTTAATTACAAAAATTATTTAGTTTCACCTGTTTATCTGTACTGAAATCTTGACAGAAAAACTTGATTAAGCTGTTTTTTTTCTATTTTATTTTTTTAATTATGATGAATTAAAGCTCATCTGATGCTGGAGCTGGAAGGTGGCCATAGGATCTCTGCAATGAAACGTCACAACCCCATCGAGTTTAGGCTTAACTTAATTTAAACATAGCTTAATAAGTGTTCTCGTTAATATTACCTTGGTGTACTGGTGTATAACCTTTCTTTATATATATTTAAGCCTACCAAATTGACTACTCCGCTATCAAGCCGCTACCATCAGTTAAGCATGAGCAGAATTCAGGAGTGGGTCACGAACATTTTGAATACGATTTTTCAGTCAGAAAAAAGTTCCAATTAGTAGACCATATTTTTTGACTACGATTAATAGATAACTTACAAACATTCTGGTTCTTAGAAAGAATCAATGACGTGACAGCCAGTATATTAGAAATTAATTCAGTGACAAAACGCTCTTCAAATATTTTCTTCAGTATTCGTATTAACTAAAACTAAGCGCAGTAGCTTAACACAATTATAGATAAAGCGAATCGGGGTGGGTCATCCATGGAGTTTGCACTTGAGACTGCTGCGATACACGATTAATTAGGGAATAGGGGATACGTGTGGTCGATGTGACGGGTACATGCACCTACAAAAGTGTTGGTGAATATTTAATTGTATGAATTAAAAAAAATGGATAATGTGAAATGTTAGAAATGTTATAGAAAAGAATAAAAATAAACATACCTCAGTACGTAAATTGGATTTCTCGTTTGATTAATTTCGTAAGTAAATTTTCATTAAACAAATAAAATTAACTCATAGCTAAAAGCAACAATTAAACAATCGTTATTATAGTCCTTAAACATAAAAAGAATTGTTTATTTTCGGCAGCACATATTTACTATATTCAAATAATTTCAATCTTGTACGGGTATCTTCAGGTATATACATATTTTATTGATATTTGAAGATTCAGAAGATTCATTTTGAGAAAGACCTATGTTAAGTAGCAGACTATTAAAAGCGGTAAAGATACATACAGATTTTGTTGACATCAATCACTGTGTAGAGACTCTTTTCTTTTTATTAAAGGCCTGCTAAGGTGACTACTCAGCCTGATGAAAAGTATGAATAGAATCCAAGAGAGGGTGCAACTACACTGCAATGCAGGCAGTATGGTAAAGTATCAGCAACTTAAAAGTAGTACTGCGCCCTACATTTTGAGTCCAACACTTTTCTCCACAAGTGTACAAGGCAGCATGGTAGTCGTCCAGTAGTAGTATAACTGAATTACCTATCATTTTGATTGAACGTTTGAGAGCCTCAGGAGGTCCTATTAGATCGAGCCTCTGTTTACTCGACATGTTAGAGCGAGACACTTTTACGTAGTTAGCCTTAGATTTACAACTTGTTATTGAATTATTTTCTGTACACATCTGTTCTGAAGGATTACTTTTATAATTTATGTCAGTAATAATCTGTATATTGTCGTAATTTGGTCGAATTGTATAGGTACTGTTTGGTAGATTGCCCCCTTAATTTGGCTACACTTTTTACTCAATTAGTTGTGTCCTAGTCGGCATCGATAAATTCATAAAGTTTGAGTGTGAAGTCTTGTTAAACTGAACTAAATGTGTCAATTACAAGGATGTAACGCATGCACGAAACCTTTTAACAATATTGCCGTTATTTTCTGGGTTTTTTTTTGTACATAGGTTATTTTTTTAATTCATAAAACAGCGCATCTCGCCATTAAATATTTGCATTGGCGAATTTTAAGTGTAAATTTTAGATATAAGTTACCATTATACCAAATAAAATTTAGTTACATAATAGATGACAAATTATTTCATCTTACATAGCTAGTGACAGTTCACACACATCCATAGTTTGCTATTGTAAAGCCATAATTTTCTGAGTCTAAAAAAATATCACAATTTTATTTTGTGTTAAAATTGAAAAAAAACTGAATAAATATTAATTTAACCCAATGAATTTCAAAATTTTACAAATATTATCAAAATATTCGGACAAAATGTTACCAATTTCCTTAGAAAGTGATACAGAAAAGTTTCTAGAGGGCAGGTATTACACAATACATACAATATATAAATGTATCGCTGAAATAAGGGTCTTTGGGCACAATACACGTCTTAAACAAATATAAGAAGGCTGTGGCCGGTGACCTTTGTCCCTTCTGCATTAGTGTGGGTAAGGGACGGACTGTGAAGATGCACGCACACACTCGGACAATTGTATTTGCAAATGTGACCTTATAGATGTACCAATGTTATAGAGGTGGCTTTATTTAAAATAACATTTGAATTTTGAATCTCATTAACATTAACAAAAGATTATAATTGTGTTTATTGTTACGTATAAGGTTCAATCAATTTGAAAAATAAGCCCTGTGTCAACTAAAAGAGATTTAATTAAAACACTCATAATACCACTGAATAACGCAGAGTAATCGTCTCGTACGTAAATTTTATACCGTAAAATTGATTTTCGCTGCTTTTCTGGGAATATTCTAGTGTTCGTTATTTAACATATAGTTTGTTAATGAATTACCAGTAGTTAAACAGAGTGAACAAATGAGATTAAATAAGTTTGTACCATAATTATTATGTGTATATACAAGTGCCTGTTAGTGCATATTGTATGTATTGACCTATACATACTATACATATTGACCTTGATTGCAATAATGCCCTTATATATTAATATTTCTATTTCAATCCAAGGTTAAACTGATAAAAAATGTCTTAGGCCTTGTCTTGGATTTATCCACCTATGTAAAAAATTAAATTGAAGATGATGAATATTAAATACACAAATAAACAACGAATAAACTGTAATATTTTTTCTTGTATGAGGGTATTATTTTATAATACCATTATCTCAAACCGAATAACTTTCATATTACGGAGTAAAACACATACAAAATAGCTAACAATTTAATGATCCTTATCTAAAACGTAACTAGCTCTATGGTATAAGCCTGTTAGGCCGGGCTACCTTCCGATACAATAACAGGCCGCGAACCCTTTCTTCTGCTAGAGCCGCTTATAAATTGCGGTGTCCGACTGTTTGTACGCAATATTGCACTGCTTGTTTAGTTCGTATCGATTTGTAAGTCTACAGTAACTTGGACAAAAGCTTTCTGACATTTGTACGATAGTTAGTCAATTTCAGTAGTCTAGAACGATAGTCTTCAAGATAGTTAGGCGTATAGGTAGGCAGGTGTAGTATGGACACGGGTACCTTCGGACAGACGTTTAGACGCTTGGACATACAAAACATTTCTTTATTTTTGTAGTTTGATCTATGACAAACAGAAGATATTTACAACAAACATCTGACAAAGCTCTAGTTACAAAATTCCCCAATAGGTTTCCATTGATTTCTGTGTTTTAACCACAGTTTTCTGTAAGAAGACTTATTCAAAAGCTGCTTAGAAAGTTATCCATATCCATTCCTACTAGTGAAAGTTCCTTATTTTCACATAAAATGTAAGGTACAATGACAGCATTTGTGCACTTCGTTGGTAAGTGCGAGACCGAAGGCCCGATCAATGTAAGATACTTCTGCATCAAAGCATCTCACAAGGCTGCCATAGTGTGGGTCACCATGCTGCGTTCTCGGCATTCACGAGGAGGAAGGTGAACTGATGGTGGTGGTGACTCTTGCTTTCCATCAGGCAGAGTAGAGTCATTTTGGCCGGCTTAAATAGTGACATGTAACAAATAATTTTTTTTACAAAATACCGAAGACATATATCCTTCGGCAACTTTTGCGTATAAAATTTTGTTGCAGTCATATTTATCGGAATGTAAGAATTTTTAGGATGAACTTCCACTAGCGATATTACGTGCATTTCTCAGTAAAATACGTTCTCATACGGGTTCTATCTTGCATTCGTACAGTGTGTTGACTAAGTAATTTCCGCTTTGCTTTGCTTACATATTGTAAGCAAAGTATATGAGTAAAGAAGTTAGTTTCGTCTTATTGAAACCGATTTCTCTTTTCGCTATTAACGTTATCGTTTTTATCGTTTTGAATCCACTTTTCCACAAAAGGTTTTACAGTCTCATTAGTCATGTACTTGTTGGATGAACTTTCCATATCTGAAATCTACTTTCAGTGTGTGTCGCACACATACTCATTTTCATTTTATTAATACTTTTTGTAATGTATGATCATGAAAGAATTTTACATTATAATGTTACGGGAGTCAGAGGTTTAAGCTGAAAACCAGCGCTTGGTAATCCATTTGAAATCCAAGCATTAGCTAACGCTTGGACCTTTTGCCTTCGGTATTATAGTTTTTGTGTATTTGTTTTTTACAAATCTGTAATATTGAAACCAATAATCCTTTATTCTATTCTCTTCTAAATCCTAAGTGTATGTTTCACCACTTAATTATAAATTGCTTTATAGACTATTATGAACTTATCTGTCAAATGTTTTACGTATCTGATATATTTTATCAGAAATCGGTGAAATTGGCCCTAAATGTATGATTTAGTTTACTACTAGAAATATAATAGAAAATGAAACATACGCTCCAAAATTTACCTACTAATTCTGACGTAGTCTGGTAAAAAGTATAGGTAATTATAAATATTTGTACATCTTACACACAACGTCATCTAGTCCCAAACTAAGCAGAGCTTGTGCTATGGAAACTAGACAACTGATATAAATACATATATACTTTTTTTTACCCAAACTCCAAAATAAATATTTGCAGATCACACAAATATTCGGTCCGACCCGGGAATCGAACCCGAGACCGACAGCAGACTGCATGCGCAAACCACTAGACCAACAAGACAGTCAAGATTTTATTCTACTCATTATATTAAGGCAATAAAACCTTACAACCTGTAAGTCAGCTTAGCTTTATCCTTAAAATTGTAGGGTGACATACAACTCATTATTCTGAATATCTACGTAAATGTATGGAAGTATATAAAGACTGGTCTAAGCATGCCAGCAAAACACAAAAAGAGATGGTCCAAAAAAAAACCAGAATCGATTGGGACTAAATAGGTACCAGTAGGTTCATTATAAATATTATAATGCACAATTTACTCCACCGTTAGCGTTATTTATGGTTATTTAAATAACATGTACACAGTGCTGGATTTACACAATTGCCGCCTCAAAGCTTTAAAATTTTGCCGCCCCTACTGACTCCTAAAATTAGATACACTTTTCACACTTATGTTAATTCCTTTCTTTAGGAAATAATTTAGTTATTAGATTATTTTTATAACTTTTGTTTTATTTAAGCTAAGCAAAGCTAAGGAAGATAGGTAAGTAAGGCCCGATACTGCTAACCATGCACCTTTTTTTTCGCGGGGAATGCTTTTTGCACCATACCCTCCGTTAGGGAGACGGAGGGCGTGTATGGGACTCCCGGCGAACCGGTCTATCTACTAAACTCCGCGGCGGCCTACCTCGGCAGTCAGGAGGAGCTCTAGAAACGCATCAGCGACTTCTGGAGTCCCCACTGCCTTACCCCATGACTGGGGTACATCTCATGGTTATCAATAAATTACCCTTGGGGCAGGACGATATCGTGCCTCTCACCGTTTTACACAGTAAAAGGCGGAACCCCCAGACGAAACCCTTCAGCCGCACCAGGGTGTCGCCTGCTCGAGTCGCTTGCAGTGGTCACATTTTCCCAAGATGGAGCTGCAACGACCCTTAGGCAACGATTGGGGACTAGCTGCCTCTACCGCATTCCCTTCGCCGCCTCCTTCGAGCGGGATTGGCCCTTTTCCGATCCCGCTCTGCGGACTCCTTCTGGAGCATTATGTTCTCACAGAAGGAGACCGCAAAAAAAATTTGGCACGCCTCTGGTGACCCCAGAGGATATTGGTGGTTTGAGCCATATACGGTTACCGCGGTCGCAACCTTCTGCGATCTATGCCATGGTCATGCTAACCTGAGTGTGGCCACTTCAGTGGCCTTCAGGCTTCAGTGGAGGCAACGTCCACGTATGTCGTACGTCGCCATGGAGAGATAAGCAATTGATGGCACCCGCTTCAGTGAGAGGTAGCACTGGGAGAGGTTCAGAGGGCGAAATATCAGGTTCCGTGGACCCCTGCTATTTCAGGTGCAGAGTGGCACACCATTTGGTTTTAGTCGGTTCGCTGCCGACATACAGCACCGTTGCAAACTCCGATAGCGTGACGGCCCGAGGGGATTTCCACACGTCAAAAAAAAGGTGTTTTAAGTGGTCGTCACGCTGCATTCTACTGCGCCAAGTGTCGTGGGTTCCTACGAGGGAAAACACTTTGTGCAATTCACAAATTGTTGTCCTAAGTCTAGGTGTCCTCCGTGTTAGTTTTATGTATGTTTGTAGAGCCCACCGCGACACAGGATTTATACTCCTAATGCCTAAAAATAGTACATTGTTCACCGAGGGAGGAAAGGGACCGATTACTAGCGAGTGCGCCTTCGGGCCACAATACTCCCGAGGTAGGAATGGGACTTTCACCCGAGTGCTACACATTTGCTTTATACTACACCTGTGAGAAACATTTAAAGTATTTTTAAAATAAAATCAAAACGTAAGAGACCATGTAAGACACAATTTAGCTTAGAATTTGACCAATATTTCGCGCTTCTTTTGTTTTTTTTTATTTTTCACAAAAGGATGTCAGTGGCACGGAGATTCCATATTTAAATTATGTGAAAACTCCTTGAGCAGGCGCGCGCCATAGATAAGATACACATGAGAAATGAAAATTCATACAACTTTCTCTCCCGCTAAAACACGTTAGAAATGGATTTTTATACATTTTTTCCTCCCGCTTATTCAGGTCAAGGAAAAGACCAACATTCTCTTTTCATTTTCAGGAAACATTGACTACTGTTCCGATCAGGTGTTTAAAGGGTTTCTTTCTATACCAGTTTAGTTTTTGGGCCATTTTGCCGCCCCCCTAATTCTGCCGCCCCAAGCTTCAGCTTTTTCAGCTTATATGGTAAATCCGGCCCTGCATGTACACGAGTATTTACATGTGTATTCTTGTAAAAATGCGACGATATCTTTAATTTCATTGGTTTTCCAAATGCCTACCACCCAGCACTAGACTCGCAAAGAATGCCTTTGGAATTACATCCGCCATTGTACACTTTGTCCATAATTTTATTATATTCATTAAATTAAAAAATATTTCATAAAAAGTACGGAATTATTCTAAATATTACATTCTCTTCTTTACGAATAGTGTGAAATAATGAAACATTACGAGTAAAATAAAAGAGTATTCTTTCATTAGGAATAAGGCCTGTTTCGAGGAACACTAGAACTTTACAAACATACATGAAACGCACACAAGGAACACCCAGACTCAGAACAATAAATTGTGGATCACGCAAAGTATTTGAACCTTTGTATTTAGACTTTATATTATACTTTCACATGCATATAGTAAAAAAGTTATTAGTAATTAAAAAATAAATAATAAATATATAAATAAATATTTCGGACATCTTACACAACGTCGTCTAGTCCCAAACTAAGCAGAGCTTGTATTATGGCAGCTTTGTATTATATAAATACATAAACATACTTATTTTTTGTAAATACATACATATTATACATAGAAAAACACCAAGACTCCGAAACAAACATTTGTGGATAACACAAATATTTCGTCCAACCCGGGAATCAACCCTGAGACCTCTTGATCAGCAGCCGCATACGCTAACCATTAGACCAACAAGGCAGAAAATACCCAGAATCCGAAACAAATATTAGTTTGAAACTAGAAACAGGCATTACATTTTTTTTTACCTATTTGTATAGATGCATGGGTATACAACCATCTACAACCCCATATGTTACGTAACATGTTAGAACAAGTAGGTGCCGGTCGAATGGCAATAAAAACTAAGGAGTACACCGTGTTATTTGCACAAGAGGACCCGCGTGGACTGAGGGACCTTTCATTTCCTCACACGACCTCCCTAAAGGACATACATGTTGCTATTATTAAATTTAATACGATGTAGGGGAAATAAAACAGAAACGACATTTTTATTTATTATCTTGTTATTTAATATATTAGTTCTATTTTAAATTGGTTTAGATCTAGTTTGTTCTAGTCTCATAACATTGAGATCGTTTGACTCAAATAATAATAATAATAATTTATTTATTGATTATGAACACATTTTACAATTAGTGGAGCTCCGCGGAGTTATCCACTACAGTTTTTCATGGCTATTAAGACTAAAACTAACACAACTACTGAATCAAAAAAATATTCTCTTATTAATTAAGTAATATTCAGAACAATAAATTGCCTACCTTGTTGGTCTAGTGGTTAGCGTATGCGGCTGCTGATCAAGAGGTCTCGGGTTCGAGTCCCGGGTCGGTCCAAATATTTGTGTGATCTACGAATATTTGTTTCGGAGTCTGAGTTTTTTCTATGTATAATATTTAGGTGTTTCCAAAAAAAAAGTCAAACTAAGTGGCGTGCAATTTGACAGGCCTATGTCCAGCAGTGGACTGCGATAGGCTGATGATGATGATGATGATGATGAAAAAAAGTATGTTTATGTATTTATATCAGTTATTTTAGTACCCATAATACAAGCTCTGATTAGTTTGGGACTAGATGATGTTATGTAAGATGTCCCAAATAAAGACTTCATTATTATTATTATTAAGTCTATTATCACTATCTGAGTTCCGCGATGTTACCCGTAGTTGTTGGTTCAATAATACAAATGGGTGAAGCTAGTCTATAAAAATATCCTAAGTCACTCATTATGTCAGTTATCTGCCAGTAAAAGTTTCTATCAAAGTAGGTATAGTCGTTTCAGAGATTAGTCGAGACAGACAGACAGATAGAAAGACGGACAGACAAAAGACTAAATTCTTAAAGCATATCTATGAAAGTAAACACCTTTTTTCTTTGCGGGGAATGCTTTTCGCACTACACCCTGCGTGAGGTAAACGAAGGGCGTGTGGGGACTAGTCACTAAATAGTGAAAAACTATTAATTTTAAATTAAAAACAGAAACATCAACTTTATTTACATGTATAGATAATTTAACGTTAATTGGAACAACAAAAAAGCACCGTTGTAACCGCTTCAAAGTATTTAAGGTTATGAAATAATTTCTTAAGTCATGTCCAAATAGCTTACGTCACAGTTCGCAAAACAAGTAAGCGAACAAGTTAACTAATTTAATCCTACCAAAAAGCTTTGCGATATCTGTGCGTAATGTATGCACAACGGATGTACCTACCCCTTTGTGCCTCGTTCAACTACGAACGATTTTGCGAGTACTTACTCCCTACAGCACAGGCTATTTTTATTTTCTTCAATGTTAAAAAATAGCATTTACACCGCAGCAGGAAAACGATTAATGAAATTAAAGCACAAATAGTAAAAATAGCAAATAGCACATTTTTTCTTATTTGGTAAATATAAGAAGAAAACTTTTAAATACACATCAAGCTTGAAAAAATATCTCCATAATTACTATGCCATCTTAATAGGCTCCCATAGTGTGAACCCATAGTGTAAGCCCATAGTGTGAGAGATACTGCATTTTCTATATTCGTAATAATAAAAATGGTGACCAACTACTCTGGGATTCTACTCATGCTTTCCATCAGGCAAATGGAGTTACTTTGACAAGCTCACACGAAAAATATTATTAATAATTCTGTTAAAATATTCTTGTAAGATTTGTATACGGCTTTCATTGTCTGACTTTTAGACTGTCCCGATCGACGTCACAGGTAGACATTCGTATACCTAATTATCACTACTGATATTATGTCAAAAGTGACAAGTCATGAATAAATTAAAAGTAAAACAAATTTCTAATCAACATACCTGCAAATACTATTTAATGAAAAAGATACTGGATCTTTGTTATTTTTAAATAATTGTAATATGTTACGCGCAAAATTAATACGAACAAATTACAAAACACAATAAAATATCGAAAAACAGCCAGTATTATAATTTCGTATTTAATAGTCCGTACTCGACTTACCTTCCTACTTGCTCTATTCAAACGTAGCACAGGCCGGCCCTTGCGGGCAGTCCTCCCTAGCTGTGGGCAGTACACCCCCTAAACAACCTCGGCTAACAAAAAACATTATAACTGCCTCACGGAGTTATCGTAAAAACGACTCTATGGTTAAAATTTTAGGGTAAAATTCCCAATAACGACTGGTTTGTGGGCAGTGGATTTAAAGGGGGCTGTCAAATCGACCCATGGCTACTGTAAGCGATTGTGTAGTTTTGATTTCTATTCCGTATGTTTGAGTTTGGAATATTATGCGAATTTCAGTTATTGGTATAACTCGCTTATGAATAAAGTATGCGAAACTTGGCCCTTGAATTAAATATAAGTTACCTGATTCCTTTTTAAATAGTGATTAATTTAACATAGCTTTGGGCAAATATTTTGATACAACGTTAAGGGTAACGGAATGAAACTTTGTTACTTCTGTTCTAGTTATAGTTTGTCTGTGGTTTCACTTTTAATATAGTTTTTGGTAATAACATATTATTTTGTGGATTTTTACCCAACTATTTTAATAGTCTAAATATATGTAATGTTCGTTAATGTTTATTTATGTTGTAAATATATGTGCAATTGGAGAGGCCTATGTCCAGCAGTGGACTGCGATAGGCTGATGATGATGATGATGATGTAATGTTCAACCGTAGCACCTAAACCACTATTTTAACTAACGAGGTGACAATAGAGTCGTAGTGATGACGCAAGTATAAATTTTATCAAAGTTTTCACGGAGACGGGTAATAGTTTTTTTTAAACTTTAAATCTCTTCTCTTACCAAGAAAAGGAGGCAAGTTAGGGATTTTATACACATTATTGTGAGTGACTCATGCTGGGTTTAAATGACCGACTCGACAGGAGTGACGTCACAAAAAACAAAGTAATGGCTCAGGTACTAACTCCTAAATAATCTACATGTCGGATGGTGTAGTAGTTATAGATCTCGACTGTAGAGCCAAAGGTTATGAGTTCCGTAATAAATATTTACATAGATACGTGAGTAATAATCTAGATGTATTAATTAGAGTCAATCTTTTACTTTATTAAACGTGTTTATCCTTATTAATATTACAAACGTGAAAGTTTGTGAATATGTATGTATGTATGTTTGTTGCTCTTTTACGTAAAAACTACTGAACGGAAATGAATGAAACTTTACAGTAGTATAGCTTATATATCAGAATAACACATAGGCTATAGATACACGCGGGCGGACCTGCGGGCGAAAGCTAGTTAACAATAATAGCATTTAAGAGTGTATTATTATTGGTTGATTTTATTATCCTTATCGTAACGTAACATTGCTTAAACTATTATTATAGTATAATATAAACAATATCTTCAATAACATGTGGGCTTCAAACTACGTATTAAGTATATCCACTATATAACAACAAGTGGTTAACAACCAGCCGATATCCACAACGAAACACAAACATTAACTTTAGTTACAACACACTAAACTAAGGGTAGGTACACACTACCTGCTTCAAACATGTCACATTTCACTAAATTACGGGAACATGAAACTAGAAATTGCTTTGTATTTTACCCTTTTTTTTGAAACGTGACAGTGACAGTGTTTGCACGTAGCCAGTAACGGGTTAAAGAAATGCCCCCTCATGTGTACACGTTAACTTGGCTACATTTGAAGATGGTATAAGATATAAGATAGCCCAGAAAACTGGCAACTATTCATACATTGACATAAACGAAATATCTCAAATCATCTGTTCAGAGAACAAGGTTTTAAAATGAAAATAGATTGAGGTATCGCATAGGAACTTTTATTTATTTCTTTCAAAAATGAACTAAAGAAGTCATAGAGGTCCGAAGTGTTGTGTAGACAAGTTTATGTACCAACATAATAATATATAGAGAAAATATCTAGTATAAATGTATATTTATACGAGATATTTTCTCTGTTTATATATACTACATATTTTAAAGAGAATAAAAAATACTTTCATTTACTCAATAAATACATAAATTTATAAAATTCTAGATTAAATACATAAATAATATCTGCTTAGTTCATAGTTCCTACGTACAATTTAGATTAAGTGTTTTTTTTTTAATACAGAGAATAACGCCCGACTATGTATTATTTGCCGATTATGCTTTATCTGTTTCAAATTCGTAAATCAATGTTTGTTGTTTAGTAATCCCTAGATTATAATATAATTATAGATTAGTATGTAGTAATGTCATTAAAAGGATCTCATTTATATATATATATATAATTTTAATTTATATAAATCAATAATTAAGTACATCAAATACAGCAGTAAGTAGTTCATGTAAATAAAACGCTACCGCTTATAGCTCGTGTCATGCTCAGCGCGGCCCTTCGGGGCGTCCGTGACAGCGTGACGCGGGTCCGGCGCGGTCCGAAATAGATATTTTGCCGACTGTCGCGTTATTTGTGGCTTCACCCTTACAATTATATACATGACGTTGTGTTTCGACTAGTTTCGTTTTGTTATTTTTGTCTTATTGGAATATGGGTTTTAGAAGTTATTGCTTTGTAGAGGTTTTCTTATTAGAATTAATTTTAACGTTTTCTGTTTTATGCTCGTACTTATGCTTGTACTTGCATTCATCCGCGACTTCACCCCGTGCATCAAAGTAAAATGAAGCCTATGTCCTTCTTCAATAATCAATATTTTTCATAATATAAATTTAACCTAAACATGTTTAGCGGTTTAGCCGTGAAAACGTTACAGACGGGCAGAGTTTCGAATTCATAATATTAGTTTAGATATTATTCGATCGGTCAAATTAAATCATTAAAATCTAATAAATGAACTATCTCTTATACTTACTAGGTTTTTTAATAATATTCAGGCAGTTTTCTTTTTCCTACATAATTTAAAGACATCACTTTAAATTCCGATCTATTACGTTATACTTCACAAAAAAAAATGACAGAACATTTTTTTTAAACTCTTAAAGTAATAAGCAAATACTTAAACTTTAAAATACATACGTTAAAAAACTCATAAATAAATAAACTTTTTATATGCCCAGCCATCTACCAAATGATTGACTGCTTACCATTGCGCAACTTACAAACCAAGATTCAATAAAAAAGAAACTTCGTTATTGCCAAACAGTTTTCACAAGCAGAAACATTTTTTCTCAAAAGTTTAGAACATTCCAAAACTTTCTAATAAGAATTTTTAGCATCGCCATCTATCGGCGAGTAGCTTATAACTCAAGTGTAAGGTTGAGTTTCACACGAAACTATTTTCCACAGAGGTCGCTAGCTTTGCAAAGGGGACTTCAGTGCTACGAAAACGTTAAAACTTAAAAATCTGATTCAGAAGTTTATATTTTTTAATTTGTTAATTGTTATATTTTAATAAAATCTGTACAAAAACTCAGTGAGTAAAGGATTTTAAAGCATCTGTTTGTAATTTTAAATTTACAGTTTTTTACGAAGTGCATATGAGATTATGTACGGTACTCAAAACTAAAAAAAAAAATTGTCTGTCTGTATGTTCTAGCTAATCTATCGAATGAATGCGAAGATTTAGGCGGGACTTTCACTAGCCGATAGCTAATGAGTTAAGGATTGCGTTTGTTGTTGTACTTATAGCACAATTGCAGGGTTTAGCTATTCAATTATAATGATTATAAATTTGCCTACCGATAATATTACTTATTCATAAATTTATTGATTTATTTATAAATGTTATTATTTATTTATAAATGTTAGTATTTATTTGTTTGTAAATTTATTTACGTATTCACAAATTTATTGTACTTTTTTACAAATTTATTGATTTATTAACAAATTTATTGATTTATTTACAAATTTATTGATTAATTTACAATTGATTTAAATGTTAATAAATTTATATATTATTGGTTTCACTTTATTTTGAAAAAAGTACCGTAAATTACACCTTACGTCATCAACTATCTACCAGTGAAAGTTCCATTAAATCGATATAGCCGTTCCTGAGATTAGCCGGATTAAACATTAAACAGACAGACACAAAAAAAATGATTTTTTAAATGTAAGAGTTGTACTCTTATATGTATTTAGTAAAAAACTGTTGAGTTTCAGTTGTTCAGTCAGTCAGAGTTAAGTAACATACCACATATTTTACACACAACTTTTCCAAAACAAAAAATGTGTAGTATAAGACATTTTATTATAAAAGTTGTACCCTTCAGTGAAAGTAGGAAAGCGCTCAGTGAAAAATGCAACGAAGTTTTACCGAAAGGGAAAGTGAACTCAAGACTTCACAGCCTTTAAACCTTATTTCAAGCGCTGGAAGTTGATAAAAGCGCTTTTTTCTACATAAAGTATTTTAAAGTTTTGAATGTTAAGTGATTGCCGCTTTAAAGGAGTTATAATTTAGTTGACTTCATTTTTCTTGGTTGTTTTCATTTTTTACGACTAGTTATCTACAAGGTCGGGATTTTTGTATGTTTCATTGCTAGGTTTATTTTGTTAAGTATTTTTCTTACTTGCTGATTCCCGCGGTGTTTCCCGGTTTTGCCCAGAATAAAAGAAGGCTCTATGTTTGCTTATCAGCTAGAGAAACTAGACCACGGTTAGAGAAAAACATAGAAAGTGGACAGTAGTGTAGGACATCCACAGGCCAGGTGGAGTGATGATTTGCGCAAGACGGCTGGCAGGAGCTGGATGCGAGTCGCCGAGGATCGAACTGAGTGGCGTGCAATTGGAGAGGCCTATGTCCAGCAGTGGACTGCGATAGGCTGATGATGATGATGATGATGATGATAGAAAGTGGTATTTATTATTTTAGTATTTAAGTGACTGAAAGACTATTAAAGAAGAATAATAATTTTTAAAATAATAATAGTTTTCGAATATTAAAAGAGTAACTTAGATGGAGTTTCATGCCGGTGCTTCTGAATTCAAATGACATTTTGGAACCGTACCGTGCAAATTATAATAATTAATGTAACGTTTCGAAAGTGTCTGAAAAGGCCTACTTGAAATAAAATCTATTTGATTGATTTAATTAGCTGGTTACTTCTATGTATAACTACCTTCCTAAGGAGATTCCTTGGAAGCATGGACTGCTGTTGATGTGAGTGATGATGATTTCTATATAGTTTTATATTTCATATTCTATTCCTAAATAGTACATAAAAATTCAGTTATTGTATTTGTGTATTTACGGATATTGTATTTATATATGTATATGTTTATTTATTTTTAAGATGTATTTAAAAATCCAAAGCCTATATATTGCCTCATGAGCTAGCCGGCTATTTAAATAGTAAATGTTAATTAAATAAAAAGTCATACTACCGTTGAAAGCAGCCTAATTTAAATACTACCATTATTATTTAAGTATGATTCTTCAGAAATAAAAACAAACAAGTTAACATTTACCGTTATTTATAACCCAAACATTCCTCTTCATACTACAAGTAATTTGATTAAGACCCCTGTTACAAACAGACACACACAAATAAACTCATCTCCGTCCTCTGGCCACAGGCACAGGCTAGACTTGCCAATTTCCAGGCAAAAACTCGTTTAGCTGGCTGTTAAAATGGGCGGTGCAGTGACGGTGGGACTCATATCCGGCCTGGATTGAGTTACAGGTGTGATTGATGAACCACTGGCTGGGATTGACTGAGCGATGAACGTATTATCGTATTAAGCTAGTATGTGAGTTATGTAAGGTTAGTTGTAATGGACTTCGTCGTATTTCTACGTTCCTTTAACTTAGTTATCATTATACACACTTTTTATCATTCATGTTTGTTCGAAATTCGAACTTATTTATTTTTTAGTTTTCTTTACTCCTTTTGCATATCAATTCCAACTGTTCCAAATTTCTTAATTCCCCGTATGCATAATTCTTCTTCATTCTTAAAAATGAGTATACAATTTTTGCTTCATGTAGATAAGGAATATTTTAGCGTATACTTCGAAATGGCAAATTACTTTGATTCTGATTTTAGTGGGAGAATGGACGGCCTTGATCGGAGTTATGTCATTGGTCCATGACTCCATGGTAACAGGTGTAAGGAATATTTGTTGATTATTTACACTAAGATTAAGTGATTGCTAATGTCATGAAGAATAATGTCATACTAGCCTCCTCTCTAAATGATGACTTATAATGAAGTAATAGGTAATCGATATAGGTGTATCGGGCACAATAATCTTAAACAAAATGTTTAGTAATCAAAGCAATACTGACAGTAAAATATAGATGTTGGAATATTGGGCTTTCAGTCATGTATTTAGATTCACTCTTTGTGTCTGTTTCAGGAAATAGGTAACGCCTATTTTAACTAAGGACTTACGCCGCTTACGAAAGGGCCGTTAGCAATCAATATTTTATAATATATTTCCTAATCTAATAGAAATTCTAGTTACTACAGAGGGATTTATTTCTTACTTTATGAAAAAGCAGTAACTAACAATTTTGAAAGACTTATTGGTTCAACGCTGTGATATTATTGATGAGGTCGGTTCTTGGTTTTGATTTCTAGTCTATAATTTTGAAATAAGCGTCTATCAGACATGTATAACATGTCATCTTAGCAGGCAGCCTATCGTCACAAAGTCACTGTGTAGTTTAGATAATATATAGATATATAATATATAATAATTATAAGAAATTATATGTGTTTAATAATCTACTCAATATTTACGAGTATCTATAAATCATCTGTTCGTGTGTTTGTAATTGAACACCTTCTAAACGGCTGGACCAATTTTAATTACATTTTTGGTATGTGTTCAAGTAGGTTCGAGAATAGTTTAGATTTGCAATTGGACCCGGTGGCGCTGCGAAAAATTTCTGGGATTTCATAATTGGGCGGCACGGAGTTCGCCGGGTCAACTAGTTTAGAATTCAATCGTGTGTGCAAGTGAAGACGTCTTAGTGTTGAATTTTACTAGGGCTTCTGGATATAATAAAAAAAAACCTTGATTAGACCCATACTAATTATACCTATTCTATAAATTCGGAAGTAATTCTGTCTTTCTGTATGATACGCTTTTACGGGTGAAGCGATGTGGATAACTCTTGGTAAACAGTTAAGCTGGACCTTAGAAAACAGCATAGGCTTCTTATAATTGCAATAAACCAACATATACGCTGGCGGTGAAGCGGACAATAGTTACTTCAAAGTAAAATGATATTCTCATTTTTCATAATGGACACAGGTACATATACGTACGAATGTACTAAAAACTATAAGAATAAGAAAATCCGAGGGCAGAATTGTTGCGTCGGTCCATATTTTTCGATGAGTTTTCTTTGTTGGGGTAAGTAGTTGCCATCTCATTATTTCTGCTCCTCCATGTGTAACAGCCTGGTACACTTACAACTGGGAATCTCTTTAAACTTTACCTTACTTTTGGTATGTTTCTGATGTTTTGAATATCTATTTGTTCTGTTTTTGATTGTGACAAAATAAATAAATATTTCGGACATTTTACACACAACGCTATCTGGTTCCAAACTAGGCAGAGCTTGTATTATGGGTAATAGACAACTGATATAAATACATAAACGTACTTTTTTTTTAAATATATACATATTATAGATATAAAACAAAGAAACTCCCAAACAAATATTTGCGGATCATACAAACATTTGATAGAAGATATATATGTAATATTTATGGTCTAATAAACTTCGTCCAATAGTAACTTCTGTACTTAAACTCGAAATATACAGAGTCGATTAATTATACAATAACGAAGATCTTTTTTGTATAGATTTTCAGATTCTTTAGTTTGACGCATTTCAATAAAATTCTAAATATGTTCACAAATTGGCAATGATAGAAATTAAGATTACTGTTATTATTCTAATTGAAATGATTACTCAGATTTTACCACACTTGCAGATGGTTAAGATATTATCTATGCAACTAAACAAATAATATTGAAGTATTTGTTTGTTAATTCAAATTAACAGCTTTTATTAATTACATTATGAAAGCTTAAACAGTAGGTACTTTCATCAAATAACTGTTTTAATATTTTGTCTGTCTGTTTGTTCGATTCGACTAATCACTGGAACGACTGATCCAATTTTGACGGAACTTTCACTAGTACATAGCTGATGATGCATTCAGTAACTTGACTACTTTTTTAGACTATCTTCATTCAGTGGCGTTACCCGCGATTGATGTAAAAGTATAAACAACAACCGCGAGTAACGAAGCCAGGCTTGGCTAGTTAGGGTTCCGTAGCCAAATGGCAAAAACGGAACCCTTATAGATTCGTCAAGTCTGTCTGTCTGTCCGTCCGTATGTCACAGCCATTTATTTCCGAAACCATAAGAGCTATACTGTTGAAATTTGGTCAGTCGATGTATTCTGTGAACCGCATTAAGATTTGTATATAAAAATAGAAAAAAAAACAATATATTTTGGGGGTCCCCATACTTGGAACTGAAACTCAAAATTTTTTTTTTTCATGAAACCTATTCGTGCGGGGTATCTATGGATAGGTGTTCAAAAATGATGTTGAAGTTTCTAATATCATTATTTTCTAAACTGAATAGTTTGCGCGAGAGATACTTCCAAAGTGGAAAAATGTGTGTCCCCCCCCCCTCTAACTTCTAAAATAAGAGAGTGATAAATCTAAAAAAAATATATGTTGTACATTACCATGCAAACTACCAACGAAAATTGGTTTGATCGAGATCTAGTGAGTAGTTTTTTTTTAATACGTCATAAATCGTAACACGCAATTTACCTCTCATCCAATCAAAACACTATTTTTAAAACATCGATGAAAGTTACAACGAACTACAAGAATTTTTATATGATGTTACTTGCTGATACGGAACCCTTCATGGGCGAGTCCGACTCGCACTTGGCCGCTTTTTATTTTTAAAATTTAACAGATAATAATGATAATGAAATAAGTACATAATAAAAATACTTATTATTAATTAATTAAATTAAAATCGAAAACTGTCATTCGTATCCGTGACCCTGACAAAAAGGACAAACCGGGGACTTTAATGCTCTTTACATACACATACATACATATAAAATGCATGTTTTCTACCCAAAACTTCGACATGTATTGTAATATGACACAATGGACCTTTCCGTCCCCGAATTATTCGTTCGGGGGTGGAGTAAAAGAGAGCCAAGTGCGAAAGAGATGCAAAACAAAGAACGGACATTACATGCGTCGTCTTTTGTTAAAAGTAATGCAATACAGAAATGCAACAAATTTAAATAAGCGATCTGAATGTGAAAAAAAGAATAAATCAAATTTTCAAAATAAAATAAATAAACTAACATGTATATATATCTAATAGGTAGTAGTACGTAATATAATTTTTGCTATACCAATACTCAGTCAATAGTAGAAGTAATAATCAAAAAAATACTTTTAATTTTTTTTATTTCATTATTTTTTTAATAAATACTTACTAACAAATAAATAAAATTGGAGTGTATGTATGTAGTATCCAGTTAACAGTTTTTTTATACGAGTATTATTAAATGCATTTGCAAGTATATACATTACTTACATCGAAAAAGCACTTTTAAAAATGTTTGTCTGTCTGTCTGTGTGTTTGTTCCGGGTAATCTTTGCAACGGCTCGACTGATTTACACTGGCAGAAATCTGATGACCTAAGGAGCAACTTAGACTAATTTATTTTAGACTAGCTTCGCTCCGCGGCGTTACTCGCGATTTAAGACAATAACCGCAGGTAACACTGCGGAACTCAGCTAGTATAAAATAAATTAATTTTATTAGTAGTAGTAGTAGTTGTTACGAGTTAAATAAATAAATATATTTATTTTTTTTGGACATCTATCAACATCATCTAGTCCCAAGCTAAGCAGAGCTTGTGTTATGGGTACTAGACAACTGATATAAATACATAAACATATTTTTTTTTTGTAAATACATACATATTATACTTACATAGAAAACACCCAGACTCCGAAACAAATATTTGTGAATCACACAAATAATATTTTGTCCGACCCGAGAATCGAACCCGAGACCTCTTGATCTACAGCCGCATACGCTAACCACTAAACCAACGAGGCAGTCTAGAGATGTATTTAACATCCAGAATTCTAGACCGCTACAAATATATATAGAGTTACATATCTAGATAGAATATGGCAAGTATTGAATCTGTATGATATTTATCGCGAATTTGTAAAACACTGGACTTTTAAAATGACTTGTTTGAATTATATACAGCTCATAATATTCCATTATATTCCTTAAGAGTTCAGACCGACGGAAAATAATTATGTACCTTTTAGAGTTTAATTCTAGAATTTCTTAACAAATACTACCAAGCACCAACAATCGAGAGTATGAATGTGTACCTATTACCTGGAAAAAAATATCATAATTGAGAAACCCGAACACAGAACCAGTACTTAATGAATTTCGTAGGATGTCAATAAGCTTACAGCTAACTGTATAAATATATTTAATAAATAAATATTTCGGACATCTTACACACAACGTCATCTAGTCCCAAATTAAGCAGAGCTTGTGTTATGGGTACTAAACAACTAATATAAATACATAAACATACTTTTTTTTGTAAATACATATATTATACATAGAAAAAACACCCAGACTCCGAAACAAATATTTGTGGATTACACAAATACTTGTGGAATCGATGCCGAGACCTATTGATCAGCAGCCGCATACGCCAACCACTAGACCAACAAGGCAGTTAAATGATGATGATGATGTTTTTTTTTTTTATTATAATTTACTAGCTTTCACCCACGGCTCCGCCCGCGTTAATCGGTTGTCGCGGTTAAAAGCAGCCTATATCTTATATTCTCAGGCTCTAGGCTATCTGTGTATCAAATTTTAATTGAATTAGTTGAGTAGTTTTAGCGTTAAAGTGCGAAAGACAGACAGAGTTACTTTTGCATTTATAATATTGATAAGTAAGGGTTAATAAAAAATTTCAGTACTTTTCCTTTTTCCATTAAATGTTTTCCTTTTTTCTCTGGCTTCTCTTTCTTTAAATCACTGATAGAGCCTTCAGAGTGGTAGTGGTTTCATCATCATTATCAACAGCCTTTAACAGGTCTCTCCTTTGAAAGGAGGTTTTGGCCTACTATACCACGATGGCCAGACGGGTTGGTATAGGGTTTATTTCAAGTTTTCCTTCTCTTAACAGTGATGTTAGCTGCTTATTTTGTTCCTTATGTCGCCTCTTACGACACCCATGGATTGAATAGGGGTGGTGGTAGGTTTAATAAATCGGAACGGATTTATAGTACTACTTAAAAATCCATAAGCACTAGCATATACATTTAGTAAGCTATAGCTATAACACATAGCCTTTTTACTAGCCTTTTACCTGCGGTTACGACTGCGTACATGTCAGCTATAGAGTTAATCAGTACCTTGGGTCCTTGCTCAAGAATCAAAATATCTACATGCCAAAAATTTATCGAAATCGTTCAGGCGCGAAAACGTAACAGACACATAGACAAAGAGTTCCTTTTGAATTGATCATTTACATAAGAATAGATTAAAATTACGAACAGAGGAGCTGAAAACAATAAAAGTTATAAGATAAGCAATAGGACACAGATTTAAACACCATGATAAATATATCCATGCAGTTTCATCTTTCTAGCACTAACCGTTTAGGTGGTAAGTCGAGGACGGATGGAAGGACTTGACAAAACTTTAAGGGTTCCGAGTCATGAACTACGGAACCCTAACAACAGAAACTATTAAATCGATAAATGTCTGCACATTTAACGGTTTAACGTTGCTTCTATACACCGAAATCTTATTTAATTATAATTTATAGAATCACAGCTGTTTAAACAGATACCAATTAATTACATGATTTTGGTTTAATATACTTTATAATAATAAATATTACAGGTTTTGTTTAGTTACAATATAAATAAAGTCTGTCGTATTACTAATCTTTTGTAAAAACAATTCTAGAAAGATATTACCTATAAAAGATTTATAGGTATTTCACCGACAAGTTATTTCAAATAAAATAATTTGCAAAACTGCACCTAACATAAAGGTACAGCCACACTTACTAATACCATAAATAGCCTCGTCTCGACATGATTAATGTAGGGTGTGCGCATGATGGAGGTGTTATACGAACATAATTTTATGCCAAGTGAAGAAAACTTGAGTGATGGGGGTAACCCTACGCTTGTGTGGTCTACACTGTTGTTTTAATTAATTTTAGAGGGATTTTGAAAAATAACATCTAATTTAGGGGTGAAGTGCAACAAATTATAATTTGCTGTGTCATCAAATTAATTTCGAACATAAAAATGAATGATATGTTTTATTTATATTACATTTAAAAAAATATCTAACAAGACACTATTTTGCATAAATAGTACTAATATAGCATAAACTCTAGTAAGGCTCATAATATACATTATTATTACTGTCATGGTATAATGTATTTTTTTTTCATTTCCCGTGAAAATATCGTTTGAATTATGTGTTAACTTAAGGTGGAATTAAATTTTCGAGCTGAACATATGTATATTCGAATAGATTCTGTATCCGATTACATTATTGGAAATTAATTAATTTATATAAATAGAACGCACAGGCTTTAAAAATCCCATTTAAATAAAAAACTCAAGAAAAGCTTTCATCACAATTATAAAAAAAGCTTACAATTTATGCTCATGTTCTAAATTGACGTTTTATCGAGTGCATTTTTGACTAAAAGCCGATTATAACCTCCTAGAATCCTAACGATTCGCGAACAAAACATGGCGATATTTTCGTACCACAGCCTTTCGAACTATCAAGTACTTAGTAATCGATATCGTTACCGTAATCATATTCACCAACAATCAACACATAATACATAAAAGCGTCACATAAGTGCGGATTAATTAACAAAAAGCCTTGTCTCCCCGTCGAGATTGCGGGAGGGGGGCGTTCCGGTCGCTCAATGATTAACGAGCGACCGTTCCGCCGCGTATCGCATGATTAATATGTAACTACGCATTGTGCGTTAGTGTTCGCATGAGTGTGGGCGTACCTTAGTGTTTGGTGTAAAAAGTTTGTTTATGTATTCAATGGTTTGTAGTCCTTTATGTACTGAGGATGCGTTCTGCTTAGATCTCTAAGTGTACTTCAAGTACATACCTACTATATAAAATAAACTGATCAAAGTGTTATAGGCTCTATAGCTGAATGTTATTTATTTTCTACCATTTACTTTTTGAAATAGAACTTTTAAGGATGCATTTATCTATTGATAAATGCATCCTTAAAAGTCATTAAGGATGCATTTATCAATAATGACTATTGATAGTGACATTACATGACACTTTTCAAAAAAATGTCATGTACTATTTTGTCAAGTTTAATAACTCCGTAATAAAATACAATGCTTTAAATTAGCCTTTTAACTGCCAATATAATATAATTTTTTAAATTTCGTGAATACGTAACATTTGAAAAAGAGTTCTTCGTACGTAACTTCCATGTACTTTAAAAGCAGTTTAAACATTTCACATCCCATAAAAGCTACTTAATATCTTGAACTAACGTCTTGAAAATATTCACCGTCTGTACTACCAGAATAAAAATAATAAAAAAGTAAGAACGTGAATGCCAGACTACGATTGCGTCCCTAATTCGTTCACATACCTTTCTAGACGGGAAGGTGGGGGTTGTTTCCACCCCTGAAGGAATTTCGGCCTTCCACATTCCGCCTGGTCATTCTTGGAGTCATAATTTTAAACGACACATGAGTTGGTATGTAAAATAATTGTTTTTGTCGTACATGTTGAGAATGTCTGACTATTTTATTCAGTGGAATTGCGTTGTACCAAAGTTGTTTGTATGATGGTAGAAATAGTTGAAAGCGGTTTATTCTTTGATTTTAATGGAAGTTTTTTTGTTTCAGAATCTGAACGAAATCTGGAGATAGAGAATGAGGATCAAATACGCAGCTATTCCAATTGGAGTTTATTGATGAGGATAATAAACTCGGAATAGTTATAGATACATAGATTATTCTAAAATACATTTCATACATATTTGAAAAATCACAAGCCAAGTACAAAAATACTGTCAAGTTCAAACCGACTACAATAATTAATAAAATTATAATGATTAACAGAAATCATGTGAGATGAATTGAGCGTATTCGTACAAATCATATCTATTAGAATAATATTATAAGTAACAGCGACTCTCATACTCACTTTTAAGGTACGTGTACACCTGAAGACCTAACAAAATAATTCTGTTGATGGAACGGTGTGCTGTATTAACAGGTTGAAGGCTGACATTCCACTAAAACAATTGGCCCCGGTGAGGATATGACATAAGCGATAAAAATATAGGTAATAGTAATGCAAAACAAGGCCATTACACTATAAAAACTAAAAAGTATACAATGGAATTCTAAGGTTTACCTGATAGTAACCGAAGATGAACAACTAAAGAAGTCCCTTCTTCCTTCCTCTATATGAAAACACGTGATGTCCTCGGAAGCTATAGTAGCTGAGTGATAGACATACGCTATCAAATTTATCAATTCGACTCTTACTTCCTATGCCAAGCAATTAAAACCTACATCATTCACTATTAGCACTCATGTTTTCCTCCCACTACGATCATCCCGGGTCCGGGACTATATAAGGGGGCGTAAAAAACAACGCACTAGGCCGCCACAGTGAAATTGTTTATATAACTATAATATATAATACGACCACATAAAACTTTAATAAAAGTCCAACGGCATCATGATAATGATATAAATCATCAACAACCCATAATGTCCCACTGCTGCGCTTGGGTCTCCTCTCAAGAGAGAGTGTTAAGGCCATACGTCCCCACGCTGGCCGAGTGCGGGTTGGGGACTGGCAAGACACGTTGTGGCTACGTAATCTTGCCGTTGCATGTTTTTAAGCCACCCGAAGGCCTCCTACTAAGCTTCAAGACTGCTATCTCATGATAACAACCGGGACCGACTGCTTAACGTGACCTCCGAATCACGGAAACGCTCATAACATATCATGCCACAAACGGTCACTAGGTCACATCTAGGTCTCACCGCGCCGTCGTTGCTTACCCTCGGTGTTTGTTTCCAATCACCTAAGGCCACTCGGCAATGAGCGCTTCTTGATGATATAAATATATATATATATATATACTAGATGACCCAGCGAACTTCGTACCGCTCAACTTTAAAATTCCAGAACTTGATCGCAGCGCCACCTACCGGGTCCAATTGCGAATCTAAACCATTCCCAGATCCCCTTGAAGACACACAAAAAATTTCATCAAAATCGGTCCAGTCGTTTGAGAGAAGTTCAGTGACATACACACTCACACAAGAATTATATATATAAAGATTATAATAGGGGTTAGTGTAGTAGTTGTGGACAACCCAAGTCCGCCCCTTGTGCTTTAATAGTATTTTGCTCATGGAATTTTGATGATCACTATTCTGCATGGTCATTGCCGTTTTCACAATTTACCCGTATGGGTGTTAGAATAACATAGAGTTTGCTTCTTTTGCAGACTTGTTCATTAAGTGCACAATCTTTCTAAATGGCAGTAATACTAACAAGTATATACAAATTATAGAATAGATCGAAAATAATAGTAAACTTTACTGTAAATATTCTATCTGTACTCCACTACGGTTCGCTGTGGCACAATATGATTGTAATGATGATAAACGACAAACAAAGTGATACGACAAAAGCAGTATTTGTAGCAGTTTTTATGTACATACTAGCTGATGCTCGCGGCTCCGCTCGCGTCGAAGAGATATGAAAAATAGATGTTAGCTGATTCTCAGACCTACCCGACATGCACACAAAATTTTAGACAAATCGGTCTAGCCGTTTCGGAGGAGTATGGGAACGAACATTGTGACACCAGAATTTTATATATTAGAAGAAGATATCATGTTAAAATTGGGGATCTGTCAGTGTAGAGCTTTTTAAGTTTTGAAGAGCACACAAACTAGATTGACATTTATTGATGTATATTAAATAGTTAAAGTTAAAATTTATAATATAAAGTTATATATATATTAAACACAGTGAATTTCATTTATATTATATGTATTTGAATAAATCTTTGAAAGAGGTAATTTCTTTAAAAGTTCAAAGAGTAATAACCCAATACTTTAATATTTCGATAAATATTAGAAGTTTTTATTTTACTCTACCTATTATAAATCTTTGTCAGACTCTTTATAACTTTTAATAAAAGGTGTAACAATAATTATATATTTATTTAGAGTCCGTCTCTGTACTATTAACCAGAGATATGCGCAAAATGTGGACGCACATGTTATTTGATATTTTACGGTACTCGTTTTAAGACACATTTTAACACTTTAGCAAATTATTGCATTTTGTAATTAAATATAGGTTTTTATATCAATGTTAGTTCAGCCCGGCAGTAGTTGTAGTTACTTTAAAAAACCACCCATGAGTTACGCAGCGGGGCGAAACTAGTCTTAAAAGCTTGTAGCTTCAGTTACTTCCCTATATCATGAAAATCGTGAAAAATCGTGAAAATTCAGTCAAGCAGTTCCGGAGATTATCTGTAGCAAACATAAAAACAGACAAAAAAAATGAATAAATTGATTTTTGAACGCAAGTAGGTACCGTGTAAGTACTCATTTAGTGAAACGCTGTTAATTTATATTATAAACATACTTCAATTTTATTCTCTATCTAAAGATAATTTATTCTAAAGGTACGGTACTAGTTTCAAAACGAAAAATATTGCCAAAGTCAGAAGAATAATTTTGGGGTTTTTAGGCTTTTTAGGGTTCCGAAGTTTATGACTCGGAACCCTTATAGATTCGTCATGTCCGTCTGTCCGTCCGTCCGTCCGTCCTCGACTTACCATCCAAACGGTAAGTGCTAGAAAGATGAAACTTTGCATGAATATGTGTTGTACTTACGTTGACAAAATGCTACAATAAAATTATAAAAAATAGTAAGCAAGAATTTATTAATTTATTTTACTACTGCTACTTTAAATATAGGCATACGTTTTAACGCAGAGTTTTAAAGTATTTTTAACTTTATGTAATGTGAATAAATCATTGTCTTGATGTTATGATACAGATTTAATCAGAACATTTTATTTAGCGAAAATTATACAACATAAAATTAAAAATATTTATTTAAAAATACCTTTTTAGCAGATTACAAGTGAAGTACTGCCACAAGCCAGTCAGTGGCAGTCCTTTATTTATTTCCTGCAAATAATTTAGCTCAGTCGGCAAATTTGTGAAATTCTCTCAAAGAGCATTACGTTTCCGCATTGTCGGGGAACAAACAGAATGGCGGTAACATTCGGCCAGACTAATTACATTAAAATCACCAACAGCGCCGTACTAAATCACTGTACCTATTATGTACTCGCCGAGGTCTCATCCGCGCTGCCGTCCGTACACCCGCCACGGACAAATGTATAAATATTCTAAATATACTGAAATTCCCTTTCCCAAAACATTTACGTAACAACCACTCGCTAACCACTGAAATTACATCATTATCCTCTTCACAATACAGTTGAAATTTACAACAATATTCTTGGTTAATAAAACGTTATATATTTGGTAGAGGCAGTCCTTACAATCCTTTCTGTTAAACTATTCTCTTTGAATAATTGCCGCATGGACCTGAAGGGTTAGAGCGTATTCATGCTCAGACCCACCATTGTGGTTAGGGCCCACGGTACCTAAATGTTCGTCCATGTGAGCGTCTGTGTGTGTCCCCGTCTGCACTGGACAATGTGCATACATGCTCAGCGACGGGTGAATGTCTACTCGAATGATTAATTGGGTATTACGGTTACCAGTATCGATAAAATTCATGTTTATGTACTTTTAATGGTATGAATGTGTGTATTGTTGTGATTTGACCTTTCTTTTTAAGTATAAAATTAACTTGTTTTCTGTTTAATGTAGACAGCAGTAACTTAAATATTATTTTTATCTTGTCTTTAGAGTCTAGTTTTGATCAATAAATTTCTAATTATAGTCGCTATCTCTAAGCAAATCACTTATTAGCAAGTTATCGTAAACTATGTATGTATGTATGTATAGTTATTTTATTGATGTATTGTAATGCATATTGATTGTTTCGGTTCGTGCTTAGGCAAAACTTAAAAATGACTTTTAAAATGCCAATAAAAATAATCTCGGACCGATGACAACCATTGTATACTGTATGGTTTTATTATGGTCAAATTCTTTTGAAGATGGTGATAACAACTTGTATGAGTTTTAAATAAGTTCCGTTACTGAGTAACAGGTACTGATATTTCATATCCAAATAGTAGAATGAGACGGAAGCATGCATTTGTACCACTTTAGGCGTATATAATAGTTGTAAGTATAATTTTAGGAATTCCTTATTCATGGACATAGAGACTTTCTGTAGAATTGTAGAAATGACTACAGAATTGTTGCAAAAAGTAGTCCCTGTATTTCTCATAAATCAAAGTATTCCCCTGCCAAATTGCATTGTAATTGATTCATCAATTTAGCTGTGAACAGACAGACAGAGGTACATTCGAATACTATAATATTAGTAGGATTACAAGGGATAAGAACAATCATATATTAATAATAATAATAATAATATTTTTATTTTCCTTTGAACAATAATTACAGTCTTCCAAAGACTTCACACACTAGGCACAGCCTGTCTTGTGTGAAGTCTTTATGATCGGCTTGACAATTCGAATAACAGTAGGTACATCTGAATAAAAATTTGACTAAAATAAAGAAAAAATAAAAGAAAAATAAAAACCAAAATCAAATTAAACATCTATCCAAATAATTAATACAATTTATAAATTAGAATTACTATTTTAACATAAAAATACATTTAGAATTACTATTTTAACATAAAAATACAAATTATTAAATATCTTTTTAAATCAAAATTGGATGACATTAAGCAAGTCTTTTTAAAAACTGTTCTGTGTCGTCGTAGGTCCATACTAACAGCATCCTTCGCAACGTTATTTTTGCATCATAAAGCGAAAGTTTTGATAGTTTACAAATTTTGTTTATTTTGTTATATATGTAAGGTTTCATGTAGCAACAAATGCTGTTTTAACGGTATGTAAAGGGAGTTTGATGACGCGCTTCCCGATCATGTCCTTGAAGATCCCAGAGGTAATAACTTCACTGTGAGTTAAAAGGGTGATTTTCAGAATGTAGAGTCTTCTGACACTTAATAATTGTAGTTCTTTAAAGAGAAGAGTGGTTGAGAAACGAAATGGTTTATTTAATAGTGTTTTGAGCACCGCGCGTTGTGCTCTCTCGATGCAGATAAGACGCGACACTGATGCCCCACCCCAGACCGTAATACAGTATATCAAGATAGACTGGCACAAAGCAGTGTATACCAACTTTAGCAAGCCCACCGAAGCCACATCACGCAGTATTTTCATAACGTAGGCTATTTTTCTGACCCTCGCTGACGTGACCAGGATATGCTCACCAAAGCTAAGTTTTTCATCTATAGTGACTCCCAGATATTTAATCGACTTTGTCCTGCATATTCGCGTGCAGTCACAAGTCGCAGGTGAAACAGCGTGCACATCAAGGACACAAGTATGAGCCACTATATCATGTCCTCCCGGAGGTGCAGAGACAGCAGTTTTATGAAAGCACACAACCTTGGTCTTGGAAACATTAAGAGACAATAGGTTGTTGTCAAGCCAGTGCACTATTTGATTTAATCCACACTGAGCAGTTGCGTATAGTTTCTCCCATGTGTCCTCCCCATTTATATATATATATCCCATATTATATTTGTATATATGTTAGAATTAGTAAGTCACGTCCGAAAACTACAATTTAAACGGGACTTGAACCATAATTGTAACGAATGTATCCAAGTTTGTTTTGGCTGCGAACCATCTGCCCCCAGGGCGCCCTGGCAAGTAATCAACTATCTTAGATATGACAGATTAATTTATACAGATTGTGGGATTTGCTTACATGTGCATGATTTAGAATGAACTATTTTTAAAGTGAACTGAAAAATGCAGAAAATAACACCCTCACATACACTACTCGTAGAAAACACTGCAGGCGTAACGTTTTTTTTATACCAGAGAGTACTATGATCAGAATTACAAAACAAAAGAAAAGAAAAAGATTTGAAGAAAAAAGATGGATGGAAGAGAAAAGAGCGTTACCTAAACTTAGAAAAACTTCAAAAAAAATTGAAACCCAAGAACACAATTAAATGACATTTAACATATAAACAAATACAAAATCTAGATACAAAATAACCGGATCTCTTAATTTATCCAGGTCCGGAATTAAAAATCGTTTATATCAATCATCTCAATTACATCCGTTTACATCTACCCTTTTTATATTTTCATGTTTACACTTTGACCCAACACGATTTTTTATGAATAGATAGATATTTATGAGATACATCTCGAACCGGTCCAGATAAAAACAGGTTAAGGTCTCAATTACTATGGTCACGACGGGTCAAATGTTATCAAGGGATGCTGTAATCGTCTGTGGTCAATAGGTAAAAGGTCAAATGGGATGAAACATTTTATTTATATCTGTATCTCAATGAAAGCTAAATGGGATGAATAGAAAAGGGGTTTAAAATGTGTGATCTCTGTTAAAAGCTCTTTTTAATATAACCAAGCAATAATAATAATTATAATTGAGCAAATAATGTTTTTGATGGATTAAAAATGGATTATTAAGGAAATGATGAAAACGATAGGTACATTGCGGGTTTAAATCTCACTCAAAACCTATGTAGATTATATCACATGGAAAGGTTGAATATTCAACATAAGTCTTCTGCGCTCACAATTTTTTAAAGTTTGTCATGTTTTCATGAAATATACTAAAACCGTCTCTTCTCTTGCAGCTACCGCTAAGCCCCTAACTTTAAGAGAAATACAAGTACTTAGGTGTCCCCTATAGGACGTTGATAAGAACGGCTATTAGAATCTGCTACTCCATTCTTGAATGGTAGTAGGATAAATTTGTACAAAACTGAAGGAGTTCTAAGTTCAGATGATATTTATTAGGTTAAATGTACACAACATTTTATAAAATTTATTTTCAATTCTATTCTCATTGTGTCATTCAAAATTACATAGAATTAGAAGTGTTGATAGTAAAAATACATGTACTTAAAACTTTTAAAATGGGTTAGCAAGTCAGTTTAATACATCCGTACTTACTAACTATAGTGGTCTAACTAATCATGAAATCAAATATTTTTCAACGTCTGTCTGTCAGTTTAAAGCTTCATCCAATGCGAGTTTTTCTTTCGTTAATTTTAGTATATTTCCAGGAAACTGTCAATGTATACGTAATGTGTCTTTCTCATCTTCTGTATATTGAGGCTCGGGTCGTTAATATCCCAGTCACTAATTACAAAAAGAAAACAAGTCTAACAGGTTATAAGTACGGGATAAAAATGTCTGGATATTTTTCACCGGGTAATGGCGGCGTAGACCGTTTGAGGACCAGGGAGGGAATGCATGCATAATTCTTTAAGTACATTATTTTTTTTTCTATATCTTAAAGCTTTGAACACTTACTACATGTATTTTGAAAATTCAGGAAAAATATACTTTAATTCACAAAAGTTTTTTGGCTTACATAAAACAATTCATTAATTATACTATGACAGTCTTATATTAATAAGCTTTGTTCAACATCTGGACTTCGTTTTGAATTCTTTTTTTTTTGAGATTTAATATACTTCATTAAATTTATTTAAGTTTAAAGAAACCGATGCAATGTCGTATTCTTACGTATTTGATAAGACATATATGAATAAATTAAATAAGCTATGAAAAGGATTTTATGTTTTTTATTCACTTCACTTTTAAGTTAACAGAATCTATTTTATTGTCAAAGCACTTGAAATTGGAACAAGGTTTAGTATCCAAGTCTAATACTTAACTTTAGATAGATAGTTATATCTCATCTCAAATTCCGTAACACGTGAACTCACCTCAAAAACTTGATCGCAAATCAATAGAAACAAAACTAGAACTAAAGACCGCTAACCAAACCGAACACTTGTACCAACTTTGCAACTCCAACATTTCATTCCCAAGTTCGGCCCTGCGCATTGGCCGAACGAACCCTTTGGTTCACCCTCCCTCTTCGCCTCCTCACCACCCGCCACCCCCCTAGTTTCCGAATTAATTGCAATCAAAAGGAAGGACACGAGTGTAGTCCACCCCTAACTTGGTGTGCCATGTTGAAAATTTGCCCGACGATTGCGGCTGTGTGCGAAAATACTTACATGTGTGCTATCAGTTGCGTATTCATATTTAGGCATGTGTGTGCGTGATTTGCACGCAATGGCGTACGGACAGACGTTTGTATCTGAATGATCTAAGCACTAGTTCGTAAACAAAAATAATTGTATTATGGAAGTTAATAAAAATGTTTAGTTACGGTCTTGACAACCTTTCGAGATGAATTCGGTTAAGAATTTATTGTTACTTGGTTGCCCTTCCTGACTTTTTGTTAATATTTTTTATTTGTAAAGAGATCTTTTCTAAACTGATAAATTGTCTGAAAAAATAAATTTATTCATCAGAACGTTCAATTAATGAAGCATGTCAATTATTTCGTAATGTAAAAATTAAATTTCTAGGAATTACTAAAATATCTGGACTGCCAAAATATTTCAATAGGTAAGTATTATTAACTAAAAATTTCTGCAACTAAATTATCTATATTCTACATATACAAATAAATAAAATTGAAGCGACTGTTTGTAATTTGAAAATAACAGATTTTCTTAAATTGCATTTGGAAGTATATTCGGTATATATGTACATAAAAAAAGATTTTTTGTACCCAGTAATCTCTGGAATAACTTTTTTTTAAATGAAGTGGACTAGTTGTGCAGCCCATGGTTTGCTCCAAATTTCAGTGAGGCCATGGGTATGAATCGAACTGAGAATTCAGTGTATAACTGTATGGATCAAATTAGTAACTTATAATGTATATAAAAATGTATATTTTTCTATCTATATAAATAAGAGGTATATATCAGATATATATCGATATAAGGCCAGATGAAAACCATTAGCGAATATCGAGAAAGCTTATACACTTCTCATATAGGATTCTACGAAACTACATTAATATTTCAGAGTCGGGCCAAGTTTGCGGTCCTTTCTAAACAGCCCTTGGTCTTCCAAAGTTATTCCAACTTTGTTGCAAACTTCGGGAAGCTTTTGGTGGGGTGTGTAAAGATTACAGTAGGAGGTGCCTTATCTTAGTTTCGTGTTAGTTTGATAATGAAAGTTGTTGTGTTTAAAAATTTGGGTTCCCTAATGTTGTTTATGTGTTATAGAGCTGTATAGACAAAGAAGAACAACGATGTCTTGTTCTTTGAAGGTTGCTGTATACCGCTGTTTACGAGCATTTCGATTCGAAAATTGTATTATTTCATTCAAATTTACATTAAGAATAAATGAATATTTTGGACAACTGACAAACAACATCATCTAGTCCCAAACTAAGCAGAACTTGTACAATGGGTAGTAGACAACTGATATAAATACATGTAATAATTGAGAAAGAAACCGATTCGCAAATCTAGTTTTGTTTCTGCTGATTTTGATACATATAAATTACTAAAGTAGTTTAAACAGTTCAGCCTAAAATATTCTATCGGCTGAACTGAATTTATTGACTATAATAACAAAACAATTATATTCATATGGAGTATTTGCACATCAGCCAATACCTAGTCTATTATTTGAATCATTTTGATTAATTTACATACACTTCGATTAGGTCCCGCACCTTTTAAAGTAAAATAAAACATCTAATACCTATTTGAAACAGACGTTAAAGTAAAATCCACTCGAAACTAATAATAGCGTTCACCCTATAATATCACACATACTTATAACAACACAAGTCAGAAGCAATAAATCTATGTATCAATACATAAACAAAACTATATTGTTATCTAAAGCAATAATAGAACATATTGTTAACTGATGTTATCTTTCTACTCGTTGAACATTGCAAAATGGTGATACCACTCGAGGAGCCACTAGCTTTGGGAGTAGGGTGTTCACTTGTTATTAAATTAGTAGGATATCTCTCAAAGAATCTGCTGAAAATAACATTGAATTATTCTATTCGTCTTTATGAAAGGAAAATAAACAAAAGTAGGGTTCCAGTTCTTAGCTTTGCTGTCATTTAAATATCACTCATAATTTAGAACAGATAGAATGTTCTTCTTTGATGTACGAGTATTTTACCTACACACCTGCATGCACTTCCCATTATTTTCCTATATAGTTCTACAATTATGTAATCGAAGAGTGATATGAATTTATCATCTAAAAATATTAACTGCTTTGTATACAATCCAAAACTAACAAAACTGTTTCTATATTGTTTACACCATGTAACACAATTAAATAATAATTGTATATAAATAATAATATGTACACTAATAAGGATAAGGTTCGAAAATGTTTTGCCCATAAAACTGTAGCAAAAATTCTAGATAATAAACTACAAACTGTGCATTTAAATACGAAAGTTGAGTTTAAGATATTGTTAATAATTACAGTTTCAAAACATTACTATATATTATATATATCCCACTAATTTAGATACAATGGTTTCCCTACCACTTACGAATACGTGGCAAAGTCGAGGAGCCAACGAGATTTTGACCAATTTATAGCGTGCCAAGTGGAAAGATAAGCTAATACGGCTTAGAAACGGGGGTTTTGTATTGGAAAACTAATTTTGCATAAACTAAATGTAGGGAGCGCATTCGAGCGAAGTAATACAACAGGTACTTAATGTTCAACTTGATGTTTAAATATGTGATTATTATTAATAATAGGTGAATATTTAATATACCTATCAATAAAATATTTATTTAAGTTTTAGAGTAAGGTAGATAACAATTAGAACCTGCTAGAATTACTCATTTAAATAAGCTATATCTTAAAGGGGGTTTGTTTTATTTTTGTGTAAGTACATACAAATAGGGTTGTTATAGATAAAAACAAGTTATATTAATTTACATATTTATTTTGAAACAAATAATGTTCTGTTGAAATGATTAAGTTTGATTTTCAGAATTGCCGCATTCTTAATTACACCGGGAATAAAATTAAATTGTAAGGAGGTCTTTAAATAATGGGATGATGAATCAGTTCAAGGAGAGACTCAAACTCTGGTTTATCGGACAACGAATTCAATTCAATTCAATGTGTCTTTGTGGTCTTTGTCAAGTAACAATAAAACTTTAAAAAACTTACTAAAATTGTTTTACATGAAGTGTTCACAATATTTTTTTATATCTGCTTTTATGCTAGGTGTCATAGCTAGACTTAAAAACGAAACAAATATTGCCATTTTAAAAAAAATCTATATAAAAATGTTCTTGGTTATTTAATCAGTAAAAAAGCATGACACTTCGTAGTAGACGATAACGAAAAACCGCGAGTAATTATTTCATCACATAGTTTCAGTAACATTCAGTACTAATATATAAAAAAAAAACACACTTAACAAGTGTTTTGGTATAAATTAAATAATATTAGGTTATAATTAAAAGAAAAATACATTTGCATAGACAATTTTCAACCTACTCGCTATAGAGGTCTCCACAGTATCAATTTACATTTCTCATATATATTCATACATTCATTTCAACTATCACCATTCTTAGCATATCAAACGACAAATATCCAAATTAAACGGAGCCTTTTCGGCATACCTTAGTTTACATAGCGAATACTAATGACTAAGGCACGCGACGACCACGAGGGGTGACCAGTAAGGGACGAAAAAGGGTTTACCCTAAAACTGGGGCCGAACGCGATAATTAATGCTTTAAAACGACTGTGTTTTAACACACATTTACAAACAAACTTCTGCTTTAAATCTGTTGTGGTAAAGTTGAAAATTGAGGAACTGTAACGAGCACATTTGGTCCAATTTTATAGTGTAGGGTGGCAAATAATAAGAGGTTTTGGGTACATGGAAAGTTCGAAGTTGTTGATGAATGACACTCAGAGGACCCATTGCCCTTCGAATGTTTTAAGTGGGTAGGATAAGAAATGTCGGATATCTAGTGAAATATTGGAAGCTAACAGAGTAAGGAGTTGTACTGTTTGATCGAGTTGATTTTCTTATCTATATATACAATTAAATAAAATCGAAGTGTCTGTTTGTAATGTCAAATTAACAGTTTTTTACTAAATGCATACGAAAGTAGGTATATAGGTACTATATTTACATTTAAAAAAAAGTTTTTTTATTTTCGTCTGTCTGCCTGTTTGTTCCGGGTAATCTCTGGAACATCTGTACCGATTTTGACATAAGAAGTAACTTAGGATACATTTTATTTTTAGACTCATTTCGTTACGCTTCGTTACAACAATAAACGCGCGTAAAACTTCGGGACTCTGCTAGTAATTAATACATACGTAAAGTTTTGTATTATTCTTTAATGAGCGGCTGGAGAGTTCCTCGTATTGTTTCAAGCATGAGTTTCTTCTGAATTATTTATGACTTAGCTTACTTTGTTATTTTCTAAAGATATGTTTACTTTGTTTTTTTAATTAAATTTATTGTATTTATTTTACTGCTTTTAAATGAGATAAGCAAATAGTTAAAACTAAGTTTTCACTCTAGTTTCACCTAGCCCTGAATTTAAATACGGTTTTATAGGGCTGTCAACGAATTCGCGGTTAAATTAGCGATAGTGTAGGATCTAAAAAAAAGTTTGGTTACGATACTTACATCAACAAAGCAAATTTCAAAATTATTGTCTACCTGTCTAACTGACAGATGACATTAGGAGTAACTAAAGCTATATTTTTAAAACTAGCTTTGCTCAGTGGCTTTACGCGAGATTTTACAACAATAACCGTGGGCAAAACCGCGGGACGCTGCTAGTTTTGTATAATAAAGTTATGACGAACTTCAGAGTACACAATTAAATAAATATTTCGGATATTTTACTCACAACGCCATCTAGTCCCAAACCAAACTAAGCAGAGTTTGTATTATGGGTACTAGATAACTGATATCAATATAAACAATCATTTTTTTTGTAAGTCATACATTTTATAAATAGAAAACGCCCAGACTCCGAAACAAATGTTTGCAGATCTCACAAATATTTGGACAGACCTGGGAATCGAACCCGAGACCTCAAGCACAGCAGTCGCATACGCTACCAGTGCGCCACCGAGGCAGTCATACTTTTTTATTTACACGTTTATATTTATTGAAATAAAAACTATGTTTGGTCACCTACAGTTTATATGAAAATATTCTTCTTCTACTAATCGAGTTTCATATTCCAAAGCGTCCAATCGTGATGGTCATTAGTGGATGACGTCATACAAGGGGCTGATAATTAGCGTTTCCAATCCACCCTCAGCCCTTAGCATATGGCGATGGACGTTGTGCAAGTCATCGACAAGATGGGGGTGAGATGTTACGTGTTTAAGATAAATTGATGTAACAACCTATACATAGAATATTTTAGTAGTAATGTAAAAAATTGTCTATTGAAATTTTTATCCCTCTACTACTTTTTGAACTTTTTAACAGTCTAAAAAGGTGGAGGTATTTTCTTATGTTTGTTACCTTAGATCTTTCGATTGGGTTAACCGATTTTGATAATTCTGATAATTTTTATTTGAAAGCTGGTCCCTCCTATGTGGTCCCATGATAAGGAAATCTCAAATCAGAATCTAATGATAGGATCCTGGAATAATCTAGGGAACTCCTTAAATATCATAAGTACACCTCGATTTTTTTTTTCTATTAATATTTCTAATTTATATTTGTATAATAATTTCTAGTTATACTAGTATTGTTATTTTCAACTGACTAATTGTATGGATTGCGCAGTATTTTAAAACGGGCACTTCTAGGTGTAGCGGGTTTGAACTTCACATGGTACATCACTTAGTGTGCTACATAAGTTAGCTCTAAATTTTATTGTTCTTCTTTAATGAACGCAAACGTAAAGTTTTTGTAAAGTAAAGTTTGTAAAGTTTCTCGCAACACAAAGTATTTTTTAGCAGTCGAGTTTTAAAAAAAGTGCACAATTATCTGTGTGGAATATAGGGGCATTAAATGTGTAAGTTACATTAAATAATGGATAAGTTACATAACATTCCTTCAATAAACTTTTCATGCATAAAAAGTGGCCTTCATAATACATGCTATGTCAGACTATAGCCTTTCTCTGTGTCAGATTTCATACACCGGTAGAAGTCTCATACATTATCACTTTTTAGAGCACAACAACTATGGCAATCGTTATCGGGAAATTAATGCCCTCAAATATAGTTACAACTAGTTCAACCATCGAATTTCAGTTCTCCCTTAGTGTTGCGGAGGTCCGATGCCCGTCGCTAGTGGAAAAAATAATATTCAGTTAAATCCGGTTGAACTAGTAGTCGACCCCAAATAATATTGGGAATAAAGGCTAGAAAGAACAGTATGATATACTAAAATGAGTGTTTTTATGATGATCAAGAATATTGTGATGATGAAGTTAACATTAATGTGTGCTTAACATCTCTAGTTTGCCATAGTCTGGGTCACCAACCTGCATTGTCTGTGTGGCGACTTCCACATACAGCGCAAGCGAATAACAACAACGTCATCTACCGAAGAAACATTGAACTACGAAGAAAACACGTAACGATCTATACGGAGTAATTACTAATCCTGAATCGCGAAAGTGACATTCTATATATTCATTCTATACAACATCCCAATATCAACTGTTGGGCAGTAGCCCGCCAGGCATGATCACCTCGCCTGGTCGGAGGATCCTCCCTTTGTGTTGGAGGAACATGACAAACGTTCCTCTACACCTGGATTCACAATGAGTGTGGTGACTCATGAATTCTACTCATGCCCTTCATTGATTCACTTTGTCGGACATTAAATATCGATTGACATAAAACTTACTTTATATATCCTACACTATAAACCGAAGAAAATGGATTATACCTGTTTGGTATGAATTTAAGTAGATAAGTACACTTGGTACAAGATCACTCAACATTTATAAGACTACCCTGGTTCACTAATGAGGCTCCAACTTTGATATCGATATCCTTGTATGTACGTTTGAGAATACGTTGTTTAGGTATTTTAATTATTAACTGTACAAATAAATACGATTGAAGTGTCAGTTTATTATTATGAACAATTATTTATCACTACATAGTATAGAACAAAGTAGCTTTCTGTGTCCCTTTGCGTACAAAGGTCCCTTTGAATCTTTAAAACTACGCAACGGATTTTTATGAAATTTTTCTTTAATAGGTAGAGTGATGCAAGAGGAAGGTTTTTATGTATAATACATACATAATATAGTAGATAATAATTTTAGAGGTTTCTAATGTGATGTTTTTTACGCTTATATTGCAAACGCTGGCTGTACCCTACGAGATAGATCAAAATAATGTACTACAGTATTGTACATCTTAAAAAGGTCTACAAAAAAATCTGCGATGGTATATGTCTATCTCTTAGGGATAACCCACCATAACCAATTTTTTTTTTACGAGAAATAATTGTTTATTTACGAAGCGATTATAGACAACACAGTATTAATCCTTATCCAATGAAGTACCTTAAATAAATTGCGTATTTAATATAGATTAATATGGCCATCTACGGTATGTAATTTAAATTAATACTTTTGAAGATATTACAGATTTAAAATGCAGGAACAAAGCGATTGTGGCGGTACCGGTGGCCGGGGCGTGTTAGTTGGCGCTGCTGTCGATTTATCACTATCAGTTAATATCTAAACACAATACTTTATTATGAATTAATATTCTAAGGCGGTACGAAGTTCGCCGGGTCACCTAGTATACTGTAACCATTTAAGTGCCACTGTCCACCCGTGCGGACAGCAAATTTTGACCGCGATCGCCACTGAGCCGTAAATGGGACAAAAAGTTATTAAAATAAACCTCGTTTAAAAACGTTTTGTTTCTTTCTATCCCGTACATGTATCATAGATGTTTTTTTTTTTAATGTTTGTCTGTTTGTTTCAGCGAGTTGATTTGGACGTTTTCACTTTTTTGTTACTATTTAAATTATAAATTAAATTTTTAAAGAGCTAATGTCTGGAACGGCTGGACTTAGAGTATTTTTTTAGACTAATTTCGGCGTTGCTCATGAATTACAACAATAATCGCGGGTAACACCGCGGCTCTCAACTAGTTTCTAATAAAATTGTTTTGCTATTGCGAGCCTGTAGTGTGAAACTGTTCCTTAAAAATATTATTGAACTTTATCATTCAATTTTCATTTAGTACAATATAACAGAAGAATAAACATTAAATTTACTTTTTTTTCAAACAGAAACTATAAACAATTCTCAGAGTTTTCTATTCACTTTTAATAGTAGGTTTCAGTACAAATGGACAAGGTTTATCGGAGTAAGATAACAAAACAACTCTAACCAATTCTTTCGATGTTTTTTTCATAGTGACTAAGGGGATCGGAGCTCAACTCAGAAGAGGAGGAGAACAACTCCATTTCACTACCACATTAATTTGGTGGAAATCACAAAAGGCAGTAAGGCACTAGATTTCGTCAAATAACCACTCTACATCGACAGTTTATTTTGTAAATTTGAAGATCTATCGAATAGTAATTCTATGTAAGAGTATGGATTGCACAGTTGGCTCAGTGGTTTAAGTGGTTGTCACGCCGCTCTCTGCTGTGCATAATGTTATGGGTTAAAATCCTATACGGGATAATACTTTGTGTGATTCACAAATTGTTGATCTGAGCTTGGGTGATCTAAGTCTCCCGCGACATAATAATATACTCCTAGTGTAGGAGTAGTATTTTTAAGATACATACATAGGTGTATGTATCTTAAAAATATACATACACCCATGTAACGAGTAGTATAAATATAGATGTAGGTATACTACTCGTTACATCTCCTTAAAATTTTAAGAACATGTTCTACCTCTACATAATATACGTACCCCATTAATATAGTTACGCGTACAGCACCGAAATACTGTCTAAGCTGTTAATTCACCAAGGAAAATAATGTAGAACACAAATAATATATTCGCAATAACACATTTATCACCCATTGTACTTCTATCATTAAACACACGCATTACATAAAGCCTTTGAATCGTCTTTATGAAACTATGAAAACATAATGACCATACGTCACGTCGTAAAATACCTACCAAAAACAATGGGAGCTCGCGACAGAAATTAATATATCATTATGTCAGACCCATGTGTATTCTCGTACTTTCTATTATAGTATTTCGTTTACTCGCATTAGTATAGGTATATCCCGTCTCGCTCTTGGGTGGAAAGTTTGTTATGAATACGCGAATCTGTCCCGTGATTGGGATTTGTTAATTTTCGCGGCTGAAACTGCAAAACTTAAAATTCTAATGTGCTACAATGCCTTTGGGTAGTGTTTCAGTTGTTTGTGCTCAATTTATGTCAAAACAACTTGTAGTTGAGATTAATTGCGTTATCATAATGATAATATACACGTCATAAATTTTAATGTTATTATAGTTTAGGGGTAACAACTAAAACATTGGTGTGCAATCTTAGTCGGAAATATTTAGGAGTACCGCATAAAAATGGATGAGGATATTATTTTTTCAAACTATTTTCATAATAGTTAAAAATGTATTATATTGGAATTCCATAACGCCATTGCTCTAAAGCTGCAACACTTATTGGTTTTTTTTATGGTGAGATTAAATTACGGGATAAGAGAAAAGTTGGTTGAATTCTTAAAACATAGTTATTAATAAATAAGCAAAAAAATACCAATGTGTGATTGATTTATTTATCAGAAGTTGTTGTTCATTTATTAACTAAAAAGTTATTAATAATTCTAAACTAAATATGACGTAGGTATGTCTAAATCATTCAATAACAAATTCTCCATTTTCACGACTCTAACATCAACGGAGGCTAATACGCTAATGCCTACAGGGTGTATAAAAACGAGGGCAATGATAGTGCGTCTCTCCAACCTTACCACACCGCTCTTCACATCAGAGGCTAATTTACACGGAGCAGCTACAAAGAAAAATACGCTAATTAAAAAGAGGCGACACAAAGTGTCATAGCAAACGGAAAAGTCTGGAAGCCCGGCTTGTTGTGGAGCTAGTTTGTGCTTTTGGTTCGTATTGATGTTGCTTTGTTACATTCATATGTAGGTATGTGGTATATATGTATTGCGAAAATGTTCTAAACAGAAAATATATGACAAATATAAATCATTTTATTTCATAATCTTTAAATGAAAATATATTTTAAAACCCACTGATGTAAAATATATATGTTAATTTTTATTGCTACATGACTACACCTTAAGGAATTAATGATATAAATTACCTCATAATAATATCTATTCTTAAACTGCGAGTAATCACACTTCTTCTCTTAAAAATCCAATATAATTGTTCACTTAATCAATATGCATTTTTTAAAACATTATTATAATTACGCGATTAATTAATTAGTATAGACTATGTTGAGATATCAAGACGTATAAAAAATGTATATAAAATTTATATCCGATTGATAAGTGTTCATCACTAGATACGTGACTACTAGTTAACCGGTCACCGCTTAATCTAATTAAACGGAGATTTAATTCGCGCAGAAAATAGTCATTCAACGTGACAATGAAACCATCCGTCTGGGAATTCTATCAGACGTCTGCGATGCAAAGGAATCTTACGAATCAAGTGTGTGCACGAACTGAGTTTTTTTAATAGTTATATTTTTAAGTGTTTTTTACATTCCAAGTTAAATTGTAACTTATTCAATGTTAGACATAAACAACAGTTGACAATAATATATATATGTTTATCATATCCAAACACCATATATCGTTAGTACCTACACTATAAAATTCATGTGTACACGTTAACATAAGTTTGTTATACAAAAATCAACCCATCAAATGTTTTTAAAAATATTACTCTATCCTTGCGAAAATCCATTTGACAATGAAAAAACAACCGTCTTACCATAATTTCATACAATACCCGTCGACAATGTATTGTAGTAACAAGGAACGAACAACAGGGCATTTACAAGGGCTGTACGATCTCAGAAGGAAATGACGCGAAGGAAAGACTGTAATGAGCTGATTCGAGTGCATTGAAGCCAAGGTATGTTCGCTGGTGAGCCACAAAAGCCCCGCGGCTTTCAAAGGAAAAATGATGCAGAGTTAGTGTAGTGACGTAACGTAAATGTTTAGGCTGGTTGTAACTTAATTGGTTTTTTTATCACATATTTACGTAAAAGAGTGTACAAAATTTGAGGTTTTTAGCTTGTTTTAGCTTGAATAAAACGTTGAAGTAGTAGCAGGTATATTCAACATAGGTATTAAGATATATTTTTTTATATAAGCCACCCAAAGTGACTCTACTTTATCTGATGAAAAGCATGAGTCCTAGTGTAGTGGTCTCTATTATCTTAGTCTCATGGTGACTCGCACTATGGCGGCCTATTGAGATCCTCATGTATCAATGGGCCTGCAGTCCTATACTCACCGTATTGACCGAGGCGGTAAGTACAATTTCGGCAAAAGCACTTTTGGTTACAACACAGAATACATAATAGTACTCATACAGAAGACTGACTCCGAAAGGTAAATTAAAGAAATCGGGACCCTAGGTGTTAAAAGATAAAGTTCAATTCAGATCGCACAGCGCTGAATCAACTACAATTATATTTACCTACCGTTGCGTCTCTTTCTATCGTGTAACTCTTACCTGTTTTGACAATGTCTAGTCGACCGGCATACTCGTCCGGGCAGGCAGGCGGCCGACTATACCTAAACTGCGGAGTGACACCCCCCTGGTTACAAGCACTTCTATAAATTATTTTTTTAGAAATATATTTTAATAACACATGGTTTGATCAGCTAATTCCCTAGACACACTTAAAACAGTCATACGGGGACGCGATTCAGACTACTAAAATCTACTTTTTACTACTTCTTAACTAACTTATTTTTCCTTTTTTCGTCCGAGACTACTCTTTTTGCTTATCCTAACTAACTTTCTAAATTAGTCCTGTCTGAAAACTACTACACTTCAAAAGAAACTTGGAATTATTTATTAGTGCTTGATGTTAACATGAAATATTTATGTACGACATGTTACGTCATTATAAAGTCCGAGAACCATAGTCTCGAGCATCACCTTGTGTCCAATAAACTCTAAAACATTAAAAAGATTTTATGTTTGTTCCAGATCTGTGTATCGACTACGTGAAGAGTGGAGCCATCAAGAATTAAAAGCCTTTTAATGACAGCTCGCTTCGTTGAACCGTGTTATGCAATATCGATATAGTTCAATAAATACAATGTTTTTTTATTTATATACAAATAAACAAAATTGAAGTGTCAGTTTACACTTAATGTGTATGAAAGTATATGAAATCAATTTTTAAAATCTTTGTATCTTTTTGTACTGCTAATCTTTGAAAAGGCATACTCATTGTGACTGAACATTGGGCTACTTTTATTTTAAACTGGCGCGGTTATAGGCGGTTATTGCTGTTCTTTTACAACTACCAACACTGGTCCGAGGGGCGCAACTAGTGATTAATAATTTCCATTTCAAAACACTTTAATCGAATTTCATGTTTACTTGAGTTTTATTATTATTATCGTTATAATTATTGATAAAATTTTGTTAAATTCTGTAAAGTTAGTATTAACTTTTCTTGTTATAACTTTAGACATCGGCATTCTCAAATTATAGTTGTGATGGTAATATTCTGTGATAGAGTTCATAGATTTTATGTATTTTTGTAAAGTTCACATTGATGTCAATATTAAAATTGTAAAACCGATTCTGTAATTACTAAAAATCTTGTCAGATTATTTCTCTGATAAATGTTATTGTTACAGTACAACATTATAGTAGGATAGTAATATTCTATGTTAGATTATATATACGTGTTATATAGTTGCTATAAAGTTCAAGTACATTTGGATATTAAAATTATGTTAGTAAAAAAAATGGCGGCCTATTGAATATTACTGTTTTTAGACGCCAGCAATTATTTAATAAAAAGGCGTAGTAAAATATTTATTATATAGTTTATTGCAATCAATGAAATGGTAATCTAGGACTGCTGTCTTCTAATTCACTTCTTCAAGTCTTAGGTTTAAAACGTAACTATTTAAAACTGCTAATTAAAAAATAACCAATATTTGTTTCCCTTAATGGTGACAGCCATGATAGATATAAATGATGTCTATGTTGCTTGTTTATCAAATTCAGAATATTTTAATATAATAACTATTATACAATCTTGTTACATGTTACATAACACCGTCCTGGTTAAGTGCTGTTCGCTTCTTAAAACCACCTATGGTTTTATCGAACGGTGAACGAAGCGACAGTAGGTTTTCACCTATTGTTCAAACGTTCTTCTCGTTCCAATCAAATATTTAAACGTACAGTTTAATATTCTTTTTTATTCCAATCTTTCTTTTCGGATAAACGAAGGCTTATAAATTGAAATGTGTGTAGAGATAACAAAAAAAACGTTTTTAGTACTGGGTTTTAAATTCTTATATTAAAATATCTAGCTTAGTATTGAAGACCTTAAATTTATGTCGAATATTAAGTTAAAGTTTAAGTAGGCACCTTTCCAAAAAGCCTCGTAATATTGTTGTTATTATTATTTAAGATTTTTTTACAACCAATGAGAACAAATGAGTGCAACTAATTCGTGCTATTGTTTGGATTGTGTCAAAACACAATCTTTATACTAAACCGTTCCTATTCTTTGTAATCAATAACCTTTAACGGTGGAGTGCTGGACGTAGGTCTCTCCTTAGACAATAAATTTTGGCCTCTTATACCAGGCTACCCAGACGGGTTAGTATAGCGTTTGTTTCAAGCTTTCATTCTCTTTACAGTATTGTCAAGTTCGAAATTATTATTTCCAAAGAAAATAAATTGACGTCAAGCATGACACGTCACATAATATTTTACATTATATTTCTGTTTCAATCTCTCTGCAAAGTTAAGGAAAAGAGTATTAACTGCTAATGAATGTATTTCTTCCAATATACAACGATGAAAGATAAGTTTAACAAATATATACGTAATAGGTAACTCAACATAAATTGAAAGATGAATTTAACAGAGTAACCCTTCTGCCCCTTCGGTAGGTATCATAATGTAGGTGCAAATTAAAAGATTATCTGAAATATATGAGTTAAATTACATCATACAATACAAAGCTCGTTATGCGATGAAGAAAAAAGAGCAATAAAAATAATTAAGTGCCAACTTAAAATAACTACAAAAGCTGCCAGGGTAAGCAAGGTAATTACGATTTTGAATCGAGACAATTGCAATCGTAGTGGTAATTGGCATATCGGGGCACAACGTGACTCCGAGGTGGGGAAAAGTGGCGATAAAGGTCCACGATGATGGAAAAAAGTGGCAATTCCCGACTACTCGGTGTTGCAACCGCTAATTAAGGTGTCGCAATATCGCACGGGGAATAATGATGGTTTTTTAGGGATCCTTATTTGATTGTGAAACTTGGATCATGTACTGAAACTGTTTTACAGAATGTCATCGAAGTGAAGTAGAAAATGTATTATAAGATGTATCTGAAGTACTCGTGGCTTGTGCAGACTGGCCAGTAAAGGAAAAAAGCGATCATGTAAAAGGTTTCATCTATGTTTTTTTTCTTTGGAAAACTTACATAAATAATAAAAATTAAATCGGACATCTAACATACAACGCTAACTAGTTTCAAACTCAGCAGTGCTTGAACTATGAAAGCTAGATGATATTTTATTTAGTTAAAACATGTGTATATAGGAAACACGCAAACTCATAAACAAATATTGTGGATTATACAAATATGTGGTTCGGCCAGGATTTCAACCCGAGACAACAGCAGTCGCTTGCACATAATCAACTGAATAGCTGTTTACCTTCTACTTAGGTAGTGACCATCAGGCAACTCGACTGCTCGTATTCCAAGGCCGAAATTTTATTGCCATAATAAGCCCTTTTAAATAATAGATTTTGTTAGCTCAAAATTAATACTTTAACCATTATACGGAACCTAAGCTATAACAAAATTTTCAACTTCATTTTTTTCCAGTTTTGTCACCACGAAAGCGCACTAATTGGTAATTTACACTATTATGAGTTTGTTTATTAGTTGTGCTTGCCACTTTAATATTTTTATTTACTTTTTTACTGTATAATGTTTAATACAATTTAATTAAAACACAATACAAATGTTTAACACAACAATAAGGCCTCTTCCTAGCCTAATACTAGTATTATAATCGGGATCATTTCTTCACAGTTTGAGTGTGCTTTATCCATCTATACAAATACTCATAAATAAAATTGGAGTGTCTGTATGTATTGTCAAATGAACGTCTTTTACTAGATGCATAGAAAGTATGTACGGTACCGACATCCAAAATCCATTTTTTTTTATCTGTCTGTTTGTTCCAGTTTGTCTCTGGAACGACTGGACCTATTTTGACGGGACTTTCACTAGCAGATGACTGATGACATAAGCAGTAACTTAGGCCAATTTTTAAGTTTGGTTTCACTGCGCGGCGTTACTCGCGATTCGCAACAATAACAGGGGCCAAAACCGCGTGGCTAGTAATATATAAATATGTTACTGCCTCGTTGGTCTATCGGTTGAGGGCCGATCTAAAGGCCTCAGGTAGGCTTCCGGGTTCAGCCCTGATTAAAGAAATGCTTAATAACAAGCCAAACTTTGGAAGATGGGAAAAGCCTTTGGAAGATTGGTTTCATTTCATATCCACCTACGATATGCGTTTGTGTATGTAATATGACTGTGTTACATGGTTTATTTATTGTAATCAATGAATCTTTATGCACTACAAATCTCCAAAGAGATTGTGAATGCATTAAATGTAAGTAAACTTATATGTAACTCTTTTAATGAATAAATAAAAAAATGTGTAAAGTAATGTTTACACGCAATTACTTCTTAAGATTAAAACTCTGTAGATAAATAGTTCACGTCCTTTAATAAATGAAATGGAATTCAAACTAGTTACAAATCATATACCTACTTCGAAAGCTGAGTACCAGGTCTCAGATGGTCTGTCGCATGTTCGTCGAAGCCTGACTGATCGAACAAAGAGACGGAATTAGTTAAAGAGTTAAGGGCGGACGTATCAACCCATTGGTATGCAATTTTGATGATTGAATAGTTGGATTGATTGAGTTAACGGATTTAAAGGTTGACTGACAGGCACAGCTTAAGATTCTCATGTGTTCTGTTTTTTGCTTATATAGGTATAAGTATCTAGGAATATCTAGCTGAAATAATTATTTGTATCAATGATATGTCTTTGCAGGCCAGGTGGAGTGAGAACTTATAAATATTTCAGACGAATGACACACAGCATCATCTAGTCCCAAAGTAAGCTGAACTTGTACTATGGGTACTAGACAACTAATATAAATACATACATATTATATATAGAAAACACATATGTACTTGGATACGAGAAGCCGATAATAGACCTAAATGGCGTGCAAATGAATAGGCCTATGTCTAGCAGTAGACTGCGATAGACCGATGATGAGGTCTAGTATGATCAGATGGTACTAGCTAGATTTTGTTATATATTAATCATCTTAAATGTGTGTATAAATAAGCATATTTCATGAATCACTAAATTATAAAAGTTGTAAAAAGAATACAATAAAGTACCCATCTAAAAGATGGACGACAATTGTAGCACTTGCTACGAGCTACGAGAATGAAGATTGAATGACCACGGGAGAATAAAGATTGTATATTGACTGTCACTAAAGTAACTGTATTAAAATTCACTAACATTTAAAGTATATATTTTATTAAATATAAAGCCGGTTCCAAAAATAACGGGTCAGTCACATAAACCCGAATATCTCCCGAACTACGTATGCCATCCTAATGAAACGAAGACTGTTCAATTGAGAATTTAATTATACAGATAAAAAATAAAATAAAACTTAGTTACACCCACAATATTAATCTTAAATTAAAAAAAAACTAAAGTAGTCATATTTTTCTTAAGATTACATTTTTTTTATGATTGTTTTTTTGCTGTTTTTCATCACTTTCTTCATTTAATACTTTGTATTGCCTCCACGAGCTCTTCTGACAGCTTCCAGGCGATTAGGCATGCTGTACACCAAATTTCGGAGCCGGTGCTGAGGAATACCTTCCCATTCCTCCACCAGTGCTTGTATGAGCTCGGGAAGCGTGATTGGTGGGGGGTTTCGACCTTTCACGCATCTCTGAAGCTCGTCCCAGGCGTGCTCGATGGGGTTTAAGTCCGGGCTTCGCGCTGGCCACTGCATGAGTTCGATACCGACCTCTTCAAGGTAGTCATGTACAATTCTGGCGGTATGGGGACGCGCATTATCATGCATTAATATGCCATGCCGGTCCATCCTGGCCATGAAAGGACCTACATGTTCATTGAGGATCTCTTCCACGTACCTCTCTGCATTTAGAGTTCCATTTTGAATGAGCACCAGCTCGGTGCGGGCCTCAGCAGAAATCCCAGCCCAAACTTGTACGGAGCCTCCACCGTACGCCACTTTTTCCTCCACACACGCTTGATGGAAGCGCTCCCCTGGTCTTCTGTACACCAACTGCCTACCATCATGCTTATAAAGCATGAATTTAGACTCGTCCGTGAACATTACCCTAGACCAATCGTCTAGTGTCCAGTTTAGGTGTTCGCGCACGTATCTCTGTCTTGCAATTCGATGTCCCCGTTCCAGTTTGGGGCCATTTGCGGGCCTCAATGGTTTCAAATTTGCTTCAGCAAGACGTCTTCTTACTGTTTGAGCGCTTAAATTGCCACCTCCAAAGCGAATAAAGTGAGTTTTTAGACCAACAGCAGTTTGAAAACGATTTCGGAGCATTGTAGCCACCAGTTGTCTGTCTTCCCTGGCCGTTGTGCATCTTGGTCTGCCATTTCCTGGTCTTCTAAGGTGTGATCCGGTCTCTTGGTACCGCTGGACTACCCGCTGAACAGTCGACAAAGATACACCAATGTTTCTGGCTGTTTCACGCTGGCTCCGCCCAAGTTCCAAAAAAGTTAGGATTCTGGTACATTCCTCTAGCGTGACTGCCATGCTTCACCTCACAGAATAATAATTATGCACGTGGAAGACGTTCACGATAATTTTTTTTGTGACAGAATAGAAATGGAAAGCATCCATAATGACATGAAACAAAAATTTTGTTTTTAAAAATAGTCATTTTTTTAAATTTTGTTTTTCTAATGAAGTTTTTTTCATCAACCAGTTTAAATAATATGCTATTAGAAGCGCAACTAAAAAGTCTTTATTCTGTTTTTTATTTCATTGATCTAGCTTTTACAGTTCTGGAGGTATTTCAATTTTTGTGACTGACCCGTAATTTTTGGAACCGAGTGTATTTATTTTATGTTACGTGTACGTATCAAACGTTTTTGTACACTAAGAAAAAGTCCTATGAGTAATATGGGATTTAGATACCATGTAAAATCGTCCAAGCACTGTCTTGGTTTTTATGTGATTCTATGTATCCTATTCTATTTTATGTATTAAATATCAATTTAATTGCTTACATTTTTAATCCTTACTTATTCTTACTTTAATATTATATATTTATATGCAAAAGCAACTCTGTCTGTCTGTCTATCCGGTTTCACGAGAAAGCCACTGAACCGATTTAAGTAAAATTTGGTAGACATAATTATAGTGTAGAACCTGAGAATGGGCATAAGCTTCTTTTTACTGTCATAAACGATACACATACGGTGAAGCTAGTTTACTATAATTTTTGAAACATTTCATGATTTTGATACAAGACAATAGTTACTTGCAATAATATTGTATTTTCATTTACCACCTCAATTTTATAATCATTTAAAATAAAATCTATCATCACAGCCATCATCATTCATTACTTTAAACTTTTGATAATTTGTTAACGTTAACCCTTCAACAATGGGTCCGGTCTAACACGCCCGCTGTTGACAAAACTGTATTACCGAAATTAGACAATATTGGCTCAAAACGGGTCATATTATGTTCATAAACCCACCGCGCCGTTGGCCGTGGACTATAAAAGAATGATCGAGTTGTTATGACCCTAAGCATTACAATGTGACAATAGAAACTAGAAATTCCTGTTTTCGGGATTTTGGATCGACGTACATGTCCGAATAGCAGGCACGAGTGTTGTGTAAAGTAATTTAATTTATCGTATATTTCATCATAAATTTGATATTAAGTATATTTATTATTGTTGTCCTTTATTAGAAGCTATTACAGAAAATGAACACACATGCAAATTACAATGGGCGGCCTTCTCGAAAGAAATACTGTCTATAGCCTATCAAGAAAAAAAGAATAAATAAGTATTTCGGACATCTTACATACGTCATGTAGTCTCCACACTAAGCAAGCTTGTATTATGGGTACCAAACAACTGATATAAATACATAAACATACTTTTTTTTGTAAATACATATGTACATATTATACATAGAAAAACACCTAGACTCCGAACAAATATTTGTGGATCACACAAATATTTGGTCTGACCCGGGAATCGAACCCGATACCTCTTGATTAGCAGCCGCATACGCCAACTACTAGACCAACAAGGCAGTTAAAATGGTCATGGTCTTTTGCCTGAATTACTTTTTAATGAGTATTATGACGTTAACATTATTGAAGTTCTCACATAAAATAATAGGTCTTCATTTGATTACAAAACTATTAAAATTATTATTTGTTTTTCTAAAACATTTACGATGTGAGTTTTTCTTTGTCATTTAAATTTTTATTTCACACAAATATAATGAATAAAACATACACCACACTAGAAAATATTATAGCACCACCGATGTTGTCGAAATATACATATACAATTAGTCTAAGATTATTTTAAGCAACATTTAATATTACTACGAACTCTTATAATATACACGCAAATTGGTTGCTATAGACTCACGACAGTCTGCTTAAAGTCAGTAACGCAAGCAATGCATTAAAGTGCAAAATTAGAAAAAAAGCCAAAAACAATGGCGACATTCGCTGGCATTGCAGTCTCCGTCCGTCTAGCTCTCCGAACAATAGTGACCCATTGTGCACCGTCCATTTTAAATGAACAAAATGGCGTACGAATTCAAACAGCGAACACTGGGATTTGAAACAATGCTTCTCTAATCCCAGTAAAGGGTTAAATGCATGCTATTGGTCAACCATGCCCCTGTGGACTACTTTTGTTACTGAGTTTGTGTGCGTGTGCTTTTATATCTGTGTGTGTGTCGCAAAGTTTTCGCGTTAATGTCTTCATGAGCGATTTGTATGCGTGGAATGGATTTTATGTAAGTACCTTGGTGTTTTGGCGCCGTGAGCAATAAAATGTTGGAATGTGCTACTCATGTCTACTAACTTTTATTAGATCAAAGTAAATACTAGGGTTTTAAAAACTTTGTTTGAAACGATATTGTAGAAAATACTGCAGGATAACAATAATTAAAAACTGAATAGTAATTAGAATTACATGATATTTGTTAAGAGTGAAATGAGTTTATTTATTTTTTTAGATTTGATTTGATTTTTCATATTTTCAATATGTTTAAAATTCATTACTACATAATTAATTATAATAATGACTGAAACCACTTATGAATGTTTGAAAACATTTTCTATCTAGATTAAAGACACCACTTATAACATAGTCACACATGCCAAGAGGCCTTTGTTTCCACATTTTACAGCACGGCTGACCTACTGAAACAAAAGCCTCCAGAGTACCTAGTGACATTCGCATAAAAACAAACGACGTTCAACATATCAGCGAGGACAATTCATCGAACCCGTCATGCGTGACAGCCAGAAACGCAATCAAAACTTCCTCGGGTACATTGTACCCGCCTACGCCCCACTTTTCTCCAAAGACTATTATTTGAATGTCTTTCAACCCGTGAGAAGGGTCTAACCGTCGCACGCCCACCCCCGCGTGTGCTTGCCTGATAATGTAATTAAAACAACACCTTTATTCCGAGTAGTCACATTTTGTAACGAGTTTTAGTTTGATATGTGGCGGCATCTTTCGCGGATTTCAGGAAAACTTAATCTCTACGTGGTTTGAATTAGAAGTGAGAAATCTATGTAAGTGTGTTACTGGTTAAAAATGGATACAGTTCATAATATATTTGTTTCCATTTTGTTTTATTCAATTAAAAAATTAGTAAAATTATGTAGTTTTATTAAATAAATAAGTACAGATAAGAAGATAAAATTAATGATGATTTTTATTACCTTTTCAAGTTAAATAATATATTATTACCAGCACTATTTAGTATGAGCCTGTTAAAGTGGCTCTAGTCTGCCTAATGAAAAACTTAAAGTGGTTGGTCACCATCTGCATTTTATAAATCTCCAAAAAATTGCCGTTAACTTAGTTTTCATATACAGTGTATGTAATGTAAAATGTAATACATATTTTCATAACTCGACGTTATTTTTTTTAATACGCTACTCCTGTAGTCTGGAGCATAGTGTATAAAAACACACACATTAACCTCCAGACACTTAAAACATAATCTCTATAAAGAAACAAAGGACTGTCGCACATTTAAGTCGACGAAGATTTTCAAAGCGAATTCGCGAGAGAGGAGAAATTTTCGGGGTAACATTATACCCGTACATTAGGGCTAAGTGATACCGTCACATTTGTTGGATTAATTCATCATCTGAATTGCCGTGGCCAGACTGATGGCCCGGAACGCCCGCTCCCCCCTTCAGGGGGAGAAAGGGGGTGCTCACGTACAGATAACTTTTCCCCTCTGTTGCGTATGGTGTTTTAATTATGTGTTGTTTTTAGTTGTTGTTTTGTGCATAAATATGAACGTTTGGTGTTATATTATTTAACCCTAAAAGTTAACTCGTAAACTCGCCTTACGAAATTAATTTTTTTTTCGATAAACTAGATTTTTAAAATCTAAGTAGTTTTTAACACAATAATGATGAACATATGTTAGTCGTATGTTTGAGTATTACTAAATCATCGTATCAGAAATAGAGAGCAGCTAAAGAACTTTGACAAAGAATAAATGTTAAAAATCCTTGACCCACTTATTAAATACCGACACATAATTTATCTGTTAACATATATTACAATACTTTAAACTTCTTGTTACCCAAAAACAAAACTTAAATCACAAGCGAAAAATAAAGTTTAGATAAAGTGGTAATCAGCGCTTGTAGCGCTTAGCTCACCGATGCCCTTTTGCCCCCCGAATTAGACCCCCCTTTTCTCCCTCTAATCCCCCTCTACAGGACAACGCAAGGATAAATGGGAGGGCTGGCTCTTCTGGTTAAGTGTAGATTTTCCGAATGCGGTGTTGATGACGGCTCTCTTGAGCTGGGATAGTGTCGATAGATTTTACTTATAAATATATCGCGTTTTTTTTATTTGATCTGTACTTGAAGGGTATTTTTTTTTTAGAAAATTGGTAATATTTTGTTATTATAATAAGTAGTTTTGGACAATTGTAAATTAGAAGTTAGTTCAACATATTGTGCCTGGCGATATTGCTTTGCTTGCTTTAATGTTTTTTTACTTCTATACGTGAAGACAAGAGTGCATGGTGTAATTTGTATAAAAGCGTGGCCTGGTTATCACTTATCTTGGGTTGAGTGGCAACACTTACTGAAATAGCAGTTGAAATATTTATTTTAGTGCAGCCAGTATTTAGCAGCATAACACCAATGAACTATTTAATAACCAAATTTTTTTTGTTATAAAACTATTTGTATTATGTTTTTTTTTATATGAGTAAGGACGACTACATTCTGCAGATGGGAAGCATGAGTAAAATGTCTGAGTAGTGGTCACCATACTTACTGCAAATGAAGACAATGCAGTATAGAGACGCACACCATAGCGGCTAATTAAAATTCTTCTGCGTTATTGGGCCTCCGGTCTTGCACCCACTAACGTAAATGCTGACATTTTAGTTTTCTGTGAAAGGCTCTGCTTCCTTCAAAATTATCATGCGATACCGATATATAAATTCACATTACATTGATGTTTTATCGACATGTGCCTGCGCTAAAACGGTAACATCCCTAGGTCGACAGTTCCCGAGACCGTTGGACAGCGAGGTTGTAAATACTCGTGTAAAATTGTCCACATTCCCTCGTAGCTTTTGTTATATATTTCTTTGTTATTTACCTCCCTGTGCACGCTACCTGATGTCGTACTATGTGCTTGCAATTATACTTAGAATGTTTCCGTCGGTGGAACTGTTTCAAATTTAAAACTTTTTTTAAAAGTAGTATCCATAACTGTGGGTAAACTGATATTTTTAGTTAGACAGAGTTTTAAATAGTTTTGTGTAGTTGTTAAATAGTCTGTACATCGATCCGTCTTATTGAGGTGTTGTGTACTTTTATTACGCCACAAAAATACACAAATATAGGATAGGTAGAGATGTGTTCAGTAACAGCTCTTAAAAGATTCGTTTTCTGAAGGCTTAGGTAGTCTTGATAGGTCTCTTTTTTCTTTTGAAATCTTGGTTATGAACTGTAATTTCAAAATCATCACATAAACCTCTCCTATGTAGGATGCCCACTGCCCAGGTGGAGGGAAGACTTGCGAACGATGGCTGGTAAAAATTGGATGCGATAGGTCCAAAATCGATCAGAGTGATGTGCAATGTAGAGGATTAACAGAAATGTAATGCTTCGAAATTCTTCTATTTGATGTGATATCGTAAGGTTAAATGCCCACCTAGACACCGACAATAATTTAGGGCAATTTTTAATTCTATACTCTACAATATAGTAGCCTGGAATAATACCTTATGCATTTTTTTTCGTCATAAAATTTATATATATATTAAACAATTTAAATATTTTTATGAAATAAAAGAAAAATAACCCTTAAAATAAAGTTATATTCGAACATTAGCATTGTGTGTCATTTATAACCTTACAAGTAAATACTTAACCCTAAAATGCTGAATAGAGGTATAACGCGACAACATAGTCCGCGGTGTCGTTACGCACGAACCGCGCGAGTTAATTGCTAAACACAAATGAGTGAGCGAGCTACCTCGCCGGCCGACACCTGCTGCGGGCTCACTTACACGGGGACGTCTTATTCACTCATTTTGTTTTGCTTAACACATGTGTATCTAAATCAAAAGGCTTAAGATTAATTTTCCTATAGCTCTACAAGCCAAGGATTTACAAATTTAAACTGTGTAAAATTAAAATTGTCATGTTACATTAATGATTCTAGTTGTTTTAGTTTCAAAATGTGGTTCCTATGGATTCTTCCACATTTACGTGTATGTATGTGGATATATGTAACAACAATATTAAATAGCAAAACTTAGTACTAAATTGTAAAGTATAGAACTAAAAATCATTCTATATTCGTAGAAGAGAAATTGAAATAAATAAAAGAAATATTTTGTGTACAGATGATGTACGGATTTCCAATATTTTATTTGTCGAGCCGAGTCCCGTAACAACAGTAGTAATAGTCGTAAAATACGAAACATCTTCGGACAAATAATTTAAGACACCAAAACTAACAGGTTTCATAGTTTTATTTTAGGGCTGGATATACCTATAAACAAAAAAGTATTGTAACTGATAAGATTATTGTAATTCGCGTGATGTACTTAAGTGAAGGTAAGGTAAAGAGATATGTCATTGTTAAACAAGGGAAATTAATCTATATCTACTTAATATTATAAAGCTGCAGAGTTTGTTTGTTTGTTTGTTTGAACGCGCTAATCTCTGGAGCTACTGGTCCGATTTGAATGATTATTTCAGTGTTAGGTAGTCCATTTATCGAGGAAGGCTATAGGCTATTTTTTTTTTCAAAATTTAGGGATCCGTAATAAAATTGCTATTTTGTAACACAAGGTGTAAAATCGAAAACCTATTCTTTCCACGGAATCGAGAAAAATGCGGGTGAAACCGCGGGGCACGGCTAGTATGAAATATAGCTATTGAAGGTGAAAAGCATGTCAACTGTTGTTGATTTCATTGCATGAATAAAGTGTTCCAGGGATTTCCTTTCGAGGTTGCACCTGGTTACTCGGCTTATAGTACCCGAGATAGCGTGGGGTTTTTAGTCGGTTCGAGTCCGTCCTCACAGAAAAAGGGGTAAAACTAAAGTGCAATTAAATTTCGAAATAAAGAGAGAGGTGAGAACTTTTCAAAGATATTAAATTAATGTGTATGGTTCTTATAGGAGTGATATTGTTGTAAAAAGTTAAAAGTGATTTATTGATATTTGCCGCGATTACCCAAGAGTAAGAGAACTTCTATTACTAAAACTAGGATTAAGAGAAAGAGATACCGAAGTGACAGGATTGGAATGGATACAAAGCAAAAACAATTATCGTTTACATGGCT